>CM060962.1:208567363-209044863 GCA_030765045.1 Tenodera sinensis | reverse complement strand
CTTGTTTGTGTACATTAAATAACAGGGTAAAGAAATTAAAAATCTGTGACTTTAGTATGTTCATTTTACACTAAGCCACCAATATATACATGGAAAAAAACAATATTTAGAGAAACTGCAAGGTCAACAAGACACCTTGTTTTAGGTTATAACAACCACTTAGAATTACAATTTCCAAGTGGTTTTCACTTAAAAATCTTAGCATTCCACAGCTGAATGTAAATATGGTCTTGCTCTTTTGAAATGCTTATTTACTTCTATTCTCCATAACCTTAAAATGTGTTAACAAGCTGTTGTTGTAGTGTTTAACGCCCGCTTTTACTACTATGGCACCGCAGGCGGTGACACTGATGATACATGGAATGAAGATGGAGCACCGGTGGAATGAGATGGCGGGGGAAACCGGAGCACCCGGAGCACCCGGAGAAAACCCGCCCTATTAACAAGCGAGCATTCTATCTGGTGTTTTATCATAGTTTACTCAGCTACACTGTGGCACATTTAAAAAATCTCAAGTTAGCAAGTTGGAAACAACCAGCTATATTGAAAGTAAATCTATCTACTTTTTCACCCTCACTGGCTATTTGTGCTGTGCAAAGCTTAACAATTAGCTAGTAAAGTACATCATAGCAAAGGAATTAATAATTTATTCATTTTCCCCCTTTTTTAATTAGTATGGCGGTTCTAGTTCTAGAGAGGTTCTTGCTTAAAAGCTAATCTAAATGGATGCTCCTGTTCAGTAGATGTAGTTAAATGTGAGAGGTCCCTGATGATTACCACTGGCTGCTGGATGGGACTAGTTCCATTGCTCATGTCCATTGTCCATTGGTGTGCTGCAAATGGTCTGCTGATATATGCTCTGGTGAACTGGCACAATGCAGTTTTCCTGGTGGTGTAAGAGGACTATCTGCTGGTGATCCAACAGAGCTTCCACCCTGGTAACTTCCTGCTGTAGTGGAGCTGCTGTTCTGTTGTACACCGCAGTACACTGCAGTTGTACTTAAAATTAAAATTACATATTACATTTTTTGCTGATGGGTAAGGCAGAATAGTGTAGATTGAAACATGGAGTATCTAATAGGTGGTAATTCAGATGAAATTCAGTAAAATTTTAAACAAGTTGTTCCACATAAAAAAAAAAAAAAACGAAAAGGCAAGCTACTGACAGTGAAGCAAAACAAATTATAATAAATTCTTCTTCTTTATCTGATTACCCTCCCTGTATGGAGTATTTACACCCTCTAGAACTTACAAGCCTGTGCCTAGGGTCAGATGCCCGTTGGGGAGCAGATGAACCTATGGATCGGACAGAGTGAAAACTTGGAAGCGGGTGGTCAGCCCAGCACCAGGTATGAGAGTGAAGAGGATATGTAATGCAGGCAAAACGGATGATTGGTAAGGTAATGATGGTGCAGTTGATGGAATGAGTGGTGAGGCAAACCAGAGAACTCAGAGAAACCTGTCCAGATGTCGCTTTGTCCACCACGAATACAACATATGGTTCCCTGGGATCAAACCTGGGCCACTTTGGTGATAGATGAACAGTCTAACCGCTCTGCCATGGTGCCACCTTAAATTACAATAAATGTTATATCTATTCATTTAGGATAGGCAGCTCAAGGTCATCTCTGGTAGTTAGCACTCCATGCTTCTCCTCCACACCGTCTTCCACATGATTGCCTACCATCCCTCCTTTCCCTATAAGGCATAACAAACCGAGAACGACTATGTTCAATTCTTCCGGCACTGTAACTTAACCATAGACAACACACACTAAACGATTAAAATGTGTTTATATCCTTGCTACTAGTTGATCAGTACTACTAATCCTAATAAATGTACTCGTATATACAACTTAATGTAGCTCTAAAACATATGTGGATTTGTTATGAAATTAAAGGAACAAATTGCCACAATGTTAAAGGGAAAGTAAAAAATAAATTTACTTGCCAGAAGAAAGCTGACAGCTCACTACCTTCCTATTCATCAAGGTGATTGTCATCACTAGAGCTCTTGCCACTGTCAATGCATAAATTGATAAGGTTTTCAATTTGCTCATCACATAATCCTTTCTTTATAAAATCCTCTTCTGTGTGATGACATTTTTGCAAGTCTTCAACAGTGAGATTGCTTATGCCATCTTGAGGCAGCTGGTTTACATTCTTCATTTTAAATGTTTAATTTTTATCTGATACTTTCCCTTTTATTTTAGCCCAGATGAGCTCAATGAGGTTATACTGCCTAATCGTTTAGGGGGTGCTTTCCGATTCTTTAAATTAGTAGATAAATATTTCTGCAGACCTGGGAATATATGTGGAACTGCTAATTTAAGTGCCTACCTCTGTCTGGGAATTTCTACTAATTTTTCATCTATTACAAAAGAATCACTTTTTATTACAAGTTCTTTGGAAAAATGAGAGTCACAAGCAAAGCACTTATAAGAAAGTTCTCTATCTTTTCTGGGGATTGCTTTCACTCATTTAGAAAATACTCATTTGTCTTTACTACTACTATATAGCTTTTACAGCCCCTTTTGGGCCCCAGCCTCCCTCAATTTTTGCCTCCATTCATCCCTATCTTCTGCTTTTCGTCTCCACATTTGGACTCCCAAAATCTGTAAGGCATCTCTTCTTACTGTATCTTCCCAACGGTGTTTTGGTCTGCCTTTAGGTCTTATATTATAAAATTTTCCTTCTAACATTTTTTTGGGGATCTGTTTCTCTTCCATTCTTTGAACATGTCCCGCCCATCTTAATTTCTTGTGCTATGTCAATATCTTTGTATATCTCATATAATTCTTTATTATATCTGTTTCGCCATACTCCATTAACTTTGGTTGGTCCATATACCCTTCAAAGTATCTTCCTTTCGAATATTAACAGTTTCTCCTCCATGGCTTGAGCCAATGTCCAAGCTTCACAGCCATATATTAGCACTGGTTTAATCAATGTTTTATATAATCTTATTTTTGTTTTAGGGAATATTATTTTATTCCTAAATATTTTCTGTAAAGAAGCATATGCTTTATTTGCTGCTGTTATTCGAGCCTTTATTTCCTCATGTTCATCATTTTTATTATTTATAATTGCTCCTAGATACTTGAAGCTACTAACTATTTGCAGATGGTTTTCATTAGTGCTGGTATTTCTGCTTATGCTCATACTACTTCTCTTTTGTATCATGACTTTTGTTTTCTCTTTATTTACCATAAGCCCTACTTCCTTTGCATTCTCCTCCAATTTTGTGTATATTTCTGAGACTGCATTGTTGGATCTCCCTGCTATACTTATGTCATCTGCATATGCTAATAGCTGTATGGATCTATAATATATTGTGGATTTTACATCTACTGGTAGTTTCCTAATAATATATTCCAGTGTTAAGTTAAAAAAGGTGGGTGCCAGCCCATCCCCTTGTTTTAGTCCATTTTCTATATTGAAACTGTCTGTTATGTAGTTCCCAATTTTAATTTGGGCTGCAGTATTATCCATTGTGGCTTTCACTAAATTTATTAACTTCTCTGGAATTTGGAACTCTTCCATAATATAATATATCTTTCCCCTTTCTATGCTGTCATATGCTTTCTGGAAGTCTATAAAAATTTGATGTATTTCTATGTTATATTCCCATGTCTTTTCTAGGATTTGTTTGTGAATATTTGATCGATCTTCCAGGTCTAAATCCTGTCTGGTATTCCCCTATTATCTTTTCTGCATATGGTTTAAATTTATTGTTAACAATGGTTGTAAATATCTTATATCCTGTGCATAGGAGAGATATTCCCCTATAATTCTGACATTCTTGTTTATCTCCTTTATTTTTATATATCGGAATGATTGTACTGGTTTTCCATTGCGTTGGTATTACTTCCTCATCCCATATCCGTTTTATTAATTTGTATAGTCTTTCCTTTATTTTATTTCCACCATATTTATATAGCTCAGCTGGTATGTTATCCACACCTGGGGATCTATAATTTTTCATTGCTTGTAGTGCTATTTCTACATCTATTATGTTAGGTGGTTCTACTTCTTCTGTATTTCGCTTTTCCTTCTTCTTCTGTGATTCTGATGCGTTCGGCATCTTTGCTATTGTAGAGTTAAGCAGCTCCTGAAAGTACTCCTTCCATCTAATTCCTATTTCTCTCTCATTAGCTATTAGTTTGCCATTTTTATCTTTACATATATTAGTTTGAGGTTTAAAGCCTTCTCTTAAGTATCCAGTTTCTCTATATGCCCTCCTTAAGTTATTATCTTTAACATTTTCTTCTATTCTTTCGATGCTTGCCTCTATGTTCTTCCTCTTTTTATTACAGCACATCTTGTGCAACATTTTCCTCAGCTCTTTGTATTCCTGCCTTTTCATTCTTGTAGGCCTGTCCAGTCATTTTCTATAAGCTTCATTTTTTGCATTTACCATTTTTAAACATTCATCATCAAACCATTTCCTGCTATTATCTCCAGTTTGCGTTCCCAGCATTTCAAGTGCTGTCTCTTGTATTGTTTCTTTTGTTCGATTCCATAGTTCTATAGTTTCATTTTCCTCTACTTCTGTCCTTGCTAAATAGTGTGTTAGTTTCTCCTGATATTTTACTTTAGTTTCCTCTTCCTTGAGCTTTTCTGTGTTGATTTTGTTTATTCTGCATTCTGTTTTTTTCTTATAAAAAATTTTACTATATTTAAATCTGGATCTGACTAGGTAATGATCCGATTCACTACTTGCCCCTCTATATGATCTTACATCCATTATTTTTTGCTTGTGTTGTTTGTCTATTAATATATGGTCAATCTGGTTTCTTGTTTTGCCATCTGGTAAAATCCACATTTCCTTGTGGATTCTCTTATGTGGAGAGTATATTGATGCTGATATCATTTCCTTACTGGTGGCAAAATCTATTAATTTTTGTCCATTATTGTTTAATATTTCGTGCAAACTATGTTTACCTATTGTATCTTGGTAGTATCCTTCCTTACCAATTTGTGCATTTAAATCTCCTGTATGAGGTATCTGCTCATACTCTTCTTCTAACCTCTGGTAAAAATCTTCTTTTATTGCTTCCTCTTTTTCTTCTGTGGGTGCATGTACATTTATGAAGCTTATATTTTCTTTGCTTGTTTTAATTCTAAGAATACAAATTCTTTCATTAATAGGTTTGAAACCTATTACATTAGCCTTCATATTTTTTGTTACCGCAAATGCTAGCCCTAATTCCTTTCATCCCTGCTTTTTTCCACTGTAAAAAAAGGGTGTGTCTTCCTATCCCAGATGTCTTTGCCCTGCCATCTGGTTTCTTGTAGTGCAATAATTTCCATTCTGTATTGTGTTAATTGATCTAGTATTGTGTCCAGTGCTCCTGCTTTGAGCAGGGTCCTTATGTTCCATGTGCCAAAAAACATGTCCATTTCCTTTGCTTTGGGTCGGTTATCATTGTTTCTACCAGTTCAAGGCTTATTTGAGGTTTCTTTAACAATAGATTTTTTTACGGGGCTAGGTTGTTAGCCTAGCACCCAACCCCCAACCTGGAGGACCAGGACTCCTATTTATGTCCCCGGAGTCAGGGTGGCTCAGCTATACCCCCAAGCACTGGGTATCCATTTTAGTCGCCTTCTACGACACACATGGATTACAGTGGGACTATTCTTTAACCCCGGTCACCACACAGGGACATTTGTCTTTAGGAGGTCTAAAAAATGTTTACCTTTAGATTCCCAGTATTCATACCTGCACCCTGGAATGAAACATGTGGGCATTGTCCTTGTTGACAATAAAACTTATAGTATAATATAAAAAAAAGACTTTCACAGTCACATAAATGGAAAAGAAGCTTATATATTTATATATTTGACATAGAAGCAATGTTGACAGTGAAGTTTCATTCATGTTGAAATAAGAAGAGTCACACTAATTTTTACAATTACTTCACTCACTAGTGTGAGTGAAGTAATTGTAAAAATTAGTGTGACTCTTCTTATTTCAACATTATATATTTATGTTTAGTCAAATATGTAACTGAACTACACTAAGATTATCATCAATGACAAAAAGAAATGATCACTACTGAATACATTTTCTGCTATTAGACAGCCATTCTGTAACTAGCAGAAGTGGAATCTCAGCCAATGGTGCTGCCGTAGTTTTGCTGGGTCACCACATTGCCTATACCTGCTGTTGTATGAGTAGTGCAGTCATCGCACTTTCTCTCTTCTACTCATTATGGTAGTAGCTTTCAAGCAATCCCTTTGGTTGAAAAAATAGATTGATCTGAACACTAAGAAATGTGCAGAGGAAAAGTTAAAATTTGGGCAAAATCTGTGGGAAAAAATGAGCAATTGTGTCTATGGTAAATTTATTGAGAACACGTGTTCTTATAGGGAACTTTCATCTAGTTAAGAGTTGGAAACAAGCAAGAAAGGTCACATTGTGTAAAACATCATAGATTTATAATTTTTAATGAAAATCTTGTCAGTTTTGAAATGATAGATGAAATTTTTATGTGTAAACCCATATACATTGGTCAGACGATTCTCAATTTATCTACATATCACACGCATGCTTTGTTTTGAAAAATAACTTAAATGAATTAACTTTAAATTGTATGGTTACAGATGAATTTCTGTTTGAAACCAGTACTGATATTTATGAATTTATCAAAAGTCACACTATTTCGATACATCAAATTACCCACCTGATAACACATATGCAATACCTTTGGTAAACAAAAAAGTAATAGGACTGTTTAAAGATTAACTGGCAAGGTAATGACTGAGTAGGCAGGATTACATTCAAAATTATAAGCCTTTCGTTATGAAAATCAAATTATTAAGAAGGCAAAAGGAATATCAAAGCCAGCAATCTCATTAATAACTTTGAGGATTCTTTATTGTGTCTGAATGACATGAATGGAGATGTTATGCTAAGCAGCTAAATTTCAGAAGCTATAAACATGAGGCCCACACAATTAAAACGAATAAACTTGCACTGAGAGGAATTGACACCAAGTGTTATATGCTTAAACAATCTCATTTAACTTTATGTTGGAATCATTATTCCATTCATACAGATCCTCTTACCTCTGAGCATGACTGAGTAAACATGTGCATGTCTGTGTAACTGTCACTTTTTGAATTGTGCTGCATTGATGTTACAGGGAACCTGTATGCTTGCGCGAATGGTAATGGACACGAGGCTACACGGCTCTATCAGATGAGTTTCCAGACCAAAGACAACCGAGTCATCCAACCTTTGTCGCTGTTTATCATCACCTTGCTGAGACAGGAACCGTTGCACCACAGACTATTGATCGAGGAAGACTAAGAGTTGTTCGTATCCCGGAATGCAAAGAACAGATGTTGAGGTGTGTCGAAGACGATCCAGGTATCAGTACAAGGCAATTGGCTGTAGCATCTGGTACATCACACGTGACAGCATGGAGAGTACCTCACAAGCAGCTCCTGTATCCATATCATATTCAACGTGTGCAGGGCTTTTCACCTGCCAATTATCCACCACGGGATAACTTTTGCAGATGGTTTGTAGCACAAACAGCCAATCCATTGTTCGTCTCGTCAGTTTTGTTTACAGATGAGGCAACGTTTGGGAGAGATAGAATTACCAATTTTCACAACGTACACGAATGGGCAGATCATGATCCTCATGCTGTACATCAGGCTAGACATCAGCAATAGTTTAGTCTGAATGTGTGGGCTGACATTGTAGGTGACTGTCTGGTAGGTCCATACGTTTTACCAGCATGTCTTACTGGTGCTGTCTACAGGGACTTTATTCAGCACACTCTTCCTGACCTACTTCACAAAGATGTGCCCCTGCAAATACGACAAAACATGTGGTTTATGCATGATGTTGCTCCAGCACATTTTAGTCGCATTGTTCAAGATGCACTGACTGGTATATATCATGACTAGGGTTAGGAAGTTCATGCCCTAAAAAACACTGAAATATGCATGCAAATATGCTCTTAAAAGCTTGAAAATATGCCAAGAAATATGCACTATTTAATTAAAACAATTAACGTCCCTTTACAGTAGACAAGACGAGTTAGTATAAATAACAAATAAAGTTACCTTATTCCTTAGAGGTTGAAGCAGAAGTGGACCCGCTACTAGTGTTAACTGCTAAATTACAGTTCGCAACCAACACTTTGCTCAAATTTTCAACTGTAAAACACTGTCTGTTGTCTTGCAAAACACTTTTGTAACATGAAAAACTTCTCTCCACGTCACAAGATCTTATCGGGGCATATTTAAATAGTGTTAACTGCTTCACAAAGAGAGTCAAGTCTCTTAGTGTGATTGATGGTTTTCTTTCAAGAATGTCTCAAATATCGCACATCAGTTTATAACCAGAATTTTTTGAAATTTCATAATTCACTTTCTCTTTCACTTTTTGACCTATGCTACCAGGAACCGAACTTAGATCACATATTGTTTTTTCAAAGAAAGTAAGCGATTCATGCAAAGGAGGTCCTACAGCTTCCAACGCCGTTATGGCTGTTGGTAAGAAAGAAAAATGGGCAGATATGGAACTAAGATCCTCTTTTAACCCAGTGCCTGACAGAATATTTTGCACAGTTTCTCTTGATGAAGCATCTTTCAAGTCCTATGAATTAACAACTTATTCGACTATTTCTTTGTGCTCAACATAATATAAAACTGCATCAACCCATGTTCCCCATCAAGTTAACATTGGTGCAGGAGGAAGTCAGATATTAGGTGCTGTTGATCTAAACAACTTAACTCTTTTAGGAGATTTAACAAAAATTCTCTTTGTACTGGACACAAATCTATCTACCAATTGGAAAAAATCATTTATTGTCTCAGAAATGTGATACGCATGTGCCAAACAAGTTATATGAATTAAGTTAGAAAAAATACCTTTCAGTGTTTGTCCTGATTTTACCATATAAGGACCTGCATCACTAACAAATAAAAGCAACTGGTCGTATTTGTTTCCACATGGACATAGCAATTTCAAAGAGTCCATCACAAACTGGGTCACAGTTACATTGTCAGTGGTCAACAATTCGCACACATTAAGAAGGTAAGGTGTAATCTTTTGTTCATTGTTTAAAGCACCCACGATTATGTTAGCAATAGAACGGCACTTAGACAACAGACAACCACACAAACTGATCTGTTAATTTATTTTGTATATTTGACAATACGTTACTGTAACTATGTCCCACATGAGTCTTAGGCAGTGTACTTTCTTCAGGCATATGTTGTCGAGTTTACTTGGCAAGAAAGTTTTAAAATGTTGGATTATTAATTTTTAACAAGGGAATATCAGCAGCTAAAAATGCTTGGCACAAGTCCAGTGGCGGCTCGTGCCTTACAAAATAGGTGAAGAAATTCACTTAAGCATGCTGAAAATACAATGCAAAGCCGGTGTACCACGGTCCAACATTTTTTACCGAACTTTTTGTATCCAATAGAGCTATACACAAAAGAAACTGTCACACTATGATTCATTTTCGTCCAATACATATGACAGTTCGTGTAGTAAGTGAGAGAAATAAACATGGCGGATGCAAATATATACAGTTTTGTTTTAAAATCAAATTTAAACGGCGACCCAAACAATGTACAAAAACTATCTGAGGAGCATTGTTCTTGATTCTTTTTTGAAGTCCATTCAAATGTCCTGACATAACACTCGCTCCATCATAACATTGTCAACTAATTTACGTTCATAATTAAATTATTTAAGAACACCATGCAGCAAAAGGAACAATGTTTCCGCGGACCTGTCAACACTCACATCATGAAATCCGAAAAATCGTTCAACCAATGTGCTCTCTGTATTCGCGTATCTTACAATGATAGAGCACTGAGAGTGTTGACAGATATCTGTAGTGTCGTCAACTTCAACAGAAAAAAAAAATCTGAGACTTTAATTTCAGGTTTGTAAGTATTCCAAAATACATCCAATTACCTCATTTTGTATAGATTTAGAATCACCGCTGAATATACTTTTAATTTTATTATAGTGGTTTTGGATTTCTAATGGAGTTTCAGTACACAAGCTCCTTGAAATTTCCCTGACTTAGCGAAAGCGCACTCTCATCATGACCTCAGAATGCAAGCTCTTGTTTACCTAAATACAATGTTGGTTTAGTGATCAACTACAGGAAAAGCCTATTTAATGTCACATTTCCATTGAAACACACATGAAAAAGTCTGCTGTTTTCCTGAAGAGCGTCAGCCATTGTGTTTAAATTTTTTTTTTTTTAAGCGTTTAGTTGTAATTTACTTTTAAATGCCCCGCCGAATCATTGTGCTTGTGATTATATTAATGAAATCTGTGAATCTCTCTTTGTCCCACACGTTACTTTTGTTGCTAAAAAGTAAACAAGGCCAACAGAATAGCGATTGCAAACTACGGCTACTGCATAACCAAAAATAGTTATCGAGCCAAGAGCTTTTGAATTTAATGTTATAAGTCTTTCTTATTTTCTTATCCTCTCTTTTAAGGGCTACATCAATGATATCAGTGGGCCGCCCAAAGTTTAAAACATCCTTCTTGTCTTCATCTTTCCACCTGGTAAATGGGGTTTCTAGCAAATTGCAAACCATATGGTTCACTGGATTCATAACAAAACAGTTACATTCCGTAATTTAAATATTAAAAGCACTGGAGTCTAGCAAACTCGTGAATTATACCTACCGTTCACACTTATCTAAAACACCATGTTTTAAGTTCACCAGCTCTTCCTCGAGGTAAACGAATACTATCTTCTAAGCACGCAAAAACAGAAACCATCCCCTCTACCGTGTTCTGTGCCTTTACCCAAGTGAAAATACTTGTATTTCCTGTTTGCCTGAAACATGTGCATGCCCGTGTTATTTCCCTGTAGTACGTTGTTTCGTGACATCATGTTGCCATGGCAACCAAGCTGTTTAGTGCAGCAGTTTCTTCCGTAATCCTGACATCTGCACTTGGCCTTGGAACCGATCTGAGGGTGCCCTCCCACCAATTTTCCCTGCCGGCTGCCTGGCTGTAAGTTCCAAAACAAAAGAAGGGTTGTCACTGACCCTGCTACGGCTCCTAGCAGTTGAAATTTGTGACTAAACTGTTAGAATGACAGTAATAATGCCAACATTAACAAAAATAGAATAGTGCTATTTTCAGGTGAAAACCTCTTCACCTGCTTCACCTGAATAACCGCCACTGCACAAGTCATAGGAAAATTCAGTAACCCTACTTCCTAAACACTCTACTAGCTGTTTTTGAACAGGTTCTTGTTTGCGAGTTTTCTGATTAAATTCTCCTTATGTTTTGCTGTGTTTATGTGCTGAACTATTTGAAATCTTTTCTCACTCCCTATATTTTTCTCACACGCTCCACAAAACAGTACCCTATTATCTGCAGATATTAAATCACCCAAAAACTCTTTCTGTAAATTGATTAATCTAGCACACGAAGATGGTTTTATTTTCGGCATTTGAAGAGCTTTTTAACATTTTATACACTTAATTTAATTTGGTGGGAACCAGTTCACAACACTGTTACGTTTGAAGACCATGACATAACTACTGGTGGGCAGGCAAGCGTTGCTATGGTCGTGCTACTCAAAACCTGCATTTTATCTTTGTTAATATAAACCTCTCAGATAACGCACTGATTATTCTCTACACACATACATATAATGAAAGGGTGGAAACAGGGAATTCACTGCATGACAACATGACTCAGCATTAGTTCTCGTCACCTCGTGAGTTGCATCATCATGTGCAATACTACCAATATGAAAAATATCCAGATGGAAAAAAATAATAAAAAACCATAAAAATCATTAAAATATGCAATATAGGGGCTATAATATTGAAATAGTATGCATTTATCAAAATCAAGAAAATATGCAGTTATATGCACCATAAAATCATGTCCAAATAACTGAAAATTCCATAATTGGTGCACATAATGTAAAACCATACATTTTTAACCCCTATGAAAGAACATGCAAATGCATGAACTTCCTAGCCCTAATCATGACTGATGGATAGGCAGAGAAGGACCAGTTCCATGGCCTGCACATTCTCCTGACCTTAATCCCGTGGATTTTGACCTCTGGGGGCATCTTAAATCATTGGTTTATGGAGCAGCCATCCCAGATGCAGAAACATTTCATCAACGTGTCATGGAAGCCTGCGAAACCATTCGCCACCATCCCAGAGTTTTTAAATGGGTGCGACATTCCATGATTCAATGAGTGCAGGCATGCATAGAAGCTAGAGGAGGACATTTCAAGCATTTTAAGTTCCAGTTCTACCTCTCAAATTTAATATGAGTTTTGTGTGTTATAAGTGTACCACAGTGTTGAACACCTAACGAGAAATTCAAGGATTTTGGCACATATGTTTATATGAACTTTTTTTCTTGTTTCAGTGTAAGGAACATGTCCTCGAGGTTTGTAAAAATATTTCTGAAACATCCTGTACATACAGGCTATAAATGAATAACGCCACACAAATTTTACTGGTGATAGTCGGTTCATAGGCAATCAATTTGAGATAGGAAACCTATGGCCTAGGATTACAAATTACAGAACTGTGCCTTAAAATTGTTTGAGGGTATGTACACCACTGATCATGTCTACTGCAGCTGTAACACATGATGAGAGTAGTGGACGAATTCCTTAGCATGTCTGTTTAGCATAATGGATATGGTGCTACGATGCAAAGGTACACAGATATTTAAAGTGCAGGTTCAAATATCCATAAGCCCATATCAAATCTCTGGTATTAAGGTGACTGCAGATGGCAGCATTGCCTGCCAGAAGGATCCTGGTGAACAAGAAGCTATTGTGTGTTCTCTTCATTACTGTGAAGCTGTCAGTGCATTGCATATTCTGGCTAAAGGTAAGCATTAGAGATACATTCATAGTTAAAGCACAATTTATTACAGAGATATCAGATCTTTCCGACAACTTAGAGACGTTACTTATAACTAGTAATAGGGGTCTACAATAGGATTATCAGATTTTCCAAACTAAGTATATTACGTTAAAATTTCACTTAACAATTAAAACACTCAGTTTATTTATATCTAAAATGATAAATATACATATCTTTTACATGTTATTTAGTTATACTTTGATGATGATCTGGCATATTGCAACACTTTGAGATCATTGCCTGCAAATGCATACTTTTGATAATTTACTGATACCTGTAGTACAGCCTTAAGTGAGCCTACAGAACGTCTTTTCCTTGTGTCACTCCACTTGTTTTTCATTAGCAAGAAAATTCTTTCCACAAATCATTAGATCCAGGAATGCTAAACAAAAATCCTAGCACTTTATGCATCTTACACTCATCCATTGTTTTTAAAATTTACGAAAAAATCAGATATTTTGTTTCCACTCCATAGCTTCAGTTTTTCCTTTTTTTTAAATGGCCTTTTTTTATTTTGGCACTGTTTCAGGTCAGACTGTGCACCATGTGAAATACTAAAATATTTTCTACTTAGAACACATAATACCTGATGTATAAGGGGCCAGCTTAACCCACACAAACAGTTCTTCCCATATCTTCAAATACATTTCAATTTCTTCTTTGGAGGAGTCTTTGAAAGATCATCTTCATTTTCACACATTTTGACACAGTATTGCCTTGATTAGCACTTATATTTACTACCCTCCAACTCAGAAAAATCACAAATAAAAATGGCTAAACTGAAGGTAGACAGTTCTGTGGACATCATAATGTTGTTGTTGTTGTTTTCTAGTGCCTTGCTTCTGGCAATGAAGCCATTAGCACTCGTGCTTTCCAATACTTTTGAACTGTAGTTTCTTCTGATCTTAATGCTTCACAGGTCTTCAAGTGGTCTTCGTTCATTTCTGCTGGATAGTTACACAGGACACATATTGGTGAGGCTGAGATACCTATTCTACAGAGATGACTTGCTAAGCAGTCGTGATTTGTCAGTAGTCGGAAGGCTGCAACCGCTGTTTTCCTTGGTCTCTGGGGGATTATATTTGGGTTGGAAAGTAGTGTAATCCATTTTTTATCTTTGGCATTTGTTTCTATTTCTTGTAGGTATGAATGAGAAAATTTTTTAATGATCAAGCATTTTATTGAAGAATATGAGAAATTGAATTTAGACTTTTGTTTTACTGTTGTGCCTTTCTTTGCAAGTGAGTCTGCAGCTTCGTTCCCCATGACTCCACAGTGTGCTGGAATCCATTGGAGATGAACAGTCTTATTAACTTTTTGGAGTTGTGTTAACATTTTGTAGCATTCTCTAAGTTTTGTTGACTTCTTTGTAGCATTTGAACATATTCCTTGAATTGCAGCTTTAGAATCTGAAAGAATTACTGCCTTGTTAAATTTATTTAAGGGAAGATTTAATAATTGTCGGAGAGCAATGTGTATAGCCTCTATTTCTCCATCATAATTTGTTGTGTCTCTGCCAACAGAATGATAAAAGGAAAAATGTGAACACGTAACTCCAGCTCCAGTAAGGTTTTCCTTGGAGGATCCATCAGTATATATGTGCAGCTATTCTTCTTCTGTGGGATACCTAGTATTGATTGTTTCCAGAGCTAGAAGTTTTTGTATTTCTTTTGGTGTGTCTGATTTACTTATTTCCTCTATTAATTCCAAACTGAAGGTAGGTTGCAATAATTCCAATGGATTTTCTCTTATAAGTAAACTTTCTCTGGTGTTAGGAATGTTCAGTTTGGATTTAATCTGTGTTACCTTTTCTAGGAAACTACTATGAGTTTTAAGGATTGAAGGGGGGAGGTTCTCTTCTGTCCATTTAGAGTTTGGCAGTCGTAACATTTTCTCATGTTGGAGCAATGCTTGTTCTTCTATTTTTGTTGTTATTGATGGGATCCGTGTTAAGGCAAGCATGGCATCAATAGGTGTGGATTTAACTGCTCCAGTGATTAGGCGAAGAGCCTGATTTTGTATTTGTTCAAGTTTATTGATGTTAGCATTTGCTGCTGTTATTAAAGGTTCAGAACAGTACAAGAGGTTTGGTTTAACATACATTTTGTATGCTGTGTTAAGGACTCTCCTTGAGCAACCCCATTTAGCACCAGCTAGCCTTTACAGGATTTGCAGTTTCTTTTCAAGGACATCATAATGTCAAATCACATCTGTTTCACAGTACTATCAACTCAATTTCAATTTTAAAAATAACTCACTTGCCAATAACAGGCACTTTTCTCTAATCCATTGTTTTTGGAGGAAACAGAAAAATGGAGAATCATGCACTCCAGGCAAATATAAAACAGAGATGTATATTTGTCCCCCAAAAATAGAGGAATCCGGAAAAAATAGAGCATCTGGCAACCCTAGTCTACAAATACAGGTGACTACATTTTTCACCAATGGGTTACCTTAAAGTACTTAAGTATTGGAGTATTTGAGGTCCGTTATATGCTGCAAATTTTGCCATCTGAATCTGGGTCTATTTCTTTCTGCAGTTAATGCTTTTATGTCTTGCGGCAGTTTGGTTTGATTCTGCCTTTGCCTCATCAGCACTGATATTGCTGTTGCAATATTTATTGCTTTTTCCAATTGGATGACAGCTTCATTAGTGCTTTCACTGGAGATTAATGGGGCAGTGGATAGGTCTTTTTCTGACTTTCAGCGAACTTGCCCTTGTTTGCCTTGATGTAGTTCAGGTGCTTTATTGGTGGAACTATAGCCGTATTCCTTTGAGGGAGATTAAGAGAGGCAAGTGGTCAGATGACAGCTCATTTTTGACTTGTAGACGAAGTCTGCGAGAGCTGCAAGACAGAACCAAGTCAAGTATGTCTGATCTCTGTCTCCTGTAGAAGAGGAGGTAAGTGGGTTCCACAGATGTGTGTTTTCTAGGTGTAATAATGCTGTTCCCTTGGTGTTCGTCTTATTGCATCCATAATTTGGAGTTTTGCATTAAGATCCCCAGCAATTAGGACTCTGTTGTGTTGTTGCATTAAATCCTTAGGTCAGCAATGTTTAAGATCCCTGGAGGGGTTCTACTAACAATCAAATGTTGTCCAGGGTGATCATTATGGCTGCCCCCACGCTTATTTATGTCTGTGTAGTGGGTGGTGTAACCCAGAATGTTGACTGTGATTGTTTTTCAATAGTTTCCATGACTAATGCTATGTGCATATTATTGGAAGTAAGGAGTTCCCTGAACTCAGTCTTTTTACATCGGAATCCTCTGGCCTTCCATGTCATTAAATTAAGATAATAGAAGGAGTTCATAAGAAGTCTGGGGTGACAAGGAGCTGTGTAAAGTCTCTGAGGGTGTCAAGGATGGAGTGGATCTCCGACTCATCTGCTTCCATCAGCATCCCAAACATGAACTGTGCCATCTCCTTCAGGTCACCATTGCTCATCCTGTTTGCCATCAAGCAGTGGTACATCCATTGCTGGTGCATCCATTACAAGTCCTGGGTCATCTGTAAGAAAATAGACAACTCATTGGCACTTTTAGCCCGAAATATTTAGGAATGATGAGCCCTCAAACACACACACACACACACACACACACACATGCATTCACTCGCACGCACTCACTCACTCACTCACTCACTCACTCACTCACTCACTCACTCACTCACCACTCACTCACCACTCACTCACTCACTCACTCACTCACTCACTCACTCACTCACTCACTCACTCACTCACTCACTCACTCACTCACTCACCCACTCGCTTGCTCTTTTGAAATGATGTAAGTAACTAGTCAATAAAACGGCTGAAATGATATGAGGAGAGGTGTAATATGAATCATTCCCCTCCTGCACAGCCTGTATTTAGAAATGTGGCCAGGCTAATGGGAATTTTCTTAGCACTGGAAACACAGAGTTTGCTGGTGGAGTTGGATATTCATGGCATTTTAAATTAAAGTGTATAGATTTTTCATACAATTATAACATTAACCACATACCTTCATCACAGAAAATGCTGAAAATTAAGACCTTGTGCTGCCTCACTCTCTAAGATCTTTTAAGAAAATTGATTCCTTTTGGCTTGTAAATAAAACCATGCTTTGTCAGAAAAAAAATGTGGGTCAGTAGAATGAGTATTAAAATTATCCAACATCCAGGCCAAGGTTTGTAAAATTCCTGGTTCCTATACAAGCTATCTCAGAGCTTTCTTTGGACTTCATTCCCACACACTCACTCACCCTTTGGACTTCATTCCAACTTTTCTTTGATCTCATTCAGTTTTCCTCTGTGAGAACATGGTAATTCACTTTTGGTTTCATATCAAGACAGGATCTGTTTCTGTAAATCTATTTACAAAATTATAAACTGTTTCTCAGTGAGGCTACAAACAACAGAGAATCTGCCTACAACACATCTCACTTTTCTACTAGAGTTTGTTGTCATGTAGGAATTATACATGAAGCTCCTTTTGTGCTGTATTAAGTATGCAGACCTTTCGGCATTATGACAACACTATCACACCATAACTGAAATATGTGGTTTCACAATATATCTGGACAAAGACTACACATCATCAGAATAGTTGGCACACAGAAAGAAGGGAAACTTAAGGCAGTAGAGAACTGTGCAGTGCAGAACAAGCAATTCTTCATAATATGGCCATATACCCAAATAAAGCTCTGTATAGTTCTTTATTCTGCTGTTTGAATATATACACTAATTTATAGCATTGTCAGCATATTACAAAACTACATATAAAATTATAAATAAGTGCATACTATAAAACATACATATATATGTATCTAATAAAAGTACAAGTTGTAAGAGGTCACTTATTTATGCTGGTTGTTCTTTATATAATTCTATTCTTGAATACATAGTCCTACTCAATTTGTATTTTAATGCAATTTGTATTTTACTACCTATACTCAGGGGTCTCCGTCTAGGGGATATGTGAATAGCGACCACAAGGTACCCAAGCTGAGCAGAACATTACTTCCACTTACTGGTGTTTCGCTCCTCACTGTAACTTTTCTATCTGACCTTACCTTGGTCAACTCATGTTCTCTTTCGACCCCGATGCTATTAGCGTTCCTGAGGGCTAGGGAGTCTTTATTTTTCCAACCGCTCCATTTCTCTAATTTCTCTATAAAACCTTAACCCATAACATGCTGACCTGTCATGGCATATATACGTCCTCTGATTGGTAATCAGAGGATATGGTCTGTGAATTTATTTTGATAATTCTGCCGGTCAGGTCGGTGAGACACGTAAACCAACGACAGGTGTGGTCTTCCAGACATTCTGGGGGTTGTGAGAGAGCGATGTGACCGCCAAAACATAAAAATATGGTGCTCTCTAAAAAGCGGTTACATTTATTGCTAAGTCTCTTCAATATTTATGCAATATGACTCGAGGGGTAAAATGTTCCATAGTTAAAAATAGTCCCCCATTCGGATCTCCGGGCGGGGACTACTTCTCGAGAACAAAAACATTATATTAATAGAAGATCTAACATCAGACTTCTACAATGGAATGCGGGTGGTCTCATACAAATAAAAAGAGTAGAACTGAATAAAACTGTATTTGACTATAATATCGATCTATTTTTCATACAGGAAGCAAATCTAATAAATGACCAACTTAATTACTTCAATTTTTCTGATTTTCTACTACACCTACTACCCAAAAATAGACAGATAAGTAGTGGAATATTAGTTGGAGTCAAAAAGGATATTAAATCCTCCTTTGAAATTGTTAAAGAAATGGATAACACAGACAAAAGTGAATTAATAAAGCTAAATTTTTGGGATAACAAAACACATCTACATTTATACAGTATTTACAATCCTCCCAGGAATGAACCAGATCTCTCTCTTATTGACCAATTAAATAAGACAATCATAATTGGGGATTTCAATGCTCATTGCAAAAGATGGGGTTATGAAAAAGTGGATTCTACAGGGAAGATAGTAGAAGAATGTTTGAATACCACAACTTTTGAACTGATTTATAGTAAAGAAGATCCCACAACCTTCATACATTACTCTGGAGCAGACAGTAACCCAGACCTCTTGTTAGCTACAACAGATATTGTTTCAAAAATTAAAAAACAAGTTATAGAAGATCCAAGTTCTGGTCACAGAGCAGTAATTGCTGATATAAAACTAGATAATACAAATAACAGTCAATGTCACATGAATCTGTATTGGAACTTCAAAAAAGCAGATTGGATCAAATATAAAACTGAACTGGAACATAAATTTCAAGAACAAACAAACTCACAGCTAAATGACCAACCAGATCATTTGAACAAAAATTTCTTTAAAGTCATCCTAGAAACTGCAAAAAAACATATTCCTCGTGGAAGAATTAAAAATTTCAAACCCTTTGGAACCCCCAGTTAGAAGAACTGAAAAACCAAAGGGATATAGCTAGAAATACAGCTGAACAAACAAAAAACATATTGGATACACAAATATGGCGGAAGAAATGTGCCTCACTAAAAAAAGAAATTAATACGGCTAAAAAGAATTACTTTAATAATTTCTTAGAAAAAATGGATTAGAGGACAGATGGTAACAAAGCTCATAAGTTCATAAAAAATGTCAAGGATAGGAAAGAAAACAACATCACACCTATCATACACTACAATAAAATATTAACAAATGATACAGCCATAGCCAAAACATTCAATAAATATTATGCTAATTCACATAAAGTAACAAGAAATAATAAAAAGGAACGTCAAGAATTTAAGAAAGATTTGAAACAAGAAAGAGAATGTGATCATAACACTCAGTGCAATATCTTTTTTCAAAATTTTAATATGCAAGAACTAAACATTGCAATAAATAATCTAAAAAACAAAGTCTCCTGGACCTGATCACATACATCCGGAGTTCATAAAAAACCTTGGAAAAACAGCAAAACAACAACTACTAAAACACTGCAATTTATCCTGGAAAACCACAGTACCTGCTGAATGGCGAAAGGCAATAATTGTCCCACTCTTGAAGAAAGACAAAACAGCATCAGAAATGAAAAATTATAGACCAATAGCTCTTTCTAGTATAATAGCAAAAGTGATGGAAAGAATGGTGTCAAACAGGTTAAATTGGTTTGGTTGGAATCAAAAAATTTAATTTCCCCATGTCAAGCTGGATTCAGAGAGTTCCACTCTACAAATGAACAAGTCTTACTTCTCAGTCAAGAAATCAAAGACTCCTTCAATAGAAAAGAAGATAATTTATCAGTGTTTATTGATTTCCAAAGTGCATATGATTCTATATGCAGAACAAAACTACTAAAGAAAGTAAAAAAATAGGGATACAAGGTCCAATGTTTTCATGGCTATGTCATTTCCTAACACAACGCTTCGTTGCAACCAGATATGGAAATTAAATTATTTTGTTTTTTAACGACGCTGTCAATTGCCAGGATCACATCAGCGTCGCCGGTGTGCCGGAATTTTGTCCCGCAGGAGTTCTTTTACATGCCAGTAAATCTACTGACATGGAGCTGTCATTTTTAAGCACACTTAAAAACCATCGGCCTGGGCCGGGTTTGAACCTGCGACCTTGGGAACAGTAGGCCAGCGTCTAACAACTGAGCCACCCAGACCGACTAAACCAGATATGGAAGAAATACATCTAAATACAAACCAGTACCAAAAAGCAAAAGTACAGAACTAGAAAAAACCATGCAACAATCCTTAACCAAATTTCAAAGGTGGACCCAAGAAAATTTAATGACTGTTAATACAACAAAATCAAACTACCAAATCTTTTCACTAAGAAAAAAACCACTAAAAATAAAACTACATTTTGAGGGTCAACAATTACCAGAAACAAAGGAAGCAAAGTATTTAGGAGTTACATTTGATACTAAACCTGCATGGACCAAACAAATAGAAAATGTAATACAAAGAGCAGAGAGGCGCCTTTCACTGTTAAAACGTCTAACAGGAATGAAGTGGGGATGTTCCAGAGCAACTCTTAGCACAACATACAATGTATATATAAAGCCATTATTTACTTACTGCAGCGAAGTTCTTGTAACAGCAAACACAAAAAATATTCAAATCTTTCAAAACTAAAGTCTGAGATTAATTACAGGTGCTATCAAAACCACACCAATAGCAGCTATGGAAATACTAACCAACCAATGCCCCATTGAATATGAAATAGAAAAAGCGGCTCTTATTCAACACGAAAAGTTGATCAGACTCCCATTCAATACATGGCACAAGAGAAATTTTACACATACACTAAAGACTCAGGAGAGCTTTCTTTACAAAATTCAAGACATCAAAAAGAATGGATACCTTCCTAATTCAAAGGAAAACTTCATATCTAAAGTCAATCTGACACAAACATTAGACATCACATATTATTTACACCTGACAGAAGAAGTTAAGAAAAGTGATACTCCATCTAGTATTCTAAAATTATTGGCATTAGAGACAATCCATACTAGATTTCCAGAACACGAATGGCTCCATATTTATACTGATGGATCATTAATATCAAACCAAGATGGAGCAGGTACTGGAATCACATGTCACCTCTTTTCCTATTACAAATCTTTAAGTTATGGAACTACGAACTTTGATGGAGAAATTGAAGCAATTCGAATGGCCCTACAAAATCTTTTGTACAGAATTTCACATTTTCAGCAAGCAGTTATTCTCTCAGATTCCAGTGCAGCAATTATAGCAATTACTTCCAAGTTGTCACAAAAAAACCAAACAATTATAGAATGTTGGAAAATGCTTAACCATCTAACAGCACTTCAAAAACACCTAGTCTTCCAATGGATACCAGCTCACTGTGGACTGAGTGGTAATGAGAAAGCTGATTTTCTTGCAAAAAAAGGGTACCGGCAATGTGCAGAAATCTATAGTTAATCTACCATTTTATGTAGCTAAAAGATTAGTCAACTCTGAATTCAAAAAAATTATTGCAAAATATTACTATGAAAAAATCAAAAAATTAAAGATGGGAACTACCAAACATTCAAACAGTAATTCCTGAGTATCCTCGAAAAACAGCAGTTGCAACCTTCAGGTTGATTACAGGACATGATTGTCTGGCAAAACATTTAAACAGAATTGGGATATATTCTTCACCACTCTGTCCTCTATGTGTTCTGCAAGAGAAAATGGATCGAGACCACCTTCAAATATGCCCGGCCACTTCTAATGCCCCATCCATCAGTGAAAAATATTGGAGAGCAAGAGGATTAATGACTTCATTGTCAGAAATCCAGCATTAGCTAACAACAACATATTTTTTTTTATGTCCTTCTTTCTTTTTTCATAAGTGCATGCTTAATTTAATTTGATTTACAGGAGACATTTGTGTCACATTGTAATTTTTCATTTAACTAAGGTTTAAATTTTAGTTTCAAGTATGATTAACTCTTATTTATACTTGCATGACCTAAATAGTGGGTACACACCAAGAACTTCGTTTTCACTTAAATGAGATGGTTCAAGCCTAAGTAGCAGCTTAGAAACAAGTAAATAATTGATAAGCACTTGAAAGAGCTACATGCGATTGAATTATTATAAACATAAGTTGAATTGATATTAACATTACAATACAATAGGTAGATACAAGCAGAACAAAGGTAAGGAAATAAATAATGAGTAACTGCATGTTTCATATATTGGTGCCTTAAATCTGATAATATATTGAGCGACACAATAAGAGAAATAATACAGGTAGGGAATGAGCTTATTATGCAAATAAGATTTTCTCTAATGGAATAATAACTAGAAATACTAAACTCAAAGTTTATAAAATGTTAATAAGACCAGTAGTAACCTATGGGTCTGAGGTTTGGCCTACCACAATGATGAGGGCTAGGAAGTTCATGCATTTGCATGTTTTTTCACAGGGGTTAAAAATGTATGCATTTACATTATGTGCACAAATTGTGGAATTTTCAGTTAGTTGGAGATGATTTTATTGTGAATTTAACTGCATATTTTCTTCAAATGATAAATGCATTATATTTCAATATTATAAATGATTTTTATGCTTTTTTATTATTTTTTCCATCTGGATAATATTTTTCATATTGGTAGTATTGCACATGATGATGCAACTCACAAAGATTTCAATATTGTAGCCCCTATATGGCACATGATGATGCCACTCACAAGGTGGTGAGAACTAATGCTGAGTCATGTTGTCATGCAGTGAATCCCCTGTTTCCATCCTTTCATTATGTGTCTGTGTGTAGAGAATAATCAGTGCGTTATCTGAGAGGTTTATTTTAACAAAGATAAAGTGCAGGTCAACGTTTTGAGCAGCACTATTATAGCAACGCTTGCTTGCCCACCAGTAGTTGCGTCGTAGTCATCAAACGTAACAGTGTTGTGAACTGGTTCCCACCAAATTAAATTAGGCATATAAAGTGTTAAAGAATCTTCATCTGCTGAAAATAAAACCAACTTAGAGTGCTAGATTAATTAACTTACAAAAAGAATTTTCGTGTGTTTTATAATTGGTGCAGTTTTTATAATTAATCTTCGCTGGGTTTTTGAGCTATTGAAATCTTTGTGATCTCAGGGCGTGGTAATAGATGGAATGAAAAATCACACGATGTTTCTTCACCACAATGTATTATTTTATTAACACTTTTTCGATATTTTACATTAAATAATTCCTCTTAGCACCATTCTAAATGATTTAAAACCTTTCCACTTGTTCATTTAGTGGGACTAATGCTTGATGAAAGTCTGGTGAAAGTTCTACAATGTTCACACGTTACATCAACACGTCCCCATGCCTTGAATACCCACATGCTAGTGGGAAGATTATGGCGTCACCTCACGTGACACCGCCTTTTTCATATACATCCGCATATGCGTCCATCAAATAGTTCTTTCTTGTTAGGGAAGCGATCCCTAACCATCCTCCCTTACTTTTATTATGGAACACATATAATTCTAATATTTATACATATATATTAAAATCAAATATGGAAATATTTATGACGTCTTTAAACTAACTTAGTTGTTCGTAACAATGAACATTTGAAACACGTTTTCGTCATTTAACCAACTCATACCAACATCAAAAAACAAATTACACTTTTAACAAATATTCACATAAATGATTTTCTTTTGGGGTCTTCTAATATTCTGTCTCACATGCACCTTGTTTTGTTTTTCAAGTTGTCACCTATATTTACAATCTGGAAACACAATACAATACTTCTCCCTATTCCTCTGATACAATGACTTTGTACAATACTTTTGTTTCTTTACAGTCTTCTTCGCTGTATGTTTTTGTCTTTTGTTTTGGCATGACACAGCATGTCTTTATAAATTTTACATATTCAGTTACTACACAATACATGTTTAGTTATTATACATCACATATTCAGTTATTATACAATACATATTCAGTTATTGTACAACACATTCAGTTATTATACAACATATCCAGTTATTATACAACACATATTCTTAAGATTTTACATTTGACATTGACACAAATATAATTTAAGTGTATCATGGTTTATTGTGTGGCTTTTGACTTATGTTCCTTGTTATGAGGAGAGAAAAGCAGGATACAAATCTTGAGCTAATGATTATGATCATATTTATGGCAATATTTTATTCAGTTCTTTGCCTTATTTGTCTTGTAAGCTTATTATGTATAGGCAGATCGTTGAGTCAATTCTTAAACTCTGATGTTACTAATGGTATCATTTTTTTTTTTTAATTGGGTTCTTATTCATCATTGTTTAGTTCAACATTTCTTCAAGCTTAGTATTGGCTATATCCATCTTAATTCATGGGCATTGCTTTTCTGAGTATGGTTTTTCTTACTTCACTAATTGTCACCTCTTTATCTCTTATCTCTATAAGAGAAAACTTCTATACTTATAATTATTCTGCAATTGTATTATTTTTCTTCTCAATTCACCCTCGACACCTTTGTGTCAAAAATATTTTATCTTTGTCATCACAATTGATTCCTTTTTATTTTTGTCCCTGACATGCTTATGTCAAAAACACATTATTTTTCGTCACTATAATTCACTTCTTTAATGACAATCAGTGTGGTCAATATAGCCAATGACTATGTTGATTTTCTTTCTTGTTGTATTTTCCAATCTGAACATAATCTTCTATAAGTAACCCATTAAAAATTATTATTTTCCATCATCTCTACTATTCCTGCCTTACATGTTTGTTGGCAAAGACTATTTGGTCCTTTCTTTGTATGGTTTTAATTTATTTTTATGATATCTTCCTACCAACTTGCCATTTGTATTCTGTAGCTCATACGTATGGTTGCCCAGCTGTTTTGTTATGACCAGTGATCCAGTGTACAGTAGTTCCATCTTTCCAGATCTTTTCTCAGATGCCTTGGATGCTTTGTGGCTTCTTAAGAGCACCTTTTCTCCAATTTATGGGGACCATTTCCTGATAAATCTTCTTACCTTGTTTCTCCCTTTTTCTGCCTTTTGCTGTAACCTGAATGCCAATTGACATTTTTCCTTCTCTGTCAATTCCTTTTGAGCAGCCATCGTAGTGTCAATGTCAATTGTCAATCTCTTGGGTTTTGTGTTGGTCATCAATTCGATTGGGGTGAACTTGGTCGTGGGGTTCACCAAATGGTCAATCACCTCCTCTATGTACCCGCATTTTTCCGTCCAGGAAGTGTGGTCTTTGTGGCAAAGTAGGCGGAAATATATACTTATATCTCTCATCGTTCTTTCTGTCGGATTTCCTTGAGGATAATAAGTTGAGGAATAGTATAATTTTATTCCTAGTTTTCTTAAGGTGTCCTGGAATAATTTACTTTTATGCATTGTTGCATTATCTGATAGTATAGCTTTTATATTCCCATATTTTAGGATATAGTCTTTAACAATTTTGTTCAGGCAAGTCCTAGTTTTAATGTTCCTAATGGGGTATATCTTAGTGAATTTTGTGAAAACATTAAACATGACCAAGATGTATCTGTTTCCATCTCTCCCCCTTGGTAGCTCACCATGTTCATCGATGCACGCCAATGCATTTTTCCCGTTTCTCATGATGGATTGTGGAACGACATCGTATCTTACATTGATTGGCTTGGCCTTCTGACATAGGTCGCATGAGGAAATTAACTTCCTGACTTTCTTGCCAAGATGTTTGATGTATAGTTCTTCAATTGCAAGCATTGTTCTCTCAGTACCAGAGTGAAGCATCGAGTGATGGAATGCCAAAATAACCCTGTCCTGTAAGGAATTTGGTACCATCATTTTCCACTTCCTTACGTCGCGACCATGTAATTTAAACAGGATGTTCCTAAATTTCCCTATCTTGGCTTCCAATTTTGGTACTATGTCTGGAGCCTTGTCGAATAGCCTCTTCAATTCAGGGTCTTCTTGCTGTAGCTTCGCCATGTTTTTGAAATCTTGTAAGATTTCGTTGCTTTCCTTACTATTTATCTGCATAAGTTTAATTTCATGGTGTGGATTGTATATCGTCTCGGGTATGTGACTTTCCGATCTTAATCTTGACAATAAGTCACTAAAGATGTTCTCCTTGCCTGGGATATGTCTGACCTCTATGTCATGCGATGTTATTTCGTGTATGTACCTCGAGATTTTGGAGTTGGTTAGCTTGCATTTTTGGATGAAGGACAGGCTTACGTGATCAGTATATATAATTATTTTATAATGGTAGATATATTGTTTGAACTTTTGTAACGCAAAATGGATTGCACCTATTTCTAATTCCATTATGTAGGCATTGGCTTCTATCTTGTTTAGAAATCTAGAAGCTGTGGCAATCACATGCTTGTTGCCATCTGTATCTTCTTGTGCCAATATTGCTCCATATGAGTGCGCACTAGCTTCGGTGTATATTAGAAAAGGTGAATTTGGATCCGGTCGTTCCAGGAGAATACTGTGCTTAAAAAGTTCTTTGATTTTCTCAAAGGCTACCTGGTGTTCGGCATTCTATTCCCACTTAGTATCCTTTCTCAACAGTTCTCTAAGGGGTACTAACTCCTTAGCGCAGTTAATCACAAATTTTGACTGATACTGTAAAATGCCCAGAAACCTTCTCAACTGTTTCAAGTTACGTGGGGGTGGTATACACTCTATGACCTTGACTCTCTCCGGATTAGGTTGTATACCATCAGGTGTAATGATGTGGCCTAGAAATTCTGCCTCTTTGACAAAAAATTCACACTTTTCCAAGTTCAGGGTCATGTTGCTTTCCTGAAACTTGGACAATACATAATCTATGTGATGTAAGTATGACTCGGGATCCTTGCTGTATATTAAAAAATCGTCAACATATTGCGTTACAAAAGCCTCGATAGTATCCCCGAAAACTTTGTCTAGAGCCCTCAGTAGTGCACTGCTACTGGTTGATAATCCAAAGGTGCATTTTAAAAAGTGGTACACGTTTCCTTTGTGCAGGAAGCAGGTATATTTCCTGACGTCTGGATGAAGAGGAATATGCCAGAATGATGCTGTCAGGTCAAGACTAGTAAAATGTTGACCTCCTTTCAATTTTGATATCAGTTGGTCTACCCCCTCAGGCCTGTAATGATCTGGCAAGGTATGCACATTTATTTTCCTTGCGTCGATGGTCATCCAATATTTTCCCTCTTTCTTATGGACCCATACCACTGGATTCACATAACATGAGTCCGACGGTTCCATTATTCCGTCTGCCAACATTTTCTGGATCACCCTGTCAGCTTCCTCCCTGATGGAGTTGGGGATGGGCCTGGATTTATGTGAATAGGGGGTGATATCTTTGACTTTAAAAGTATGTACATACTTATTACATGTACCTGGCTTTTTATTAAAAACTTTCCTGTTTTTAATTAATATTTTTCTAAGTTGGTTCCTTTCCTCTTCAGAGATGCCATGTGCTCCCCAGACCTTCTCGTTGATTAGCTGTGACATCAGTTCTTCTTCATCTGTTGGTAGTGGTTCAGGTTGGTAGTTATTCGAGGTAACGTATTCGTCTTCTGTGCATATCCAATGGCTGCAAACATTAGTTTCCTCCTCGCTCATCCAACCTGTTTTCTCCTTACTTATCCTTAGGTCTACCAACCTATTCTCGTGGACATTGATGTTCTCCACACAAAACTGCTCATCCGGATGGATCCCTGTCTGGTCTGCTTCCTCCTGGCATGTTTCTTCCTCCAGGAACTTCGCAGTGCACTCTGAGGTTCCTTCCTTGATAATAAATTCATGTAGGTCATAATCGATCACCGACCTCCAAAGATTAAGCAAATCAGTGCCAATGATTAGGGTAGCTGTTAGTCTAGGTATTACCAGGGCAATAAAATCGAACTTCCAGCTTCCGATTTCTATTACCAGCCTTACCTGGTATTTAACATGTTCCTTTTTCTTGCCAATCGCTGTGCTGCAATACACTCCACACATAGGCCAGAATTCAGCATTTCTCTTTGTTATTAATTCCTAGAATAGCTGTTCGTCACATACTGATGTGCTGGCTCCTGTATCAATCATTGCTGGCAATTCGATACCCCATACGTTAAGCCTAACCATTGGTGGATTGGTTATTTCCTTCCTTTCACTTGCCTGTCTCCTCAAGGTACCTATATTATGTTGGTCAATATTGCCCCTACTGCCACACAGGTCAACTACCGGGACACAAAGTTGACTTGTACTTAGTTTTCCTGGGCGTTAGAGGTGATTGTTGTTTCTGTATTCTGTGCAGCATCGGTCCTATTCGGCACATTTTCATTCTGTTCCTGTTGTCTTATGTTGTTGGTGTTCCATTGGTTTCTGCCCCTTTGGCGTGAACCCCTATTGTATGACGACCTTAGGCTGTTTAAGTATTCCCTACAGAATCGTATGTGATTCACTTGATGGGTACGGTACCTGGTCTCCCCCGATCATATCTATGCGTTCGGTATCTCGATTCACCCCTTGGTATTGTGTCGTGGTACCACTGTCTCGTGTTCTCCATCCTTTCGCCATGATTATGTGGTTGTGGGAAATGGTGTGCTCCTCTCCCCCTTTCATGGGTGCTCCTAGTATTTCTATCTTCTCCCTCATTCTGGTTGTTCGTAGCCATGCTCCGGTTTAAGATAGGTGAGTTTGGGTGACCGTTCCTATGTGTATGCTCATTAGGCCGACCATTTTGTGTTTCGAAGGCTGTCAGTAATTCTATCATGTCTGCAAAATCTACTGGCCTCGCAACAATTAACCCTGTTCCCACCGTGTCTGGGAAATGTCTTGTTATGCTGGTAATTAACTCTGCTTCCAACAGGTTAGGGTCTAATAGCTTTCCTTTGTTGGCTACTTTCATAAAATAATAAACTAGCGATAACCCTTTGGTTGGATCGTATCTACCTGTCGCTAGCTCTACCCTAGTTTGGTTTTGCTTAGCTGGGCCCCAATACCTTGATAGGAATAGATTTCTGAATGAGCTATATGATTCATGACCAGCTAGTGTTAACCTAAGCCATTCTAATGCCTTGTTTTTTAAGCTTTTCTTGACTATCATCATCTTAAGCTCATTTGGTATCCTTTTCACTTTAAAATACTCTTCCATCTCTTTAACAAAGAGTTTTGGATCGTCTCCCTTCTCCTCGTCAAATGTAGGTGGTGTGATTTCATGTACTATGGTGTTGGTGTAGCATGTGTTGTGTGTTGTGTCATTGTTTGATTGTGAACCTCTTTCTCTGTATGGTGAGTCAACATTTTGTACATTATTCAAACAACTCTCATCTTGTACATTGCTTACATCTAAATCATCACATTTTGCCTTTGTAGTGCATTCACATCATTTACATTAGCCAAACTTTCTTTTCCTCTTTTCATTTCTTCACAAATTGATTTTAAATCATTCTTTATTTCTAAGTGACTATGTTTCATATCATTTATAGCATCCTGTTGTGACTGCACCACATTAGCCATAGTCTTAATTTTAGGAATTACAATTTGTTCTACAGTTTCATTAATAATGCCTTTCTTTACTACCTCAATCTCTTTCCTTAATTCCTCAGTTATTTCTGCTTTTACATTTGTAATCTTACAGTCTACACTTGCATTACATTCTGTTATTTCATCTCTACATCTACCAATTTCTCCTTCTAATACAATCTTATTTTCTCTCATTTCCGATTCAATTTTGCCCATCCTATCTCCTATGATTTCTATCCTAGCTTCTAAGGCTTCCTTTGTCTCATTTAAGTTTTTATGTACTAATTTTAAATTAGTTTCCATTACTTTCATATTTTCTTTACACTCCTGTCTTCCTAATTCTATTTTCTGTTCTAAGTTCTGTCTTCCTAATTCCATTTTCTGTTCTAAGTTCTGTCTTCCTAATTCCATTTTCTGTTCTAAGTCCTGTCTTCTTAATTCCATTTTCTGTTCTAAGTCCTTTCTCACTTCCTCCATTTTCTGACCTATCTCTTCCTTATTCTGTTCTAGTTTCTGGCCTAAACTTTGTTCTATGTTCTGTCTCAATTCTACGTTACTTTGTTCCATTTTCTGACCTAATTCTACCTTGTTTTGTTCCAATTTTTGTTCTAGTCTTTCAAACATTATCATTAATAACCTTTGGTTTTTTCCTATTGCAACCTGTTCCTCGCTTTCTGGTTCTATCTGATAACTAGGCCTATCTGCCCCTTCCCCTTCTCCTGTTACTAGAGCTCTCTCTTTTTGCGACATTTTAGTTTCTTTATTCAGTTCACTTTGGGTTAAAAGTCCTACTACTTTGCCGCTTCGCAGTAACATAAAAATAAGAATAAACTGGATGTAAAAATAAAAATCTTTGATCCTACTTTTTTTTCGTTGGTTTATCCAGTTACGTGCGTTTCCTGGGCGGTTGGCTTCGCTAGACGATCTCTGGGGTTTTCCCGCGTTGAATATCCGTTCATCGGTGTTCTGATATGGTAGATTTGAAACGATGGTCTAATGGCGTCTTCTTTCTTTTTGGCGCGAAGATATGGCGTCACTTGGTATTTCGCGTAAGTTCATTTCCCGTAATTTCCATTCCATCCAAAATTCGTGTTCCACGTTGGGCTAGCCATTTGGTGCAGTTTTTATAATTAATCTTCGTTGGGTCTTTGAGCTATTTAAATCTTTGTGATCTCAGGGCGTGGTAACGGATGGAATGAAAAATCACACGATGTTTCTTCACCACAATGTATTATTTTATTAACACTTTTTCGATATTTTACATTAAATAATTCCTCTTAGCACCATTCTAAATTATTTAAAACCTTTCCACTTTTTCATTTAGTGGAACTAATGCTTGATGAAAGTCTGGTGAAAGTTCTACAATGTAAACACGTTACATCAACACGTTCCCATGCCTTGAATACACGCATGCTAGTGGGAAGATTATGGCGTCACCTCACGTGACACCGCCTTTTTCGTATACATCCGCGTATGCGTCCATCAAATAGTTCTTTTTTGTTAGGGAAGCGATCCCTAACCACCCTCCCTTACTTTTATTATTGAATACACATAATTCTAATATTTATACATATATATTAAAAACAAATATGGAAATATTTATGACGTCTTTAAACTAACTTAGTTGTTCGTAACAATGAACATTTGCAACAAGTTTTCGTCATTTAACCAACTCATACCAACATCAAAAAACAAATTACACTTTTAACAAATATTCACATAAAAGATTTTCTTTTGGGGTCTTCTAATATTCTGTCTCAAAATCTACAGATAATAGGGTAATGTTTTGTGGAGAGTGTGAGAAAAATGTAGGCAGTGAGAAAAGATTTCAAATAGTTCAGCACATAAACACAGCAAAACATAGGGACAATTTAATCAGAAAACTCGCAAACAAAGAACCTGTTCAAAAACAGCTAGTAGAGTCAAAATTCATACAATATATCAATATTGCATCTAGCTAGTAGAGTGTTTAGGAAGTAGGGTTACTGAATTTTCCTATGACTTGTGCCAAGCATTTTTAGAGTAGCTGCTGCTATTCCTTTGTTCAAAATTAATAATCCGACATTTAAAAGCTTTCTTGCCAAGTACACTCGAAAAAATGTGCCTGAAGAAAGTATACTGCGTAAGATTTATGTAGGACATTCTTACAATAACGTATTGTGAGTATCTTATATATTTAAACGAGCAATTCTTGTATATATATATATAACATACATATATTTATTCCGCGCAACTTAGAAACGGCTCTAACGATTTCGATCAAATTTTGTATTCAGATAGAGTTTTGCTTTTTAAGTTCATCTACATAGGCGTAATTTCCGAAAAAACGCGATTTTACATAAAAATAACATTTTTTATTCCCGCTTCTACAGTGCAATTCTTATATATATATTCCCGGTATTTCAGAAACGGCTCTAAAGATTTGGTTAAATTTTGGTATACATGCATATTACATTCACAGTGTTTTCTCTACTTACTTTTACTCTGCAGCTGCCTGCCACACTTGCAGAGGTCCTAGCGGACGACAAAACAGCGGTTGATAGAGTTTTTAATTTTTTAGCGCAGTGCAATATAAATTTGAGGATTTAAAATTTTTAATTATCTGTTTCTGATTTTGGACATATTTATCACCTTGTTTCATATCTGGCTATTGCCACTGCTTTTTACCTTTGTATATTTTTCTTGTTGCTAGTATTTTTATTTTTCGAGTGAAATTTATATCTGGCTATTGCCATGAGTCTGTTTAGGGCGCTGATGACCTAGAAGTTGAGCGCCCTTAAACCAAATCCAATCCAATCCAATCTACTTACTTTTAGGTAACACATTCACATCTCTTTCTCTACTCAGTCTTCTATAAACAATTTTCCATAAAAAACATGATTTTGTACCAAAAACATTTTATCCCCAATTTTAAAATAAATCATACCATGTTCTGTATGTTTGAAACAGAAGTGCTATTAGATTCACACTGTTTTCTCCTCTCACTATATAAGGTGATACATTCGCACCTCTTTCTCTACTCACTCTTCTACAAATAAGTCATGCAATTTGCTGTATGTTTCAAATAGAGATGCTGCATATTACATTCACAGTGGTTTCTCTACTTACTTTTAGCTATCACATTTACATGTCGTTCTCTACTCACCTTTCTATAAATAATTTTCCATAAAAAACGTGATTTTGCACCAAAAAGCACTTTTATCCCCACTTTTAAAATTAGTCATACCATGTTCTGTATATTTTAAATAGAAATGCTATTACATTCACACTGTTTTCTCCTCTCACTATTAGGTAACACATTCACATTTCTTTCTCTACTCACTCTTCTGCAAAGAAGTCATGCAATTTTCTGTATATTTGCAATAGAAATGCTACATATTATATTCATACTGTTTTCTCTACCTACTCACTCTTAGGTAACACATTCACATCTCTCTCTACTCACTCTTCTACAAATAAGTCATACAATTTCGTGCATATTTGAAATAGAAATGCTACGTATTACATTCATACTGTTTTCTCTACTTGCTTTTGGGTAACACACTCATTCCTGTTTCTCTACTTACTCTTCTAGAAATAAGATATACAATTTTGTGCATGTTTGATATAGAAATGCTCCATGTTACATTTACAATGTTTACTCTACTCACTTTTTGGTAACACCTTCACATGACTTTCTCCACTCACTCTTCTACAAACAATTCATATCATCTATACAACTTGAATGTTTGTACATATCTAACTGTTAATCTCGTAAACCGCTTAACCGATCACCGCGAAATTCGGTACGTATATGTATTTCTTTCATGGAGAGTTCTTATGGTAACAATTTTACTACACAATATATTACTTTCAAATGGTTTTCTAATGGCTTTTCTTTTACGTAGCGCATTCATGTATCCTCTGTTTGCCCTTCAACATACAATTCATATAATATTCTAGGATTGAAATATAAATGCAGCGTATTACATTCACACGATTTTCTCTACTAATTCTTCCTTTACGAGACACATTCAGTCTTCTTTCGCTATTCACCCTTCAACATATAATTCATACAATTTGCTATATGCTTGAAACAAATACAACGTATTACATTCATACTACTTTCTCTACTCGCTTTTGTTTTACGTAACAATTCACATTCCCTTTGGTTTATCAACTTCATACATACCAAGGCCTATACATATCTTATGTTGAAGAGTGATTAAATTCCAAAACAGGTTGACCGATCGCCATGAAAAGTGACATATCTAATTTTTTCATGGCGAAGGGTTTTATGCAATCCATTTTACCAAGCAATGTATTACATTCACATGGTTTTCTCTATTCCCTTTTCTTTTACCTAACATACTACTCCCTCTTCTGCAAACAATCCATACATTTTTCCGTACACTTGAAATATAAGTGCAACGTATAACATTCACATGGTTTTTCTACTCATTTTTCTTTAGTAAAACACAATCACATTTCTTTCACTACTCCCACTTCGACGAACAATTACGAACAATTCATACAATTTCCTTTATGTTTGAAACATAAATGCGTAGTACATTCACATGGCTTTATCAACCAGCTTTTCTTCCTGTAGTATTTGTTATTCTTCAACATTGCTTTGGCTTAGTGTCGCTCCGGTGTTTTAATAAAAAATAAAGAAATAGTTAAAAAAGTAACGTAATCACAATTGGTATCAGGAGTGCGACGGAAAGCACGATATGGAACAATTGTTGAAACATATGTTAGCCAAGATGGACATAATGGGAAATGAAATAAATTTCGGAATGCGGCAGAGGAAACAAATATGAAAACCGAATTGGAAAAATGTAAACTACGGAATAGAAAATATGGGAACAAAAATGGAAGCCAAATTGGAAAAGTAAACTCCGAAACGGAAAAGATAAAGATGGGAATTCCAATATGAAGACAGGTCTATCGGAGAATACTAACGAGCGACTGGCCGGGGCTAAGGAAGCCATGGAAGAACTCGACGGAAGTATGAAGGACCTTGGCCAACGTGTTAAAGTCCTGGAGCAAAGAACTGAACTCCATAATGGAACAAATGCTTGGTTGGATTTGGTTTAAGGGCGCTCAACTTCTAGGTCATCAGCGCCCTTAACAGACTCATGGCAATAGCCAGATATAAATTTCACTCAAAAAATAAAAATACTAGCAAAAAGAAAAATATACAAAGGTAAAAAGCAGTGGCAATAGCCAGATATGAAACACGGTGATAAATATGTCCAAAATCAGAAACAGATAATTAAAAATTTTAAATCCTCAAATTTATATTGCACTGCGCTAAAAAATTAAAAACTCTATCAACCGCTGTTTTGTCGTCCGCTAGGACCTCTGCAAGTCTGGCAGGCAGCTGCAGAGAATCCCGAAGGTGCGCTAGAGAGTAACACTCTAGCAGCACGTGGCGAACCGACAAAACGTTGTCACACAGCGGACATAGAGGCGCAGGGTCCCTTTTAAATAGGTAACCGTGCGAAAAATTGCAGTGCCCTATTCTTAATCGAGCCAAACTAACCTCCTCGCGACGAGATGTGCGACAGGAAGTTACCCAGTTTATCGGAAGTTCTTTCACTTCTCTAAGCTTATTACCGCGGAGAGCTGACCACTCGTCGTGCCAGGACGACAGCACCGCTCTCCGCACTTCAAGCCTAAAGTCTTCCGAAGTAACACGTGAGATGATAATTCTGGGTTCTGTAGTTGCCGTCTTTGCTGCTAAATCTGCCATTTCATTCCCAGGCAAACCTACGTGACCAGGAATCCATGCACACACCACATCAACACCAGAAGCGTGTAAAACATGGAGGGCATCCTGGATACGTTGTACAATAGGATGGGGGCTGTACAACTGACAAAGGCTCTGCAGTGCACTAAGGGAATCGCTCAAAATCAGGCAGTCACCTAATTTACGACGGCGAACATACAAAACGGCTCGATAAATTGCATAAAGCTCTGCAGTAAAAATGGAAGTGCTATTTGGAAAACCGAATGTATATGGTTCGGTTCCATAAACATAAGCACATCCAACACCGTTGGTGTTCTTTGATCCATCGGTGTAAATATATCTACGGTCAGAGTAACCTGACAAAAATTCTAAGAAACACGTGCGGATACTTGAAATAGGCATCGTGGACTTCTGGTGTATGGTCATCCCAAGATCTACATGGGGCGTACCAGATAGCCAAGGGGGGTAAAGTCTCTCGCCCTTGGCGAACATCACAGGCAGTTCCACTCCAAGCTTCACTAGGAGCTCTTGGAAACGGAACCCCGCAGGTTTTGGATTAAGGGTGCTATTTCTATATCGTTCTCTTAGCGTGGTGGTGAAAAAAGAAGCGAACGTTGGGTGCTTAGGCATACATCTAAGCGCAGAACCATAATTTGCCAAGAGAATCTCACGCCGATAATGCAGAGGAGGTTCTGCGGACTCGGCGTAAAGGCTCACCACTGGGGTTGTTGGAAAAGCTCCTGTTGCAATGCGGACGCCCCTATCATGGACCACGCCCAATCCTCCCAGCACAGATGGTCGTGCTGACGAACAAACAATACACCCATAGTCCAGCTTGGATCGGACCAATGCGCGATATATTCGCAACAAAATTGTCCGATCCGCTCCCCACGATTTGCCATTCAGCACTCGCATAATATTTAGGGAACGGTCACATCTCGCTCCCAGCTGTGCAATATGCGACGACCAACTAAGCCTCCTGTCCAAGATCAAACCCAGGAAGCGCGTCTCTTCTGCGAAGGGAAGCTCATCTGGACCAAATCGGAGCGAAGGTGGCAATCGCCTCCCACGGCGCCAGAAACCAACGCAGATTGTCTTCTCAGTTGAGAAACGGAAGCCGCATTTCACGCTCCATTCTCCAAGGTTGTCCAAACATTGCTGCAGGCGCCGTTGTAAGAACGCCGTGCGCTGAGAAGTGCAATAGACAGCGAAGTCGTCTACGAATAGGCATGACGAAACTCCAGGTGGAACACATTTCCAGATGGAGTCAATTGCTATAGCAAAGAGCGCGACACCCAGCACCGAACCCTGAGGCACTCCCTCCTCCTGAACAAAAGAATTAGAAAAAACCGAGCCGACCCTTACTCGGAAAAAGCGGTCCTTCATAAACTCCCGAATGAAAAGTGGTAGGCGTCCACGTATGTTCCAGTCATACAGGGAACGTAGAATCCCTGCTCGCCAGCACGTATCATAAGCCTTCTCAAGATCGAAAAATATGCCAACGGTTCGACAGTTCTTCATAAAGCCGTCCATTATCTGTGTCGACACTGACACAAGATGGTCAACAGCTGAACGGCGTCGTCGAAAACCACACTGGATGTTAGTCAGTAGGTTACGACTTTCTAACCACCATACCAATCGTCCATTGATCATGCGTTCCATCACCTTGCAAACGCAACTGGTGAGGGAAATAGGACGATAGCTGGAGGGAAGATGACGGTCCTTCCCAGCCTTCAAGATGGGGATAACGGTGGCCTCCCGCCAATTTTCTGGGAGTATACTGTCAATCCAAACACGATTATAGACCTCGAGCAGGAATGCCTTACCTTCAGGAGAGAGCCGTTGTAACATTTGTACATGAATACCGTCCGGTCCTGGTGCTGAACATCGCGAAGATTTCAGGGAATGCTCCAGCTCCGCCATGGTGAAAAGGCGATTGTAATCTTCTACGTTTCTAGAACGAAACGTGAAGCCTTGGGATTCCACCTGAGTTTTAAATGGAAGGAACTCAGGGGAGCAGTTTTCCGAGCCAGACACTTGTGCGAAAGCACTGCCAAAGGTATTGGCCACTTCAAATGAATCAACAACAGCTCCTGTGGCTGTTGTTAGTCCCGCTATTGGTATTTGGGTCGCTTTAGCTGCAACACGCCTCAATCTATCCCACACAACCGAGGAAGGTGTGTGTCGGTTAAATGAAGCTACAAATTTGCTCCATGATGACTTTTTGCTATCCTTAATGACTCGTCTGGACCTGGCGCGCATTTTCTTGTATTCGATTAGGTTTTCCAAAGTAGGGTGACGTTGGAAAACCCTAAGTGCACGCCTTCGAGCACGAATGGCATTCCGACATTCTTCCGTCCACCAGGGGACGGGAAATCGACGGGGGTGAGTAGTCGACCGCGGAATCGATTGTTCAGCAGCAGAGAGAATCGTCTCCGTGAGATGCTGCGCCAAATTGTTCACTGAGTCGCGCTCGTTGTACGTAAAGGCGGCCAACTGGGTGTAAAGATTCCAGTTGGCATGGTCCAAACGCCATCTGGGCATACGAGTGGAAAAAGTATGTTGCGTCAAGAGACTAATAAGACATGGGAAGTGGTCACTAGAGTGTAAATCAGAGATGACATTCCATTGTAAGGAGACTGCCAACTGAGGTGAACAAACTGCAAGGTCAAGGTGTGAGAAGCTGTTATGAGAGTCCGAAATGAATGTTGGCTCTCCAGTGTTGAGGAGAGCTAGGTTGTGACTGTCCAAAAAATCGGAAATGAGTGTACCTCTCGCACAAGCGCGACTTGAACCCCAAAGTGGGTGGTGCGCATTGAAGTCTCCCACCAACAGAAACGGTGCTGGCAACTGGGAAACCAGATCTTCCAAATCAATGTGCGAGAAGTCATGGGACGGAGGCAAATAAACACTACAGATAGTGAAATGTATGTTTGGCAGTTTAATCCGTACAGCAACTGATTGTATATCAGAGTGCAAAGGTAGAGTTTGCATATATACGTCATCTCTGACAAGCATCACAGCGCCGCCATGTGCCGGTACACCCTCTTCTGGTGTAACATCACACCGTACTGGGGTGTATCGCCTTAGATGGAAAGCGTCTCGAGGACGCAGCCCAGTCTCTTGCAAACATGCGACCAGAGGTTCGTTTTCTTTGAGCAAGAGCTCAAGTTCTGGCCTTTGAGTTCGAATGCCACGTACGTTCCATTGTAGGATAGTCATATTGCATTGTGTATGGGATAGGTAATTCCAAGGTAACTCTTCATTACTTTGGAGCAGGCGGTTGTCGAACTAATTTAGCCCTTTTCTCTCTTGGGCTGACGTTCTTTTCGGACGCTTTTTCGCGCCTCTTTTCAACTGGGGGTCTCCCAGTGTGGGCAGATTGGTCCAAATCCATGTCCTCTGCCGAGGACGTGCGTCTTCCCATAGCAAACTTGGGTTCGAGTGTCTCGAACCGGTTGCTAATGGGGACCGGCGAAGATGAAAGACGCCGGTCTGAGTCCACCCCTGAAGATTCTCCAGAAGAGCATTTTCGAGATCTTCGAGGAGATGTTCGGGGACTCTTACATCCCTTCGATGTACTGGGACTAGACATTTTATTTTCCTTGAGGAAGTCGGTCTTTGAGTAACTCTTTTTAAATTTGATCGGTGAGGCTTCATATCTTACGGGCTTGCTAGTTTTTTGCGCTGATCTTGATGCTCTTGATGGTGATGTAACGCTAATGTTCTTTGCGCTTGCGGATTTTGTAGACGTTGACGTTGATACAGATGTGCGCGCTGATGTTGAAGGCTTTGGAGTAGAGCTACGGGCTACAAGTGTCTTTTCAGATATTGTTGCCCCATTGAAATCGCTGGTCTGGGTTGCGATCTCTCTGCTCGGTACCGGTTTAGCTACAACTGAGCTATAGGTCCCGGACCTTGGAACAGAGGGTTGGCGTATACGCAAGAGCTTCCGGGCTTCTGAGAAGGGCACCTTCTCTTTGACCCGTATCTCTTGGATCGCTCTTTCCTCTACAAAGCGGGGGCAATCTCGGGAACTGGATGGATGTTCACCTCTGCAGTTCACACATGACGGAGCTGCTGTACATACACCATCGTGGAATTCATCTCCACATTGAGGGCATGTAGCTTGTCCCTTGCAAAATTCATTTGTATGCCCAAAGCGCTGGCATTTAAAACATCTGAGCGGGTTCGGGATGAACGGCCTAACTTCGATGGACTCATACCCTGCCTTAATCCTTTGCGGGAGATCTACCCGATCAAAGGTCAGGAACAGGGTACGTGTTGGCTTCAGTTCACCACCTTCTTTGCGTTGAACCCGGTAAACATTAGTAACGCCTTGTTCCATAAGATTTTCTTGAATCTCCTCATTGCTTAAATCATCCAATGCACGGGTGTTTATCACGCCGCGCGAGGAGTTCAAAGTTCTGTGCATCTGAACGCTGACAGGATAACTTGCTAGCATATTCGCTTTCAGTATTTTAGCTGCCTGGGTAGCTGAATGTGCTTCAACCAGGAGCGTGCCATTGCGAGATCTAGTGCATGACTTTACAGGACCAGCAATGTTATCCAAACCCTTTTGTATGGTAAATGGGCTCACCGATAAAAATTTCTTGTCTCCCTCAGTTCTTGATATTACTAAGTAGCGAGGACCACTCAACTCTGCTACTTCCTTTACACAAACTTTTATATTTTTTTTTGTTTTGAGTTTTTTGAGAACTCATGGCGATGTCATCCTCCACCATTGCAAATGTCTCCGATGGCATGCTCACATCCTGGGCGCCACCCCGGCTTAGGTGAGAGTCCTGGCCTGGACCTTGCTCACCCTAGGGTCTCACCTCCCAATGCATAGACAGAGGGACCCAATCGCCTTCAGGAGTGCATCAGCTCATGCAATGGCCCCTCCCCGGGACTGACCTTTATCAGCGGATACGCACACAGATCCTACATGATAACCAGGGGCTGGGACTTACGCTATTACCCAGTCACCCCTTGCGTCACCCGCGCGTAGGTTATCCATCAGACTGTGTACAGGGAGGTAACAGGTGGGAGGTCAAACACAAAAGTGGACCAAAGTTGATTGGGCGTTTGGCATGTGCTCTCTCACCTCTTGGAGGAACCCAATCGAGAGTATGGCATGGGGCCCCGGGTACGCCAAACCCGTACCTACCATAGTAGGAGCCCCTGGGGGAGTTTGATTTCGCAGTCCTCTTCTCCTAGATGAGTCGTCGACCAAGACTAACGAGCCTCATCTACCCGTTTGGAATGTTCTTAGCTTCCCCTCACCTCTTGCCTACCAGTAATCAAAATGACACTTAGTAGGCCGTCTGGCTCAGGTACTGAGCCCCTCCGCCACGACAAGGCGACATTCCTTTGGAGGGGGGAAACAAATGCTGGACGAGAACCTCAAACTGGGTAGATATCTACGGGGAGGCCTGCTTTCAGCAGTACACGTTTTACATCTGAAATGATGGTGCTTATGAAACATTTTATGTATTTCTATATCTCTTGTATCTCGGACATTACTCTTAACAATTGCGACAAGTAGTTTTATTTAGTTAACGTTTTGCCTTTCAGATTTATCTAAATAAGTATCTTCTCCAAAAAAAAAAAAAAAAAAAGATTTCACAAAAACAGAGGCAAAAACGCCGAGCGAAGCTCGGTCGCCCAGGTACTACAAAATTAATTAGTGGATCAGTTTGTGTGGTTGTCTGATGAAACCCCTGATTCTGAGTGCCGTTCTATTGCTAATATAATCCTGGGTGTTGTAAATAATGAACAAAAGACTACACCTCATCTTCCTAACGTGTGCGAATTGTCAGTCACTGACAATGTAACCGTGACCCAGTTTGTGATGGACTCTTTGAAATTACTATGGCCATGTGGAATCAAATACGACCGGTTACTTTTATTTGTTACTGATACAGGTCCTTATATGGTAAAATCAGGACAAACTTTGAAAGGTATTTTTCCTAACTTGTTTGGCACACGCTGTTCATCGTATTTCTGAGACAATACGTGATTCTTTCCCATTGGCAGATAGATTTGTGTCCAGTGCAAAGAGAATTTTTGTTAAATCTCCTAAAAGCGTTAAGTTAAGATCAATAGCACCTGATATCCAACTTCCTCCTGCACCAGTGTTAACTTGATGGGGAACATGGGTCTATGTAGTTTTATAGTATGAAGCACTTACAAATAGTCAAAGAGGTTGTTAATTCATTGGACTCGAAAGATGCTTCATCAATAGAAAATATTGCAAAATATTCTGTCAGGCACTGGGTTAAAAGAGGATCTTAGTTTCATATATGAGTCATCCCATGTCAAATTGCACAAAATCTGGGGAAAAATGACCTTGGTCTCTCAGATTTTCTTGAATTTTTTTTTTTTTTTTTTTTTTTTTTGTGTTTTGGAACAACATATTTTTGACCTGTGTTTCTTCGTTTTATAAAAAAAAAAATATTTTGGCATATATTAATTTTTGAAATGTCACAAAAATCAAGCGCTGCTCACTCTTCGATCAATCATACCTCTGATTGTAATGAAGCAAATTACTTGATCGTTGGCTCAAATTAAAGAAAAATCGCAGAGTTTCGTGAGGTATTTATTAGAAAATTTTATTAATTATTTTAATATTATATTTTATACGATTAAAGTTTGATAATAACATAAACTCGACCATTTAAAAATCTGAAGGAAAAAAAAAACTAAAAATACAATGAAGTTTATTCAATATTCTCAGAAAAAATCAGAATGGAGTCTCTAATAGTTCAGTTGTAATTAACTTACTTGCAAATCAGTGCAGCGGTGGCGGCTACCGTAACCTCACACAATTGCCACCTTACATTACGGCAACTGTCCACCTTGAGGTTCCATGAATGTTACAACAGAACAGTAAGGAGAACACTGCTAGCTGACACTATTATATGTACACTATTAGCATCTTCAAAATGTTTTTAGAATATGCATTTTAAACTAATGTTTCCATACAACACACAATTTTACCTCCTTCGAAAGAAAATTGTTTCACTAAAGCTTCAGTTTTTGACAAAGGAATGAAGGAGTGTAATTTTAAAGCACAGCTGGACCCATCCTTCTTGGCCCCTGACCTTGACTGGAAGTTCTGTTGGCGAATCCATAGCTTTTGCCTCTTTCATCAGCTCATATTGTATAATTCTGCGAATGAAACCATGCACTACACGGTGAGGGAGAGGGAAGGTAGTAATGTCTGCATGATCTGAGACAGTCCTTGATAATTCACAGGTGCTTTTTAGTGCAGCGTGCAGTTGAAGACATAGATCTTTGCCATAAAGAGTGAATATAGTGAATTTGTGAGACATTGATCATAGCGTAAATCAATTATGCCACCTGTACGTTCTAAATTAGGGACCAAAACATTACACAGTCAGAGCAGAGAAATTATTTCAAATGTATGGATGTACATGAAGGAAGAAGCTAAACGCAAAGAACTTCTTACATCAGAAGATATTTTCAAAAAAATTCAAAAGTTCAAAAGCACGTATCAGATGCCACAGGAGTATCAGAAAGAAGGTACATTGTGGAGACATTTTTCTGCATGGACTGTACTGCCTTAGTAAGAAGAAGTTATCTGAGTAGCATAGCTGACGCACGAATTCGCATGGTGTCTGCAGTCACCTGGCTTGTTACTCGCTTTCAAGGGGCCAAGAACAGTGAATTCAGCTGTACAAATGGATGTTGTCGTCCAGGCTTGCAGGCCTTCAGAAAAAAAATTTAAGCAAATGCACTAATGCAAGCTCCATAGTTTTCAACATCTTATTTTATAGATAAAATGTCAGGGAATACGTGTGTAATTTTTTTTTTTTTTTTTTTTTTTTAGATTTCTAACACATTGATTTAAATTCTATTTTTGGTTTTACAAAATATACTATAAAAAACAGTTCAAAATTTGTGTGTAATAGTGATTGGCCGAAAGTTGTTAAAAGTGTTGTATATAACCTTTCCAGTGCGCTAAACCCCAACTCTCAACTCTGTATGGCCTTAGAGTAACAAGTGATTTTATATTACGGTGCACACAGAAATTGCTTAATTTCTAATAGCCATAACTAAGCAACTAATTTAAAAGTACGGAAATAAAAAAATACAGGTCTCCTTATTTGATGCCTATTATTCATAAAAAAATGTTAAACCTCCTACGAAAAAGTCGTGTTTTACGGGTGTGCGATTTGATGTGGATTGACCCATATGCCCATTTTTCATTCTTACATACAGCCGTAACGGCATTGGGAGCTATAGGATCTCCTTTGCATGAATCACTTGGTGTCTTTGAAAAAACAAGATGTGATCTAAGTTCAGTTCTTGGTAGCGTAGGACAAAATGTGAAAGAGAAAGTGAATTATGTAATTTCAAAAAATTCTGGTTGTAAACAAATGTGCGATATTCGGGACATTCTTGAAAGAAAACCATCTGTCACACCAAGAGACTTGACTCTCTGTGTGAAGCAGTTAACATCATTTAAATATGCCGCGATAACATCTTGTGACATGGAGAGAAATTTTTCACATTAGAAAAGTGTTTTGCGAGTCAACAGACGATGTTTTACAATTGAAAATTTGTCCAAAGTGTTGGCTGTGAACTGCAGTTTAGCAGTTAATACTAGCAGCGGGACCACTTCTGCTTCAACCTCTAAGGAATAGGGTAACTTCGTTTATTATTTATATTAACTCATCTTGTATACTGCAAAGGGACATTAATTGTTTTAATTAAATAGTACATATTTCTTGGCATATTTTCAAGTTTTTAAGAGCATATTTGCATGCATATTTCAGTGTTTTTTAGGGCATGAACTTCTGAGCCCTCACAATGAACAATGAAAAGGTTTTGCAATTTTTCGAGAGAAGAATAGTCAGACAAATGTTTGGACGGGTAAATTGTGGTGCACAGAATTGGAGAGTGAGAAACAATTAGGAAATAGGTTATTTAATAGAAGTAAACACTATGTGCATTGCATATGAAGGTTTTATTTTGCTATTTTAAAACAAAATGGAAGGGAAAGGGGAAAAAAAAGTTTACCCATCTCCAGGCCTGAACTCAGAGTTCAGTAGGTCCACAGTCAGTCGTCCTAACCGTGCGGCCAAAATACAATTTTAGAGCTGCCCGGTATTTCTTTAGCCACTCACCTTAACCTGTTATCCATTGCAGTGGCGTGCAACCACATGTTAAGTATCCAATTTAAGCACTTTAGGTAACGCTACAATTTAGAAATGCTTCCTCAGAGACAGGCTTTACTAAGTCCCTAATAAGCACTATTTTGATTACAGTGGATAATGTTGACATATTTCTTTCCGCATATGGTTTATTGGTTACAATCTCCAATTTCAGCATAGCCTACAGTTTTGTATTGTAGTATTTTGTCTATCTCTTATGCATTATCAACGACACAGAATTTCTGCACAAGGAAGTCTTCCTAGGCTATTCTCGGATAATTTGAGATATGTATGTATATCTACATTTTAATTTTCTTGATCATTTAATCATGAAATAGATCCAATTCCTCCAAAGTTATTAAATCCATTTAAATGAAACTATAAATTTTAGGATTTGGGAGAAACAAATCTTGTGAATTTATATTTTTAAAAAGATCCGAAGCACTACCACTAAGTATTTAAAAGTAATTAATTATATATTAAGCATACAGTTTTAGATGAACCCTCCTAATCTTCAAGCATGATGCTACGGATTGACATTTAGTTTGGTATAATGCTTTCAAAACACCAACAAATCAGTTTCACTCTTAGCAATCTTCTATTTATAAAGTAAAAATCAGATGAGGAGCTCAAATTGAGCACAAAATTAAACAAATAATGATATTAAATTACAATAACCTATATTTACACAAAAGGATCTAGTTGGAGTAAAAGAGTACTTTAATTTGCTGAGGCTGATTTAAAGACTTGGAGGTAGATCTTTATTTTGAAGAATAGAGATCATGAAATGAATTTTAAAATGATGCCAAGTGATCCTGTCAACAAATTTGTACTTCTGCCAATACTATAGGGAATAATCATTCACATAGGGGCAGTAACGTTAACAACTTATGTAAGTTATTGTTACAAAGAAGCTGACAGTGTGTTCAAATGGTAAGGAAACCTGTCCTTCTGAATTTATATTTTGAGAGATAAACATTAGGCACAATCATAATTAAAGAAGTAATAACATGGTAATTATTATTTATTTATGCCAACAAACTTGCTGTTGGTGTTTTTGAACACACAAGCCGTGTGTGGGCAAAGTTTGAGGGGTGGAACTGGGGCTTAAAGGTTCAATGCCACAGCTGGGATTTGAACCACAGACCTTCCGCTTGCCAGGCGGCTGCTCTAACCATTGAACTGTTGTGACAAACTGCCAGAATGGCATTGAGTTCTCAAACCGGTTCGTATTTCTCCTGGTAAACCACAAAGGCACTGAATTTTTAAGTTCCAGTTCTACCTCTCAAAGTAATAACATATTTAACAACTGAATAACAAAAACATTCCCAATTTCGCTAATCTGCATTAAAAAAATCTAAATTTGTAGGACATTTTTCAAAGGTAACTTACCTTCATCCTTAGTTGCAATTGAGTTCCTGTAGGAATTTATGTATTTGGTAGCAATATCCAGTTCACTGCATATATTAATGATTTTGAGTAATTGTTGATCTCTGCATAAACTCATATTCAGTGTTCTCCAAAAAAGCTGCCTCATGTAAATTTATGGCCTTTAAAACTTGTAAGTATATACTATTCACACACTTTATCTTTAGCTCTGGAATTTAGTGCTACGAACGGTCCAAGTAAATAAGACCCGTGCTTTGTCAAAGTAACAACTGAGCATTGTCCATACTCCAGTGTTATACTTTTACATTTCACTATATGACATCACCTTTGTTGGTGTTTCCTTGCATTATAATACTGGCTTTTATGCATAACCAACTCAAACAATTTTAAGTACTAAATACGTGAAAGAGATCCTGCAGTCACCACTAACTCTTGTAAATAGTGAAAGAATAAGCCACATGTAGTCTTTTACTTCTGCCATTGGCTAACCTGGAAAAATCAATCCACCAGTGTTACAAATAATGTAGAGACCACCAGTTTCACGTATGTGGTGTAAGTTATTTGAAGCACCAACCAGTTTCGACAGGTATCCCTGCCATTCTCTAGGCAACTGGTCACTGTTTCTAATAGTTTACATCAGATATTGAATCAGTCCCTTTGACGTCGATACAAGCGATAAGAATTCTGCCTCTAGGTTTGCGTGAGTGGTTTCGAAATGTTGAATATAACTCTTTTAATGAGGAATCAACTCTTTTTACTCTTTTCATTGGAGATGTTGCTGACAATATACGTGTATTATTGCGTAATTACCAAAAAGTAACACTATCCATATCCACAAATAAGTTGTGTTGGTTTTTAAATAATTCGAAGTCAAAATTCACCACAGTCCGTTTGTTCTAATTAATGCAATTATTTATCTATCAAGACATCCCGGCTAAGGCATTGCATTTTTCGGTCTCCAGTTGTGTGGAAGAGCCTTCACAACATCGATTGACCTTAAAAATTCAATGTGGCGCTTTACCTTCTTCAGGTTTGAAATCCGTCAAGTACAAAGAGCCAGCGTTTTGAATAATATAATTTCCGTTGGTGTTTTCTTGCATTGAAGGACGGACGGACACAGAAATGTATGGATGCCGTTTTTGTTAGCATTCCTTTTCATCAAGTTGCAGCCCGAAACCACAAAACAATGCTGCAACAAGAGTGGAGTAGGTGGAGGATGAATGATTTCGTTTGGTGGAAGAAGAAGAAGGCAGACAGTTTAGTTTATTACATTCTGACCCTTACTCATCATCACCACCATCACCACCAGCAACAAAAACAAGACACCGCCTTCTCGAAACAAAAGGCAGTCCCACGCAAATATGTATATCCTATCCATTTTATTAAGAATGTGAAGCTGCGATTCCCAGAAACGCAATAATAAATTAATGAACAACACAAAACATTATTTGATATAACTTTCTCTACTCCTGTACAAACCACTCTTACATACACTTATTCCTGTATCTTGTTCAACTTAGTTGACATAAGCATTTGTACAAATTAGTATGTCAATTTTCTTGTAGCTGCAAGGGGAATATGGCAATACAGTAGGCTGTGAGTTACAGTCAACTGTTTTAAAGCTAGCTCTATATGAAGGCTTTGAAATTCCGTTGTCTACGCACGACCAAGAGATAAAAAAGTGAATAATGACCTTCCGTTTGAAAAAAATTACAAATATTGCAAAACATACAAATAACACGAAATATCTCGAAAATAGTTCACTCCAAAAAGAAAATGCATTTGGACATACACTGAGTGTTTTAACGAGATCTACATATTTTGTGCTGCCTCAGGGGTCTCCGTCTAGGGGATATGTGAATAGCGACCACAAGGTACCCAAGCTGAGCAGAACATTACTTCCACTTACTGGTGTTTTGCTCCTCACTGGAACTTTTCTATCTGACCTTACCTTGGTCATCTCTTGTTCTCTTCCGACCCCGATGCTATTAGGGTTCCTGAGGGCTAGGGAGTCTTTATTTTTCCAACCTCTCCATTTCTCTAATTTCTCTGTAAAACCTTAACCCCTAAAATGCTGACCTGTCATGGCATGTAATACGTCCTCTGATTGGTAATCAGAGGATATGGTCGGTGAATTTATTTTGATAACTCTCCCGGTCAGGTCGGTGAGACACGTAAACCAACGACAGGTGTGGTCCTCCAGACATTCTGGGGGTTGTGAGAGAACGATGTGACCGCCAAAACATAAAAATATGGTGCTCTCTAAAAAGTGGTTACTACTACTACTGCTATTGCTCTCTTCAATATCACCAGTGAAAAATATTGGAGAGCAAGAGGATTAATGACTTCATTGTCAGAAATCCAGCATTAGCTAACAACAACATTTTAATTTTCATGCAAGTGTTTTAAAGTATGGAATTTTAATTAAAGTCGTTACGGCGTATATTTTTGGGAAAATAAAAAATTATGCAACTGTTGTATGTAAACATTATTTTGGTGTGTGTGTATGGGGGAAGGGTTCTTGAAAACCTTTGTGTGGCATCATTGGCAGACGCTGAAGCTAAATAGGAGCCACACTTGGGATTTAAGCAAAGTATTCATGTTATAACTCATGCAGTCTTAGCACATGCAGCATGGTGAACCTGAATATCGGGTTATTTATTCAACGTTTCATTTTATTACCATTCACACATACACGCTGAGACAGAATATTAAAGACCCCAAAAGAAAATCGTTTATGTGAAGAGTGTAATTTGTTTTTTGATGTTGGTATGAGTTGGTTAAATGACGAAAACATGTTACTAATATTCATTGTTACTAACAATTAAGTTTGTTTAAAGACGTCATAAATATTTCCATATTTAATTTTAATATATACGTATAAATAAAAGAGTTATATGTGTTCAATATTGAAAGCGAAGGGAGAATGGCTAAGGATCGCTTCCCTAACAATGCGGGAAATATTTGATGAACGTATGCGCGGATGTACACGTGGCAGTCGGAATGATAGTCCAGCAACTAAAAGAATCAGGACTAGCGTCTGTATATTCAAGGTGGTAAGACGCATTTCGGTACTGTGTGAACATTGTAGAACGTTTACCAGACTTTCATCAAGCTTTTGTTCCACTTTTTGAAAAAGTGGAAAGACCTAAATAATCTAAAATGGTGCTAAGAGGATTTATTTAAATGTAAAATAGAGAAAAAGTGTTAATAAAATAATATATTGTGGTGAAGAAACATCGTGTGATTTTTCATTCCATCCGTTACCAAGCCCTGAGAGAAATAAGAGCCACATCGCTCAAACACGGAGCAAATCTCCAATAAAAACAGCACCAAATGGCTTGCCCAACGTAAAGCACGAATTTTGGATGGAATGGAAATCTACGGGAAATGAACTTAAGTGAAATACCAAGTGACGCCAAATCTTCGTGCCAAAAAGAAAGAAGACGCCATTAGAACATCGTTTGAAATTTACTACTTTGGGAACACCGATGAACGGATAATCAACGCGGGAAAACACCAGAGATCGTCTAGCGAAGCCAACCGCCCAGGAGACGCACGTAACTGGATAAATCAACGAGAAAAAGTAGGGTCAAAAATTTTTATTTTCATATTCATTTTATTTTTATGTTACTGCGAAGCGGCAAAATACTAGGACTTTTAAGCCAAAGTGAACTGAATAAAGAAACTAAAATGTCGCGAAAAGAGAGAGCTCTAGTAACAGGAGTAGGGGAAGGGGCAAATAGGCCTAGTTATCAGATAGAATCAGAAAGTGAGGAACAGATAGCAATAGGAAAAGACCAAAGGTTACTAATGATCATGTTTGAAAGATTAGAACAGAATATAGAAGGAGTGAAGCAGAACATAGAACAAAGTTTAGGTCAGAAAATGGAACAAAATAACGTAGAATTGAGTCAGAAAATAGAAGGAGTGAGACAGGACTTAGAAAATAATAAAAAAGAAATAGGTCTGAAACTAGAACAGAATAAGGAAGAGATAGGTTAGAAAGTGGAGGAAGTGAGGCAGGACTTAGAACAGAAAACAGAATTAGGAAGACAGAAGTGTAAAGAAAATATGAAAGTAATGGAAACTAATTTAAAATTAGTACATAAAAACATAAATGAGACAAAGGAAGCTTTAGAAGCTAGGATAGAAATCATAGGAGATAGGATGCGAAAAATTGAATCAGAAATGAGAGAAAATAAGATTGTATTAGAACTAGAAATTGGTAGATGTAGAGATGAAATAACAGAATGTAATGCAAGTGTAGACTGTAAGATTACAAATGTAAAAGCAGAAATAACTGAGGAATTAAGGAAAGAAATTGAGGTAGTAAAGAAAGGAATTATTAATGAAATTGTAGAACAAATTGTAATCCCTAAAATTAAGACTATGGCTGATGTAGTGCAGTCGCAACAAGATGCTATAAATGATATGAAACAAAGTCACTTAGAAATAAAGAATGATTTAAAATCAATTTGTGAAGAAATGACAAAAGGAAAAGAAAGTTTGGCTAATGTAAATGATGTTGTGAATGCACTACAAAGGCAAAATGATGATTTAGATGTAAGCAATGTACAAGATGAGAGTTATTTGAATAATGTACAAAATGTTGACTCACCATACAGAGAAAGAGGTTCACAATTAAACAATGACACAACACACAACACATGCTACACCAACAGCATACTACATGAAATCACACCACCTACATTTGACGAGGAGAAGGGAGACGATCCAAAACTCTTTGTTAAAGAGATGGAAGGGTGTTTTTCTTGGCTCTTCCGGTGTAACAACAAACAGATGGAAGGGTATTTTAAAGTGAAAAGGATACCAAATGAGCTTAGGATGATGATAGTTAAGAAAAGCTTAAAAAACAAAGCATTAGAATGGCTTAGGTTAACACTAGCTGGTCATGAATCATATAGCTCATTCAGAAATCTATTCCTATCAAGGTATTGGGGCCCAGCTAAGCAAAACCAAACTAGGATAGAGCTAGCGACAGGTAGATATGATCCAACCAAAGGGTTATCGCTAGTGGATTATTTTATGAAAGTAGCCAACAAAGGGGAGCTATTAGACCCTAACCTGTCGGAAGCAGAGTTAATTACCAGCATAACAAGACATTTTCCCAGACACAGTGAGAACAGGGTTAATTGTTGCGAGACCAGTAGATTTTGCAGACATGATAGAATTACTAACAGCCTTTGAAACACAAAATGGTCGGCCTAATGAACATAGACATAGGAACAGTCATTCAAACTCACCTATCTTAAATAGGAGCATGGCTACAAACAACCAGAATGAGAGAGAAGATAGAAATACTAGGAGCACCCATGATAGGGGGAGAGGGGCACACCATTTCCCACAACCACACAATCATGGCAAAAGGATGGAGAACACGAGACAGTGGTACTACGACACAATACCAAGCGGTGAATTGAGACACCAAACATATACATATGATCGTGGGAGACCAGGAGACCGTACCCATCAAATGAACCACATACGATTCTGTAGAGAATACTCGAACAACCGAAGACTGCCATGCAACAGGGGTCCACACCAAAGGGGCAGAAACCAATGGAACACCGGCAACATAAGACAGCAGGAACAGGATGAAAATGTGCCAAATAGAGCAGATGTTGCACAGAATACAGAAACAACAACCACCACTAACACTCAGGGAAATTATCACAACTAAGCTCGTCCCAACCGAGTGGATGACCAACAAAAAACCTAAGGGATTGACAATTGACATTGACACCATGATGGCCACACAAAGAGAAAATGGAACTACTGTATGCTGAACCACTGGTCATAACAAAACAGCTGGGTGACCATACGTATGAGCTACAGAATACAAATGACAAGTTGGTAGGAAGATATCATAAAAACAAATTGAAACCATACAAAGAAAGGACCAAATAGTCTTTGCCAACAAACTGTTACGCTCCTTTTGCGTTTTGCTTACACCTACTACCTTTCCCTTTCCTTACTAGCGTATTCCGCAGGATCGTGACAGGATACTACCAAGTAACACAACAAACTACAGCATAGCATAACATTTATTATAATGAAAAGTGTTAAATATTAACAAGCAATTAGTAAAGACAACAATAATTTTAACAATGGACTCCGTTACGTAGTAACCTATAAATATTAAAATGAAACCACAAATTTGATAATGAACGCTATTAAATATTAACATGAAAATTCTAAAATGAAAACAAGAACCTTTCCTATATTTGGAATCAGATAATTACAGAGAAACTACTAGCTGGAAATCTTGCGTACAGTCTGTGACAATATCCACCTATACCGAGTTGCTCTCCGGTTTACCGATAAGGGGCCTCGTACAGAGCAATCCCCCTTTGTTAACTGTCCCTCTGGAGTTTTCCCACTCCTACAAAGTATTATTAACTAAACTGATACTCATCCCGATGTCGGCACTAGAAGATATAGGATGTACGGAGAACTTCCAGCCTGGAGTAGCCACGCCCTGGTCGACAGTGTACAACGGTGTCCTCAGCTTTCACCGCCATTCATCGAAGCCTCCTTTGCACATAGGCGACGTCTCTTACCAGACTTAACTGGCTCAACCACCTCAGAAGTCCATACCGCTCCTTTGCCAAAGGGAACCACATGCACCAAGTCGAATTCCATGTAACTGGGAGAATGAGGCTTATGCGCCTATCTTGCATTCCCCACGACTGATCGCCGTGCCCACTTGCACTGGTGCCCGGGTTCTACTTCCCCTTGCTGATGGCGGACCCACACCTGGTCACATCTCACGGTAGACTCTCAACCACACACTAACCACGCAGTAGAAACCCATAGACAACCGGCTTTTGTCTCTGACGTCATCTCAAGCTGTTCCATCTCTTGCCGACCACCCTCTCTTTTTGGCTCTTCCAACTGCTGTTCGTGCCCCCCACTAATTAATCCGTTACACTCCCCCCCTTTAATCTATTGTGAAACAATAGCCTTGAAGAGGTGAACCCTTCATCCTACCCCGGAGAACATCTCAGTTTACAATTCCTATTCCTATTATTTCTTCAATTGAGACACATGCGCAAAGCTTGATTTTCCAGTCCCGCTCTCCCTCAATCGCACTGAGACTGGAGATGTGAATTCTTCTATAAGCCATGGGCCCTTATATCTCGGGGCAAGTTTAGCCGTGTACTTATTACTTGCCTTACTCTGGGGGTGATTCTGTACGTACACTATATCGCCAACCTGAAAGTGAGGAGCTTGTCGTCCCGCATTATAGTACTTAGCCACTTTATCTCTAGCCTTCAATAAATTACGTCTGACCCGTTTCCAGGTCTCCCGAATCTCGGATTCGCTTACTTTATCCGGCAAAATGTCCTTAATCCCCCATAAATTAGATAGAGGACAGTTAGGCTGGAATTTAAACATTAACCTGAACGGGCTCTCGCCATGGCTCTCGTGCCTAGCCGCATTAAATGCAAATTGCAACCAGTACAAGTTCTGGTCCCACTTGGTGTGATCATCTGAGTGATAGGCAATCAACGCATTCTTCAGGTTTCTATTAACCCTTTCACTTTGGGATGCCTTAGGATAGTAGGGTACCATGAATACGTTACGAATGCCACTTCCCCAACAAAACGATTTAAACGCCCTTGACTTAAAGCACGTGGCATTATCCGAAACGACTTCCTCCGGTACTCCGAAGACAGCAATTATGCCTTGCAATTCCTTAATCACATTATGGGTGTTCGCTTCACGAACTGCTCGTATCCAAACATATTTTGTAAACGCATCAACTATCACCAGCGCATGTTTATTTCCCATCTTGCTCCTCGGAAATGGTCCGATGTAATCGACAAACAATCTCTCCATTGGCCGTTCAGCTACCTTGGAGGCCAAATACCCCACTTGCTTACTCTTTACAGGCTTGCTCTGTTTACACCTACGACACTGAGCTACTCTCTGGGTTATCTCTTTATCCATTCCTTTCCATCTGAAATACTGTTTGATCCTAGCTCTGGTTTTAAACCCCCCTAAGTGCCCCCCACTAGGCGCTTCGTGAAAATAGGTAAACAGCTCTGGCACTAAGCTCTTTGGTACCAGAATCTTCGCGTCCTGCGTTCTATTTTTACAACACAATACTCCATCCTGTACGACATATTTTGGTACTCCTTCCCCCCCCTCAACCTGTTGCAATAGGGGCCCCAATTCACTATCGTTACGTTGATAGGTCCGGATATCTTCAAACAACGAGGGAAGATTTGATAATATTGTACATACTTTTCCTGAAACTTGTTCACAATTATCCACTGGCGTATCATACATCCTTGACAGAGCATCCGCTATTGAATTACTCGAACTTCTGACATGTTTTACTGTGAACTTAAAGCTAGATAATTTTAATGCCCATCTGGCAATTTTCCCTGCTTTCCTTGGTTTCGCTAAGACCCATGATATCGCCTGATTGTCTGTTTCTAATTGAAATTCGGTATGTTCCAGGTAAAATCGATATTTCTCCAAACCATACAACACCGCTAGGGCCTCCAATTCGTAAATTGAATATTTTCTCTCGGTCGCTGATAATCTTCGTGATGCATAAGCCACCGCTTTCCTCCCCTCGGCAGATTCCAATAGCAATACCGCCGAAATCGCTCCAGACGAGGCATCCGTTTGAAGCACAAATTTTTTAGAGAAATCCGGTACTGCCAACACTGGAGGTGACATTAAACATTCCTTTAATTTAATAAACGCATTTTCTTGCTCTATATCCCAATGAAACTTTACTCCTTTCTTACGTAATCTATTTAATGGTTCAGCCAAATCTGCATAATCGGGGATAAACTTCGAAAAGTAATTAACCATTCCCAAAAATCTTGCTATATGCTTAACCGACCGTGGTCGCGGATATTCGCGAATCTTAACTACTCTGTCAGGATCTACTCGTACTCCCTGTGACGAGATAATATGCCCCAAGAATCTCAATTCTGAAGTAGCGAACTTCACTTTTTGCGGATTAACTGTTAATCCAGCGTTACGTAACCTCGTAAACACCTCTCTTATATGGCAAAGATGTTCCTCAAAAGTACTCGAATAAATACAAAGATCATCTAAGTAATGATAAAGATAAGTAAATTTAATATCCCCAAAGATCTTATCTAGTAACTGTGTTAAGACCTGAGCTCCAACCGCCAAACCGAAAGGTAGTGAAGTAAATTCAAACAAATTATAATCTGTAGTGAAAGCTGTATACCGTCGAGAATTCTTATGTAAAGGGATCTGGTAATACGCACTGTTTAAATCCAAAGTTGTAAAATATCTTGCTCCTGCAAACCAATGAAATGAGTAATGAATATGGGGTAATGGGGTTGAATCAATCCGCAGTTTCTGGTTCAACTGTCTATAATCTACTACTAACCGCACGTCATTATTTGCCTTTGGTACTACGAACACCGGACTTGAATAATTTGACTGGGAGTGTACTATCACTCCTGTTTCTAACATTTCGTTTACTTTCTTTCTTAATAAATTTAGCCGATTTGGGGGTAGCCGATAAGGCGGTAATCGTACCGGTGTTTGATCCTGTAACTGAATTTCATATTGCATAAGGTTCGTTCGTCCCAGACGTTTCGTTAATACATCAGTAAACTCATCCAATAGTGGTTGTAATTTCCTCTGTTGTTGCGATGATAAATATCCCAGATCAATTTCCCTGTTTAACCGTTCTTCTTCCACATTAGAAATAACTGTACCCCCTGGACTCTGTTTTAACCAAGTTTGTAATGGAATATAAGTACTCGGCTGAAAACCGAAATAAGCTTTTGCTCTCGCTAAATCCACTACCATTTGTGTATGTGTAACAAAATCCGCTCCTAGGATTAGTGGTACAAATAATTCCTCTATCACATAAACTTTATAGTTCCAACGAAACTCTCCAATTTTCAATGGAATTACTAAGGATCCAATAATCTTCAACGGGCTGCTATCTACCGTAATGAATTGTGTTTCCTCAACCATTAGATCTCTACGCTTATCCTTAACATACTGTGCATTAACTAATGTTACCACACTACCCGTGTCAATCAACGCGAATGAGGGAATCCTATTTACCTCTATCTTTATAAAAGGCAATTCTTTATGCACTAAACCCTGTATTGCATTTATTCCGTGACTCAGCCTTTCCCTTAATTGTCAGGAATTCCTCCCGAAAGACGAGTTTTGAAATATCTGCTCTCCCTTAAGCCGTTTAACATCACAATCTTTTACCATATGACCTGGCTTATTACAGTAATAACACACGAACACTTGTTTACTCTCTTGTTTCGTTAGTTCGGCATTCGATAGTGGTTGCCCCATTTGATTCTGAGACCCGCCCCTATTTAAACTTGGTAACTGTGTATATTTCAAAACTACCTCCTCCAACTCTTTAAAGGTAGTGGGCTTTGATTTACTCAAAAATAATGACCGGAGTTCGATATGAGCTGTATTCTGTAATATATTACTCACAATTTCTTCTTCTGAAAATACTACTTTTAGTGCCAAGGCTACCAACTTCTGCTGATTAATATAATCTAAAATACTTTCCGAAGTCCGTTGTAGCCTAAAAAAATGTCGATATAGGAGCTCATGAATTTGTGCTGATGACAGAAACATATGTAACACCTTACTATGAAAACTATCTAACGAGCCCTCTTCCGCAATTATTTGTAACAACACCGACTGTAAGTTCAAGTCTACAAAAGGTTGTAACATCTGTAACACAGTCACTTGTGGTGTTCGGAAAGCTTCAGCTTGCATTTTAGCTTTCACCAAACAAATGAGAAAATCAAATATGTCGTCTGGTGATTTTACCTCAAATATTTTTAATGACGCTAAGAACGCTTGCCATGGATTCGGTACAACAAGTTTCGCGAATTTAACGTGAAGTAGCTCTGGCTTGATATTCTCAGTATTTCCTGAACCATTTGCTCTTTTATTTTCAATTCCGGTGGCATCTAATTGTGTTGCTAATGACGACAAGCGCCTCCCCAACTTATTAAACTGTTCATTATTTTCTCCTTCTAACAATCGTGCATTTTCCTTTATCCTAAAACTCCAATACTTTAACCTTCCAACTATTCTTCGTTTCTGACTCGGTGTGATTTCCGATAAACTAAGTTCTTTTAACATTTCATCAAATAAATTAACATTCGCCTCACAAAGTCCGATTTCCTGTACCGGATCAAAACTTGCTCCGAGCTTAATTGCGCCTGGTTGGTTTAATGCTTCTCGTAAACTTCTGGCCAATTCAACTACTGTACTTTTTGAATCATATTTTATCTGTCTTATTTTCAGTTCTCTTTCCAACTCCGTACGATGGAGGAATTCGGGCTGAAATACAATTTCCATTATGACACTGACAATATAATTGACCTCAAACACTATTTTGTGTACTTTGTAGTATCCTGTTAAATGTTCCCACTGACACTAAAACGTGTATGTAGGACAAAATGGCTCTGCTACCAGTGTTACGCTCCTTTTGCGTTTTGCTTACACCTACTACCTTTCCCTTTCCTTACTAGCGTATTCCGCAGGATCGTGACAGGATACTACCAAGTAACACAACAAACTACAGCATAGCATAACATTTATTATAATGAAAAGTGTTAAATATTAACAAGCAATTAGTAAAGACAACAATAATTTTAACAATGGACTCCGTTACGTAGTAACCTATAAATATTAAAATGAAACCACAAATTTGATAATGAACGCTATTAAATATTAACATGAAAATTCTAAAATGAAAACAAGAACCTTTCCTATATTTGGAATCAGATAATTACAGAGAAACTACTAGCTGGAAATCTTGCGTACAGTCTGTGACAATATCCACCTATACCGAGTTGCTCTCCGGTTTACCGATAAGGGGCCTCGTACAGAGCAATCCCCCTTTGTTAACTGTCCCTCTGGAGTTTTCCCACTCCTACAAAGTATTATTAACTAAACTGATACTCATCCCGATGTCGGCACTAGAAGATATAGGATGTACGGAGAACTTCCAGCCTGGAGTAGCCACGCCCTGGTCGACAGTGTACAACGGTGTCCTCAGCTTTCACCGCCATTCATCGAAGCCTCCTTTGCACATAGGCGACGTCTCTTACCAGACTTAACTGGCTCAACCACCTCAGAAGTCCATACCGCTCCTTTGCCAAAGGGAACCACATGCACCAAGTCGAATTCCATGTAACTGGGAGAATGAGGCTTATGCGCCTATCTTGCATTCCCCACGACTGATCGCCGTGCCCACTTGCACTGGTGCCCGGGTTCTACTTCCCCTTGCTGATGGCGGACCCACACCTGGTCACATCTCACGGTAGACTCTCAACCACACACTAACCACGCAGTAGAAACCCATAGACAACCGGCTTTTGTCTCTGACGTCATCTCAAGCTGTTCCATCTCTTGCCGACCACCCTCTCTTTTTGGCTCTTCCAACTGCTGTTCGTGCCCCCCACTAATTAATCCGTTACAAAACATGTAAGGCAGGAATAGTAGAGATGATGGAAAATAATAATTTTTAATGGGGTACTTATAGAAGATCATGTTCAGATTAGAAAAATACAACAAGAAAGAAAATCAACATAGTCATTGGCTATATTGACTACCAAGAGCATTGTCAACAAAGACAGATGAGGACATTGATTGTCATTAAAGAAGTGAATTATAGCGACGGAAAATAATGTGTTTTGACATAAAGATGTCAGGGACAAAAAAATAAAAAGGAATCAATTGTGATGACAAAGATAAAATATTTTTGACACAAAGGTGTCGAGGGTGAATTGAGAAGAAAAATAATACAATTGCAGAATAATTACAAGTATAGAAGTTTTCTCTTATAGAGATAAGAGATAAAGAGGTGACAATTAGTGAAGTAAGAAAAACCATAGTCAGAAAAGCAATGCCCATGAATTAAGGTGGATATAGCCAATGCTAAGCTTGAAGAATTTTGAACTAAACAATAGTGAATAAGAACCCAATTACAATAGCATCATTAGTAACATCAGAGTTTAAGAATTGACTCAACGACCTGCCTATACATAATAAGCTTACAAGACAAAGAAGGCAAGGAACTGAATAAAATATTGCCATAAATATGATCATAATCATTAGCTCAAGATTTGTATCCTGTTTTTCTCTCCTCATAACAAGGAACATAAGTCAAAAGCCACACAATAAACCATGATACACTTAAATTATATTTGTGTCAATGTCAAATGTATAATAACTGAATATGTGTTGTATAATAACTGAATATGTGTTGTATAATAACTGAATATGTGTTGTATAATAACTGAATATGCATTGTATAATAACTGAATATGTGTTGTATAATAACTGAATATGTATTGTATAATAACTGAATATGTAAAATTTATAAAGACATGCTGTGTCATGCCAAAACAAAAGACAAAGACATACAACGAAAAAGACTGTAAAGAAAGAAGTATTGTACAAAGTGATTGTATCAAAGGAATAGGGAGAAATGTTGTATTGTGTTTCAAGATTGTAAATATAGGTGACAACTTGAAAAACAAAACAAGGGGCATGTGAGAGAGTACTAAAGACCCCAAAAGAAAATTGTTTATGTGATAAACAATCTTTAAGGGAATCAGAGCATGTACAGTATTTCTAAGGCTTTGTGTTTCACCTATACTTAACTTCACTTTATACTACATGCTTCTATTGCTACTAGATGTATAACCACATGTTGCATTAGAAATAGGTTCCTTAAAAGCTACTTGTCATATTTCTCAACATATGTATCATAAAGAGAATGTTCATGTGTAGAATAATCTCCAAAACTACTCAATTTTGGTAGTTCTTCACCATCGAGAATCCCTAATCTTCCAGATAGTCACAGGCTGTAAAAAATTTCCTAACATTTTAAACAGTGGGGGTGGGTTTTCCACCTTATTCATGTCATCCAGTTTGAATCCTGTTTCATTAAATATCAATATATTTATATTTTTGGCTTTTCGTTGTGAACCTGACGTGGATTTTTAAGACTTCAAGCCCAAAGGAATAAATGCAGAGACTTAAAATATTTAAAAATTTAATTATTAAAGAGGACAACTGTATATTGTGTTCATATTCCAAATTTTCCTCTAGTTTTTCTAAACTTGCTTCTGGCCAAATGTATTTGGAGATATCTGAATCAAAGCTGGGAATCACATCAGCATCTCTTATTTGATGATGGCAGCAACACTGGGATTATCACAGCAACAATTAAAGGCTCTACCGTGTCTTCCCATTAAGTTATTGACTTATAGGTATGTTGTTGTTGCTAATGCTCTTCTGACTGGGTTTTCTCCATTTTTCTATGGGCTTCCCAATAATGTTTACATAGTTGAACTGGAACACTGGCATTAATCTTTGAGATTGTGATACATTGGAGTAGGTGGTCTCTATTCATTACTGTCTGTGGGTCATTGCATAGTATGCATCTCGGAGAGTTGAAGATATTGATCTCGAGCAGGTCGGCAGTCAGGCAGTCATGCCATTCATGGCATAATTACATTATAAATACTACAGTAGGACATGGCAGGAAAAGCCCAGTGATAGTTTAAAACAAAGTTCAATTTATATCTTATAAATACAGGGAAGATTTGATTGCGTTTCTCCATTATCACTATTGTTTTTTGTGTTCATTATGTTTTATATGCTATAATGTACATTTCCATTGACATGTTCAGTGTTCACAGGCCTCCATGGCTTCTTGTGAACTCACTGAACGCAATCCAATCTAATCTAATCCAGTCACCAAGCGAAAAAGGGCCACTGCTGAATTTCTTGGAGATTCTGGTATGATATTAGTATTTTCCAGGATTTATTTGTATTTTTTTCATGATAATTATGCAGCCAATTTGTATGAATTTCTGATTTATAATTTTGATGCATGGTAAGACATTTTAGTTGATTTCATTTGTTTTATATTTGTTCCTTTCTTGGCCAGCCTTTTCATTTCCAATACTGCCACAATGGTTCAGAATCCATTGGAAACAAATTCTTTTTTTTTTTGTCTTTGTACAATTTTAAGTGTGTGTAGAATATCTAATACTTTGTTGTTTGATGGGAATGGGGAAGCTATTGCCTGAATGGCTGATCTTGAGTCACTTAAAATTACAGTTTTTTGGAAGGTATTTATGTGGCACAAGTTCTTGTACCTTCCCGTTCTCCATCATGAGACGTGAGAGGTCCTAGGGAAATGAAAAAGGTAAAAAGCTTGCAGTATATGCCAGCACCTGCTTGTCCTTTTCTATCAGTTATGGATCCATCTGAATAAATGAGAAGCCACTCACCTGGGAAACAGGAATGGGTTGTTCCTAAAGCAGTCAGTTTCAGGATTTTATATCTACACATTTTTTTGATTGTATGTATTCCAACAGGTTTTCAATGATTGGTTGATTCAATGGGTATATGGGGATTGGCAGTTTTTATATTTTTCTTCCTGTAGTTAGGTTGTAGCTTTGTTATAGGTTCTTAATTTGGTTAATAAAACTTTTATTTGTAGGTAGGTTGTTATAAATATTCCAGTACATATTGTGAGGAAGTTGAGATGATTTATAGGTATAGGAGGATGCATTCTCTTTAATTGGTCAATCGGGATTTGGAATGCGGTGTGTGTGAATAACAGAAAGGGAAAAAATCATTTTCATACTTAGGTATATTTCTATTATGTATACAGCACAGGTGCATTAACTAGTTCATGATACATGAATTGAAGTTCACAGAAAGTACACTTTCCGTCAAAAACAATGCCTACCACTACCACAGCTGATAAATTTTGTAAAGAAGCAGCAATATTGTTTATACAGTAATTGGCAAATTTTAAAATTGATGGTCTGGGTGAGAAGGAATGGGGAGGGGGATAAGAAATACAATGGAAGAATGTTTGACATACAGGCATTCTAAACTAGTAATCAAAACATCTCAACACAACATGTACGAGAAATGGAAGAGAATCCAGAACATGCTTCTTCAGTGCATTCCACTTCTTCCGTCTGCTTCTGTAGCAAGGTTTCACTCGACTTTAAAAACATTTTATGGCACTTGGAAAAGGTAGCAGTACATTGTTAGTAAAATGTTAACAAAAACGTCTTCATCCTACAGACACTTGGAAATGTGGATGGACTTCTAATAACATGACGACTATGATTCATTCCAAAGCACTTCCAATGTTTATGAAAGTAATGATACACCGAGTACGAATTTCACCTTCATGTGTGTCTTACACACTTCAGTCTCACACGCTCTCAATTATTTTTACTTTGTACAAAAAAAGAAATCTCAAAACATAAGTCTGTACTAGCTCTTTCTTATTTCACTTTGCAAAAGTTAGTGTTACTCTATATCAACTAAAAACTCATAGATGTACCAACATTGATTATGCAATACCTTCAAAATACGATGCAAATTTTACCACATAAGTGAGAGTTTACACTTAAAAGAGCATCCCTGCTTGTAAAGCACAACACATGTATATCTATTTACATAATATTAGGATACACACATAAAGCAACAGTCTTATCTGACAGAGCCTTTAAAAAATGGTTAGCATCCACCTTCAGTTTCCAGCAGCATGAACCAGTCACACTTAAAACCTATTGACGAGGGACATGCAAAATTGCAATGTTATGGCTTTGCTCAGATTCCATTGAATATGCTTTATTATACACAAAGAATTTAAGGGTGGATAACAATGTATAGAAGGCTTTCAGGTAAAGATAAATGATTTAACTTAACATTCCCGAGTTAAGTGGGTTGGAATTACAGTTGCATTATAGTTACCGGGCAGGTGCTCCAAAATATCTCTGGTGATACTGGAACTTGCACAAACAAAAACGGGACACCTTTTGTTTTGCTACTCGACAGCTGCAACGTTGTGCTGATTCGATTAATTTGGATTATCCTAGTGATTATAATAAACATACCTTATATGTATATATGTACAGCTGCATTTCATGCACACTCACATTCACTTGATTATACGTAGGGAGTTCATACATTTTATGCAGACAAATAGACAAGTCATTCATGAGGAATTTTTCACATCACATCCATTATTGTTACTTTCTAATATACGTATATCAAACAAAATGAAAATTTGGGGTAAGAGATTCAACACTGTCCTCTCATTTACAGTAATCTTAACATATTTTATGTGTAGGCCTCTAGTAAAAAGGCTTTTTCCATTGAGGTAATTAGGCCTCCTTACTTCATGTTTTGGAACATTTTCTCCATGCTGGATGTCACTGGCTTTGGCACAGTTCTAGCACTTGGCAGAGCATGTAATATACTTAATGCGAGTTTAAATGAGGGTAACTTAATTGACCATTAGTGTGTGTGACTCCATTGGGGCAGCTGAGTCATAGAGTGTGTCTGTATCTTGAGTTGGTTCTCCTTGTAGCTGACATTGATTTGTCAGTGTACCAGCACCACAGTCGCAAAAGAACCTGAAAGAAATAACAAATGCTGAATCACTATCTTCAGTCACATTATAGCATCAGAACACATCAAACCTAATGAAGAAGCTGGCAATATTACAAAAACTTAAGTTGACATTTTATAAAAAGCTTAATGCTGGTTTGCAATAACTGGAAAAGAGAATTAGAATAGGAAAAATGAAAAATACGAGCTGAAGCTTTCCTGACAGTACAATACTGAGACAGGATATTGTAAGACCCCAAAAGAAAATCATTTATGTGAACATTTGTTGAGAGTGTAATTTGTTTTTGGTGTTGGTACGAGTTGGTTGAGTGACGAAAACGTGTTGCTATTGTCCATTGTTACAAAAAATTAAGTTTGCTTAAAGACGCCATAAATATTTCCATATTTAAATTTAATATATATGTATAAACAAAAGAATTATATGTGTTCAATATTGAAAGCGAAGGGAGAATAGCTAAAGATCGCTTCCCTAACAATACAGGAACTATTTGATGAACGCATACGCAAATGTACACAAAAAGAAGGTAGCATCATGTGATGTGGCACTAGAATTTGTTAATAGCGTCCGTGTCTTTGGTATGAAAAGACATGTTTTTATAGTGCTCTTGGATGTGAGTAGAAAATTGACTAAACTTTCATGAAGCTTTTGTTCTAAAGTTGTTAAAAAACTGGAAAGACTATCTATATAATATAAATTGGTGCGACAAAAGGAAATTTAAGTGTAGAGCCGAGAAAAAGTGTTAATAAAGTAATATATCATAGTGAAGTAACTTCAAGTGTTTATTCATTCCATCTAGTACCACGACCTAGGGTAGAAAAAGAATCTCATAGCTCAGCACATACAAAACATATTATAAAAACAGCACCAATACCTTCAAATTTTCACAGGCTTTTGACTAGGTAAATGGTTTAAAATCAATGTTTCGAAGATGATGTACACCTTCGAAATGGTTTCACATCAACTAAATAACAGGCTAGAAGCCCGAGAATATTAAAAGTTAGGAAAAACAAATTTGTTAGCTAATGCTGGATTTCTGACAACGAAGTCATTAATCCTCTTGCTCTCCAATATTTTTCACTGATGGATGGGGTGCTAGAAGTGGTCAGGCATGTTTGGGGGTGGTCTTGATCCATTTCCTCTTGTAGATCACAGAGGACAGAGGAAAAACAAAGTAGTGGAGCTTACTGAACCTAGGGAATAGAAGATTTGGTCAAATTCCAATTTTCTATTCCTATTTCCAGTCACAGCAAATTGTACTGTATCATGCGTAGCAGTCTTTAAGGTAGAAATTATAGGGTAAATATTCTTTCTTTGTCATCAATAGACTCTTTACAAGAGCATCTGACATTTTCCGAACATATACAATAAATCTTAATTACAGATATATACAATTATTATAATTCAGCAACACTATACAAACACTTACTAATTAGATATGATTTTAAAGCAATTTTGAAGTTCGTTGGGTGAAGGGTGGATCATTAAGTAATGCACAATGATTTTTGCATCCTGTTATTTATTGGAATGCTGAAATTCTGCATACATATGGTTTGAAGTTTGCTTAGAGATGTTGTACGTTCTTGCGATAGAAACACAAAATGCTTTGCAACAATGGCATGCGTGTTACTGTCATCAAATTGCAAAGAGCATGGGAATGTAGTTCATCTTTGTAGGTGATTAGATAAAACCAAAATGAAATATGTATGGAAATGTTGGGTATGTAAGGGAATGACTCGACTATACCAGTTCCAACACTATTCCTTAATAAGCCCACGACTGAAGTGCATCTGGGGTAGTGACAGAAAAATGTATTGAATAAGACAAGCCAAGAAAAGAATGGAAAGACTGTTTGGATCATGGCTACACCTCCAAATGGTGCCAAGAAGCTGTGTCAACTCACCAAGTTCCAGATGACTGGAACAGCTGCAATGGAACTGAATATCATAGCCATTGACAATGCAATTCTGAATGACTGACGGATCCATTCAACATGATTCACCATTTCTTACACTAGAATTGGGATATATTCTTCACCACTCTGTACTCTATGTGATCTGCAAGAGGAGGTGAACCGGGATCACCTTCGGATATGTCCGGCCACTTCTGGCAAGAGGATTGATGACTTCATTGTCAGAAATCCAGCATTAGCTAACAACTTTTCTTACACTATGATGTGCATAAAGTACCCAATTTTGTTAAGGTTAGAGCCTTCTGGATATTGAAGAAATGACACATGATCACATGGTGATCAAATGATACCTATAGCCCCAAAAGACATAGTTCTATGAACAGGATACATTGAAGCGAGTGCCACAACGGAAGAAATATCAAGATGTGTACTCGGCTGTGTTGAAATTACTTAAAGGAAGTGGTTCTATTATGAGATATTTCATCTTACCTTGTGTTAAGACGTAGAAAGGCTAAAGAAATCTAGAAACTAGGCTAAGCATATGAGATGCAGAATTAGCACACATGAGAAGATTGCTTTGAAACACATCCCAGAACTAATCAATTTTGATTTTTTGCCACCATATTCCCTCTGGAAGGACATTTCACCACCTGCCACAATAGACCACAGTGGGAGCATCAACAACACAGACTAGTCAAACATCTTCTGATAATGGGAACAAACTGTTTCCCAAAACAGGCCCTGAGTAAAATCAGTGATGTTAGTTTTAAAAAATTCCAACTTGCCATTAGTAAATTAAAGAACAAATCATGTTTCTAGCTTCTTTTCATATATAATACTTCCTAAGTATTCTACTCCTTTCAGATAATACTGGAGTAAATTACTATAGAAGTAAATGTCAGAAAGCACTGAAAGTAGTAAGAGTACAATTATAGGCCAGACTTTACTATCATGACTTGGGTGGAGTAACACTTGCCAAATGAACTACAATGCCGTATCATATTTGGAGGAAGATACTTTGACATTTCATGGGTTACTTAGATTACATTGATGATCTAGATGAAGAAAATAACAGGAATGTAATAATGTGGAAAAGGTGAGGTCCTTATGACACATATATACAAAGAGAATTCAAGGAACATTTCGGCATTAAGAAAGACTCTTACATTCCTTTTGAACCTATTTGAAGAGCATACAATAAAGTTAAGACAGAAATTCAGCTACATCACTCAAACTGCATTTGTTATGTATCCTGCAAGTGTTTCATACAGGAACATTTCAGATAATTGTAAATGATCCTATAAACTTTCACCATGACTACTGGTGACATCTTTCATTGCTTTGTTAAAACACTTTTGAGGTTAAGAGTGAGGTACATAATAAGGAGTATTCAGAAAATAAAAGGCAATTCTTCACTTTCACAAGTTTTTCACATAAGTATTCCTGATTTGTGTCCATTCAGGAAAATGTTGAATTTTTCCAAAATCAGAAGGATTAGTTCCTTATCAACATGCACTTGATCTGATGCAAATATAAAGATCAAGAAAATTGTTTCTAAAGAATTTTAAGATAATCTTCAACATATTTACTGTCACTCAAAGAATAGAACTCTTCTTTCATCATTTTCCAGGCACTTCTTTTTTCATCTAGTATCTTTCCTTACATTATGTTTTTTGCATCCTATATTGTTTACAGGGATATTCATTCCCTACCAACAAACATCACTTTTGCTGACATTTTATCCACTTTTCCTATTGCACACATCCTTCATGATTATGAAACTTCAAGTAATTGCACAAACAAAATAATACTCTGCAAGAAATGAAGCCTTTCTGCAGTATAACTAAGAGTAAATTGTAGGTCAGCTCTCCATTTCCATAGTAAATTACTCCTGTAATGACCTATTTCCATAGCATGGATTCTTTAGTAAACATTTCTTCTGAAGCAATTTATTCCAACATGGCACCTATTGCCCTTATACTACACGACCCACATAAAATTGGACTGTAATTACCAACAGTGATCCAAGTGCCAAAACTGACTGTGTCTATCACTTCACTGGTTCTGGACAAATCTACTCTAGTTCAGCTAAACAGACCCAAGCAACAACTCTAATCTGCTATCATTTAACTGCAGTTTTAAAGAAAACTATTACACAGCTTTAATAGGGAGAAGGTTTATAAAAAGATGAGAATATAGCAGTTTGTGATTTTGCGCTTGGATCACTCTTGCTAATTCCAGCCCAATCATGGACTATCTTGCATCTTTCAAAAACTATCACTACCATAGTTTTAACTCCTTGTAAACGAAACTTATCTGGTCATATTATCAATTATACCACAAGACCTGACAAAAATCATAGGTTACCTTATAACTCCCAAAAATTACCAATCATTTTAAATCTTATGGTATCTCTAAAATTTTAAAAACTAACTCTTGGAGACAGAATTGTACTGCTTAATCAATCAGGGGAGGAATTTCTGAAATGAAGATATAATCCTTGGTAAAATTATAGGATACTTTAAAGCTTCAATAATCTGATGTTACATTTACATGACATTTCCTACTTAATCTTCAACAAACTATTCTTATAAAATCTTTTCTTCTATCCATTTCTGTTAATAGAGATAAACTTTCATTACACATTAAAATTGGAATTTTGAGTGATTAATAATACTAAACAACACCCACTTGTGAAATTTCCCGGTACATGTTTCGGAGGCTGGCTTTCCTCTATTATCAACCAGGTATCAGCTGAACTGGTCTACAGGAGATATCAGCCCTGTGAACCAGCCTCCACAGTTCAGCTGATACCCAGTTGATGGTGGAGGAAGGCTGGCCTTCGAAACATGTACCGGGAAATTTTGGAAGTGGGTGTTGTTTGGTGTTCTTAATCAACTCAAAATTCCTATTTTAATGTGATTCTAACAACTGTCATCAACTTCCAGTAGCTATTATTATTTCATTACACATTTAATTGTCAGCACCTATAAAAAGGATGCAATAGTTAAAGCAATAGTAACATTTTTAAAAATTGGATGGTTAGGTGAATGCTTTGAAATTTCATACTCTATGTATGACCATGGAGGGGGAAAAATTACAAAATGTTTACTGCACTGAATTTTGAAATTGCCTTAGTTCTTTATTATACATGCTCAATTCTAAGCAAATGAAAAAAATCACTGCTCAGTTACAAACATTTTTATGATAATCATCAATGGGCACTCCCTTTATATTGTTAACTAGTCTTGTTCAGTCTTTTCGCTTTCCATTCTCATTCTGGTTTGTTTCCTGTTATTGTCTACCAGCTTTAATTTTCTATTATACTAGAATTGTTTCAATAATTTCTTTTTCATTCAAACTAATGTAATAATTACAACATCAAGTTACAACACTGTTGTGAGAGACAGTTCAACATACCTGATTCCTATGAGAAATGTTTACAGTTTATGTACAATATTATAATCTGCTATTTAACTTTACAAAGTGAAAATGCATAAACTGAATCAAGTAAAGCAGAGACAAAATATATTTAAAATTGATCAGTTAACTAAATATGATGCACAAGGATATATAAAATTAAGGAAAGGCCTGGGTGAAATTTGGCCAAAAGTGGAAAAGAGAGATGCTTATGTTACATTTTTGTGCATGTTTGTTCTTGCTTATTCAACTTTCATAACACATTTCCATTATGAAATTTAGCTATTTTGAATTCTGTCATTTACCACTGTAAAGATGATGTGTTAGTGAGTTGCAAAAACTTCACTGTTTGTTTCTCCAATTCTTTATTTTCATAATTTCCTCATACATAAAATACTCTTTGCCTGAGACCTTGATGATATTTAGGAAATGTACTAAAATACTTCTGTGGGTGCATTTCTTGCAGGTGGAACATTAAGACTGGAAATGCCACTTATTCTTACATGCACGTCCATGTCATGACCTCTGGGCAATGGGGACCAGTCAACTAAGGAAGACAGCATCAGTCCTCCAGCATGGCTGGGCTTGGAACAAGGCTAACAACCTTGATAGGGAAAAATAACTTGTTGCAAAGCCGCTAGGGTATGCCTTGGAATGATGGACTGAAATTGGAGAGTCACAGAGCAACTAGGGAGGCCATGACCTGAAGACGGGTCAATGCATGATAGATGAACCATTAACAGAAAATGTCTGAGGGTGGCTTGTGATTTGGACATCTTAAACTTGCGGTATCTTTATAAATGTTGTAGACTAACTAGACAATTTTACTGCATTATGATCACATCTTTATTTATAGCCTGTTTCACCAACAAGATATCTTCTATAAGGTAAAAGATATTGAAACTCTATTTTCTATAACAAAATTCGTTACTCATTGCGACACCATTTTTTGTTTTGCTTTTATTTGGATTCTTAAATGATGGGAACTTGCTGGTGCTGATGACCTTGGTAAACATTACAATGTTTAGTGAAACAACCATATTACTCAATGCTAACATTAACTCTTGGTGAGTTATTTATATGGCAATACTTAAAATATTGGTATTTTAAGCTGAAAGCACTCTGTACCTCCCTTAAACAAGCAGAATCTACTTTGGTTATTAATATAAAATGGTTTTCTCTTAAGAAAATTATAAGTTATTCCCAAAACTAGTTAACAGTGTTCCCAGCAAAATTGTCAACCCAAATTCTTTGACTTTTCCTGATAACAATTTTGTATTTGTGCACCTTTTTACAATCTCATCCAACCCTTACATGTGCAATTATGTTGTAAAGTGCACAGAGTAAGAATGATATTCCAAATCATTCAGTATGCTAATTAGATGTCAACATGACAAGAGGCACACAGAGGTAAAAGTTGTGCAAAATATTCCATTCTCGAATATTTAAAAAAAGTGAAGTGAGACACAAAAGACGATAGAAGGAACAAATATAGACGAACAGGACAAGCTGCACACAATATGTATTGTATTAATGTACCTGTATCAATGCACATTGTGCAACTTCCTAATATTAAATTATGAAATATTTTTAATCACACAATACAGAGTGATTTATGCACAGAACTGACATTTCTGTATTTAATCATTTGGCTGGAAATTTATTTAATGAGCAGGTTTTAATGTAGAATTAAGCAAGATCTTTTGGAGTTTTGATTCATTATAACAAGACACAGGGATATTTATTCTTTATTCCTTATTTTTGTCTTTTGTCTTATTGTTGACAACTGTCTCCAGTATTTTGTTCTAGTCACTGAAAATGGAGTACGCACAGTGGCGGCTGGTGAACAAAATTAGGTGTGTGCTACAGTACCGCACAATGATTACACATTTTATATAATTAGTCTTACCTAATGACGAAATATAAAGTCCATACGGTGCTCCTTCCGGCTGCAGAACTTATCGATCACCCTGGTATTAAACCCCTCCATGTTAGAAGCGACGCTTTTCTCCATGGACAGCATTGCCAGAGCAGTAAGACGATCCTGTGACATAGTGTTTCTTAAGAACGTTTTTACGCGTTTTAAGCATGAAAAGCATCTTTCTGGCTCAGAAGTGGTCATTGGCGTTGTGATAAAAATTTTTAGTAAAGTTGTAACTTCAGAAAACGAATCTTGCAGACTGTTAGAAATTATGTATTGCAATAGTTGCACAGCCCTGTCAATGTTTCTAAAGTCAGGTCTTGCATACAGAACGCTAAGTTGTGTCTTCAGCATTTTCTTGTTCAGTGTTGTATACGTAGTCACAGCAGTTTGAAGTTCATCCTCAGGAAATTAACTTAAAAAGCTGCCAAAGAATTTAGAGTTTAACAGCTTTGCTGCATCGAGATGACTAAGCGACTGAAAATGACGTCTAGCTTCCTCGATAATGCGGTCACACACTTCTTTGGCTTCTATTTTTAGACATTCTACCTTCTGGCGTGTGCTCATTGATTCAGATAGAATCACAAATATATCATCGGCTGTCTCTCGAATGTCACAGATGCACTGAATGAATGAAGACACAGCATTTTGTACTTTAACAGCCTCAGGTGATCTTGATTGCAGTTGATTATAAAGTACATCAACATGAGGCATTACTCGGTGAAAGAATTTCAACCATGAAAGGAATTTGCTGTCTTCTAAATAATGCCGAAGCCCATTTGCTTCCAGACAAGTCTTATCATGGGCAGAATTTTCCAACTCCGAAAAGCACTGCAGCAATTCTTCCTGATTTTCATAAATGACATTAACAGTTCTGGATCTAAAATTCCACCTAGTTGCAGAACCACCAGGAACTCTTCTAGCCACCGCAGAATCCAGAGCTGCCAAGCGCTGTGGGGATCTCGAGAAAAAGGCAGGAAAAGCAGAGAGATTAAGAAAAAATATTCTGGCAGACTTATTCTGTGAAGCTGCATGTTCCATCACTAAGTTCAGTTGATGTGCATAGCAGTGAATATACTGCGCATTTGGAAACTGAGATTGTACTTTGGCTTGTACTCCACCAACTGCACCGCTCATTACTGAAGCTCCATCGTAAGTTTGGGCAATAAGTTTATGACGGTTATCTCTGAATACTTCATTTAGCACTTTAAATATTTATTACAGTTTCACGGGCGATCAGCCGTGTCAGGTTTGAAAATATTGAGCTTTCGGCCATTCTAAACTCCATTCTCATTCACTTCGTCATTCTGACGAAGGCCATGGAGTTTAGAATGGCCGAAAGCTCAATATTTTCAAACCTGACACGGCTGATCGCCCATGAAACTGTAATAAATAATGTGCGCCGTGAAAGCTTTAAATCTTACACTTTTAATATGCTTTCAGAAATTGCTTCAGCGTTTTGTCCCTCTGATTGCAAAAAACCCCAAAATCTCTCATATGGAACACCCTTTTTCTCATATCTAAATACTAATACAAGCTGGGTCTGATGCGAAACATCTGTGGTTTCATCTGCCATAACAGCCACAAAATCAGCTTCTTGCATTTCCTCCAGAATCACCTCATGACAGACTTCTAACATACAATCCAAGAGTTCGTTTTGGATGGTTTTAGAGGTCCCTTTGAGCATATGGTTTGAGTCCATGTGTTCCTTCACAGCACTATCAATGTTACTTACTAAATCTATAAGTCCTAAAAACACGCCAGGATTTTCAGAAGATTCAGTCTCATCATGTCCTCTCAAAGCAAGCTCAAATGCACCACAAAACTTTATACAGTCAATTATGCGGGACAACACATACCTGTTTTTCTCTACTTGTAGATTATGCTTCAGCTTCGCCTCTTGATAAGCACGGCTTAACTGAGTCACAATATTTGAACTACCTAAAGCACTTAAATCTAGTACATTGTTTAAATGTTTTACATTTTGTTTGTGTTTGTTAATAAGAACATTAATATGCCCTAGGTCTGTCACTCCCGTCGTACTCCACGAATCACTGTTCCCAAAAAGCAAGCATGGAAAACAGAAAAGAGCATTTCTTTCCTGACATCCACATATCCATGCATGCTCATAAATTTTGAGGTTAAATCGCCTGGTGTAAGAATTATTTCTCCCTCCTTTTGCAGGTTGCATGATGTTTAGATTTGGTGTTTGCCTCCTTAACTACTTCACCTGAACTTTTTCTTCTAGAGTCCTCCTAGAGAATGGATAATTTATTAGGCTATCCACAGAATTCATTTTAGCATACACAACACAGATATTGCACAGCACATGAAACTGACGTTCATAACCTGAGTTTATGGAGTATTTTGCGGTTATTTGTTGCTGTCAAAAATAAGTAGTGCCAACAGAAATTGCTCCACATGTCCAACTTCCAAGAGTTTTATTCTCTATGTTGCGTGCAAGGTCTATCACCGGCAACAGATAGTTGTCTCAACACCACATAGATGGCAGAAGTTGCATAACAGCAAGCAAAGTCGTTAGATGACATTGCAATCCTGCTATCTAGCGACTTTGTACAGAAGCAGCATGAATTCATGTGCTCCACTTCATGAGAGCACAACGCTAGGTAAATTCAACCAATATGAGAACAGATTTCAAAATCGTACACCTATGTTTCTCATGCGTGGATTGGTCTACATTCCCTGCAAAGGACTGATGAATTTTGTAGCACCGAACGCATCACCTATCTCATGTATGTGAGGCGTGCATCATCTTCGCACACAACGAGCAAAGAACACTAGCGCGCGGCATATAAAATAGTGAAAGTGAAAGAAAATGTGCAGTGGTAATTGAGTATATGTTTAACACAAAGAAGAAGCTATTTTCTGCAAAATAATCATTGTGCTGTAGCACAGTAGCACATGTTGACGAGCCGCGCCTGAGTAAGCATTAACCAACAGCTGTTCAGTACTGGATTGCAAATTTAATTACAGCTACTCGAAGGCATACCAAAGAGAATTTGGTATTTGCAATCCTCAAAGAAACACAATATGGGGACTGGTAAACAAAGTGGAAACAATTGGATCTCTGATGAGTGGAAAAGGCATATATTATTCTAGGCTGTTCATAGTTGCTGATGCAAGGACATGAGATCACTCGAAAGTCATTTGTTGCAGGAGACTGAATATAGCTACTCAATTGTCAGCTGCAAAAAATGCAGGCATAAAGCCATTGCCAACAATAAAGCAGAAGACAAAAATAAGCAATAAATATCTGATGTGTTGCACTCACACGGCTTTATCTACTCTTGTACTAACCATTCTTGCAAACTCTTATTCTATCTTCGTGTTACTTAAGATTAACATTTGCAAAAATTACCTTATTGCTTGTGTTCTTGCATGTGCAATGGGAATATGGGAATACAGTAGGCTTTGAGCGACAGTAAAATGTTTTAAAGCTTTCAAATTCCATTCTCTTTGCCCAGCTAAGATATAAAAAAATGAATAGTGATGTTCCATTTCGCAGAAGTATAAGTTCTCCAAAACTTACACAAATAACAAGGAATATCTCTGAAATGGTTCACTCTACAAAAAGATAGACATAACTGTGTGTTTTAGCAAGATCTACATTTGATTTTCAAAGTGAATATGATTCTATATGCAGAACAAAACTACTAAAGAAAGTAAAAAAAATAGGGATACAAGGTCCAATGTTTTCATGGCTATGTCATTTCCTAACACAACGCTTCATTGCAACCAGATATGGAAGAAATATATCTAAATATAAACACGTACACCGTGGCTTACCACAAGGTGCAGTGCTCAGCACTACACTTTTTAATATATTTATTAGTGATCTACCACAACAAATACAAGAATGAGGCGTGAAGTGTGCACTATTTGCTGCTGATTTAGTAATGTGGACTTCAAAACCAAAAAGCAAAAGTACAGAACTAGAAAAAACCATGCAACAATCCTTAACCAAATTACAGAGGTGGACCAAAGAAAATTTAATGACTGTTAATACAACAAAATCAAACTACCAAATCTTTTCACTAAGAAAAAAACCACTGAAAATAAAACTACATTTTGAGGGTCAACAATTACCAGAAACAAAGGAAGCAAAGTATTTAGGAGTTACATTTGATACCAAACTTACATGGACCAAACAAATAGAAAATGTAATACAAAGAGCAGAGAGGCGCCTTTCACTGTTAAAACGTCTAACAGGAATGAAGTGGGGATGTTCCAGACCAACGCTTAACACAACATACAATGTATATATAAAACCATTATTTACTTACTGCAGCGAAGTTCTTGTAACAGCAAACACAAAAAAAATTCAAATCTTTCAAAATCAAAGTCTGAGATTAATTACAGGTGCTATCAAAACCACACCAATAGCGGCTATGGAAATACTAACCAACCAATACCCCGTTGAATATGAAATAGAAAAAGCGGCTCTTATTCAACACGAAAAGTTGATCAGACACCCATTCAATACATGGCACAAGAGAAATTTTACACATACACTAAAGACTCAGGAGAGCTTTCTTTCCAAAATTCAAGACATCAAGAACGATGTACACCTTCCTAATTCAAAGGAAAACTTCATATCTAAAGTCAATCCAACACATACATTAGACATCACCTATTATTTACACCTGACAGAAGAAGTTAAGAAAAGTGATACTCCAACTAGTGTTTTAAAATTATTGGCATTAGAGACAATCCATACTAGATTTCCAGAACATGAATGGCTCCATATTTATACTGATGGATCATTGATATCAAACCAAGATGGAGCAGCTGCTGGAGTCACATGTCACCTCTTTTCCTATTACAAATCTTTAAGTTATGGAACTACTAACTTTGATGGAGAAATTGAAGCAATTCGAATGGCCCTACAAAATCTTTTGTACAGAATTTCACATTTTCAGCAAGCAATTATTCTCTCAGATTCCAGGGCAGCAATTATAGCAATTACTTCCAAGTTGTCACCAAAAAACCAAACTATTATAGAATGTTGGAAGATGCTTAGCCATCTAACAGCACTTCAAAAACACCTAGTCTTCCAATGGATACCAGCTCACTGTGGACTGAGTGGTAATGAGAAAGCTGATTTTCTTGCAAAAAAGGGTACCAGCGGTGTACAAAAATCTATAGTTAATCTACCATTTTATGCAGCTAAAAGATTAGTCAACTCTGAATTCAAAAAAATTATTGCAAAATATTACTATGAAAAATCAAAGAATAAAAATGGTAACTACCAAACATTCAAACAGTAATTCCTGAGTATCCTTGGAAAAACAGCAGTTGCAACCTTCAGGTTGATTACAGGACATGATTGTCTGGCAAAGCATTTAAACAGAATTGGGATATATTCTTCATCACTCTGTCCTCTATGTGGTCTGCAAGAGGAAATGGATCGAGACCACCTTCAAATATGCCCGGCCACTTCTAGTGCCCCATCCATCAGTGAAAAATATTGGAGAGCAAGAGGATTAATGACTTCATTGTCAGAAATCCAGCATTAGCTAACAACATCATCATTATCAACACTCCTTTATAACTAAAGTGATGTAAAATATTTAAAGTTGGTTATTTCTGAAATGTTTAGCATGCTGCAGCACGGTAGCATTTACAGAGGAACTGCCCCATGTCTATACATACTTAAGCCCTGCAGCTCTATATTAAAATATCAATAAAAGTGAAATATAATGCTGTAATAACCTTACGAGTGCTGTCTCTTGCACAGCCTGGGACCATGGATGTTGCAGACTGCAGCTCCCTCTTGCCCCCCCTCTGCCTTAGCGAAGCCCATGCCTGGAACATGGCCACCCTCCCTTTTTACATGTTTTCTTTTAGTGGAAAATAATGGCGTAAGGACAATGAGTATGTGTGATGGGGACTGCCAACGTACATGGGAGGATAAATCTGTTGAATTGGCGATGTTTTGAATTATTATAATCATATTAAAGACACACAGTCACTATACAAGTAACCCTAACCTAACCTCCTGTGAACCAGAAAGCTGACAAATGTTTAAAAAGGGGTACACATTTGGCCCAACATGATCTCCATGATTTCCAAGTTTCCTCCCAGATGCCACTTCTGTATGTTGCAAATGTGCAAGCAAAATGCTGGCAATGAACACTAACTACACTGAGAAATGCTTATCCAAAGCATGCAAGCTGCATTCTTACTATGTTTATTATTCACGTTAATATATTAGCTTAGTTATTATTTATTTATGCGAACAAGCTTACTGCTAGTGTTTTTAAACCCATAAGCCATGTGTGGGCAATGTTTAAGAGGTGGAATCAGGAACTGAAAAATTCAATGCCATTTTTGAACCACGGATCTTCCGCTTATCGAGCGGCTGCTCTAACCACTAAGCTACCATGGCCAACTTGCCAGTATGACATTAAATTCCCCAGCTGATTCATACTTTTTTCCCAGTTAGACCACAAGGGAATCTCACATCAGAGATAAATACCCCAAGGGCGACTTACAATTGTAAGTACTTTATGTCCCGGGTTTAAGTAACCTTAGGTGGTAATTATTATTTATTTATGCCAACAACCTTATTGCTGGTGTTTTTAAACACACAAGCCGTGTGTGGGCAATGTTTAAGAGGTGGAATCAGGAACTGAAAAATTCAATGCCATAGCCGGGATTGAACCACGGATCTTCCACTTATCGAGGTTACTTAAACCCGGGACATAAAGTACTTACAATTGTAAGCTGCCCTTGGGGTATTTATCTCTGATGTGAGATTCCCTTGTGGTCTAACCGGGAAAAAAGTACGAATCAGATGGGAAATTTAATTTCATACTGGCAAGTTGGCCATGGTAGCTTAGTGGTTAGAGCAGCCGCCCGATAAGTGGAAGATCTGTGGTTCAAATCCTGGCTATGGCATTGAATTTTTCAGTTCCTGATTCCACCTCTTAAATATAAGCTTAGGTTTCTGCATTAGACACAGCGAGGAGACTTGGACCGCACCACTGCAGGACCACATGTCTCCAACAGACCAGAAATAACTGTACTTATTAGGTAACTTGGTTCCCACACACATAGCAGGCTGGGACACAATGTGCATCAGTAATGTGATAACTTTGTCATTATTTTACAGTTCCCACATTTAGTTTCTATACATTTCTTATTTATTTTAAAGTGTTGGGGCAGAAAAAGGTTCAGTTGTGGGTGAAACGAAAGGGAGGGGGAGTCAGTTCTACTGAGCAGTGTGCTCCATTTACAGTATGTTCTAATTTTTATTTTTGTGTTATAAGGACTTAGTCTAGGAAAGTAGGTTGCACTGGGAAGGAATACATTTTATTTCAAACATGAGACCAAATTGTGAGGCATTTGAGCCAAATAACATCGACAACATATGGGAGAGGAAATATTGGTGGGGGCAGTCCATGCATCTGCAGATAATTTGATAATCAGTACATTAATATGTATCCACCTCAGTGTGTGACTTTTCTCTCAAATACATCACATCATTTACTACCTAATGTTTCCTGCATCATCATAACTGTGCCATGTGTTCTGACCTGCTGACCCAGGTAGCTTGGAGTCATTAGTCTTGCAGAAAGCTTGCTCCCCTTTACCATCACAAATTTCAGTCCCGCACTCACTAATGTGTGCCACATAGGTAGTGTGGGGCAAGTGTATGCACTTAAGCTTTCAAGGTCTCTGCAATGGCATGTATTATATGTGTGTATTTTATTGTCGAATCTGTATTACTTGGTGTACCACTAACAATGGCTGAAACCTATTTTTTCCATTGAAAAATAGTTTTAAAAATATTTAACCAAAATGTTACCCATAGGAACTTCTGCCTCATACATGAGTGTTGTTGTTGTTGTTGTTAGCTGAAGCTGGATTTCTGACAGTGAAGTCATAAATTCTCTTACTCTCTAATATTTTTCACTGATGGATGGGGCACTAGACGTGGCTGGACATATTTGAAGGTGGTCTCGATCCATTTCCTCTTGCAGATCACATAGAGGACAGAGTGGTGAAGAATATATCCCAATTCTGTTTAAATGTTTTGCCAGACAATCATGTCCTGTAATCAACCTGAAGGTTGCAACTGCTGTTTTTCCAAGGATACTCAGGAATTACTGTTTGAATGTTTGGCAGTTACCATCTTTTATTCTTTGATTTTTCATAGCAATATTTTGCAATAATTTTTTTGAATTCAGAGTTGACTAATCTTTTAGCTGCATAAAATGGTAGATTAACTATAGATTTTTGTACACTACTGGTACCCTTTTTTGCAAGAAAATCAGCTTTCTCATTACCGCTCAGTCCACAGTGAGCTGGTATCCATTGGAAGACTTAGTGTATTTGAAGTGCTGTTAGGTGGCTAAGCATTTTCCAACATTCTATAATTGTTTGGTTTTTTGGTGACAACTTGGAATTAATTGCTATAATTGCTGCCCTGGAATCTGAGAGAATAACTGCTTGCTGAAAATGTGAAATTCTGTACAAAAGATTTTGTAGGGCCATTCGAATTGCTTCAATTTCTCCATCAAAGTTAGTAGTTCCATAACTTAAAGATTTGTAATAGGAAAAGAGGTGACATGTGACTCCAGCAGCTGCTCCATCTTGGTTTGATATCAATGATCCATCAGTATAAATAAACAGCCGTTCGTGTTCTGGAAATCTAGTATGGATTGTCTGTAATGCCAATAACACTGGTCTACAAAAATTAACTTTTTCTCTTTCACAAGAATTAAAATAACAGATTCTAAAAGTATTTTTCGTGCTGAATTCAAATATAATTACAGTTTGTCCGCATCGGGCAGGAGTTTTGTGTGATATTCATTTGAATTTTTATAATATTCTAAAAAATCCGTAACTAGCTATCTAACTCAAAATTATAACTACTGATTCTGACTTACCTAGAAAGTGGTAGATAGTGATTTTCGGGTATATTTTGCATCTCATTTTAGTTCAACAGTAGTCAGCCAGCATATTGGAACTCCACTTGCCTTGGTACCTCTTCTCTATTGTAGAAATTTGCTGATGAAAACGCTCACCGTGTTCATCGCTGACAGCTCCAAGGTTTTCGGGGAAGAAGTCCAAGTGAGAGTCCAAGAAGTGAATTTTTAAAGACATGTTGCATCCCATAGCTTTATAAGAATGCAGAAGATCAGCCACTATGTCACGATAGTTTTCTGCTTTATGGTTTCCAAGAAAATTGCAACATAAACTTTTGAAAGACTGCCAGGCTGCTCTCTCCAGTGGATTTAACAGTCCCTCGAAATGTTCATCAGCCATTAATGATCGGATTTGTGGTCCTATAAAAACTCCTTCTTTCAATTTAGCATCACTGACTTTGGGGAATTTCGATTTCAAGTACAAGAATCCATCAGAAAGTTTATCCATAGCTTTGACGAAATTTTTCATAACTCCTAACTTAATATGCAATGGAGGTAAAAATATTTTTTCATGATTCACTAAAGGGACACATGCCACATTTTTCTGGCCAGGGAGAAGAGATTCACGTTTTGGCCATGACTTTCTAACGTAGTGAGACTTCTTATCTCTGCTGTCCCACTCGCACAAAAAACAGCAAAATTTGGTGAACCCAAGTTGCAAACCAAGCAATAAAGCAATGACCTTTAAATCACCACAGATATTCCATTCATATTTTCCATATTGTATTTTCTCTAAAATTAGTTTCATATTTTGATATGTCTCTTTCATAGCGGCATGCGCTACTGGTATTGATGGAAGTTCATTGCCAATATGTAGCAGCACAGCCTTCAAACTTAATTTAGAGGAGTCTATGAACAATCGCCACTCATTTGGTCGGTGTTGATGTCCAAGAGTTTCCATAAGTGAACAAATATTATTACAAAACACAACACCATATTCTTCAGAGAAGTATTCTTTGAAAACACTATGACGGCTACGATAACTACTTATTCTTACATCTTTTTGGAGTAAATTCCACCCTTTGAGTCTGGAAGTTAAAACTTCAGCTTGCAGTTTAGACAGATTTAAATCCCGAATCAGGTCATTAAGGTCTTGCTGATTGGGAAAGTATGGTTCTGATGAACAGCTACTGGCTTCACATGTAAGATCATTTTTATTTTCATCTGAATCATTTTGAGTTTCAGTTAGGTCAGAATCAGAGTTATCACTTAAGGTTGTATCTACATATACTGGTACGGGGAACTCTTCACTGTGTAAGACAGGTCTCAATGCAGATTGCAAATTCGGATACTTAACTGTATATTTTGTTTTAGATGTGATGCCTTTAATATTTGTCAAACAAAAATAACAGTCAGTTGAACGATCCTTCGGTTCCCTCCAAATCATGGGAATTGCAAATGGCATATGATGTGTACCATTTTTCCACCCAGTCAGCAGTCCAGCACACGAAACACAGCCTGTATTTGGGGCCCAGCTCTTATCAAAATCACCAACTTGACAGTCAAAGTAAAGATGATAACACTTCTTTACAAGTGGGGTCATATTTCGCCTCTGAGACTTGAAGGTCAGCTCACCACAAATATAGCAGAAATTATCTGCATGATTTACACACTTTCTTGGCATGATGAAAACATTAAGCACTGAAATACAACATGCACAACATACACAATACACTTCTAAACAGAAAGGAAGGAAATATTTCACTAGTGAACAATGTCACAGTCAGCTCAATACTGACACATCACAATGCCAGACAGGTCTGAGCATGTCTAAACATGAATGAACCTGCACAGTCTTGTTTTGTGGTGCTTCAGCGTGATATTACAAATAATTTCAATAAATGCGGCTTGAGTAAAATAGCTACATATGAGGTAAAGGTTCCTATGACAGGTCAAAGAAAACGCTAAAATCATATTTTGAAAAGTAGCTTTCACAGAAAAACTATGCTTCATGGGAAAATTCTGACTACATATCTGAATTCAGGATGAAAAAATGCACTAGATTCACTATTCAGATTTCTTGTGAAAAAAATCTTGTCGACCAGTGTAATTTTAGAACGCTAGTTGGAGTATCACGTTTTTTAACTTCTTCTGCCAGGTGTAAATAATATGTGATGTCTAATTCTTGTGTCAGATTGACTTTAGATATGAAGATTTCCTTTGAATTAGGAAGGTATATATTCTTCTTGATGTCTTGAATTTTGGAAAGAAAGCTCTTCTGAGTCTTTAGTGTATGTATAAAATTTCTCTTGTTCCATGTATTGAATGGAAGTCTGATCAACTTTTCGTGTTGAGTAAGAGCTGCTTTTTCTATTTCATATTCAATGGGGTATTGGTTGGTTAGTATTTCCATAGCTGCTATTGGTGTGGTTTTGATTGCACCTATAATTAGTCTCAGACTGGTTTTGAAAGATTTGATTTTTTTTTGTATTTGCTGTTATAAGAACTTCACTGCAGTAAGTAAATAATGACTTTATATATACATTGTATGTTGTGTTAAGAGTTGCTCTGGAACATCCCCACTTCATTCTTGTTAGACGTTTTAACAGTGAAAGGCAGCTTTCTGCTCTTTGTATTATATTTTTCATTTGTTTGGTCCATTTAAGTTTGGTATCAAATGTAACTCCTAAATACTTTGCTTCCTTTGTTTCTGGTAATTGTTGGCCCTCAAAATTTAGTTTTATTTTTAGTGGTTTTTTTCTTAGTGAAAAGATTTGGTAGTTTGATTTTGTTGTATTAACAGTCATTAAATTTTCTTTGGTCTGCCTTTGTAGGTTGGTTAAGGATTGTGGCATGGTTTTTTCTAATTCTGTGCTTGTGCTTTTTGGTTTTGAAGTCCACATTACTAATTCATCAGCAAATAGTGCACACTTCACACCTGATTCTTGTATTTGTTGTGGCAGATCGTTAATAAATATATTAAAAAGTGTTGTGCTGAGCACTGCGCCTTGTGGTAAGCCGCGGTGTACTTGTTTATATTTAGATATATTTCTTCCATATCTGGTTGCAATAAAGCGTTGTGTTAGGAAATGACATAGCCATGAAAACATTGGACCTTGTATTCCATTTTGTTTACTTTCTTTAGTAGTTTTGTTCTGCATATAGAATCCTATGCACTTTGGAAATCAATAAAAACTGATACATTATCTTCTTTTCTATTGAAGGAGTCTTTGATTTCTTGACTGAGAAGTAAGACTTGTTCATTTGTAGAGTAGTACTCTCTGAATCCAGCTTGACATGGGGATATTAAATTTTGTGATTCTAGAAACCAATTTAACCTGTTTGACACCATTGTTTCCATCACTTTTGCTATTATGCTAGTAAGAGCTATTGGTCTATAATTTTTTATTTCTGATGCTGTTTTGTCTTTCTTCAAGAGTGGGACAATTATTGCTTTTCACCATTCAGCAGGTACAGTGGTTTTCCAGGATGGATTGTAGAGTTTTACTAGTTGTTGTTTTGCTGTTTTTCCAAGGTTTTTTATGAACTCTGGATGTATGTGATCTGGTCCAGGAGACTTTTTGTTTTTTAGATTATTTATTGCAATGTTCAGTTCTTGCATATTAAAATTTTGAAAAAAGATATTGCACTGAGTGTTAGGATCACATTCTCTTTCTTGTTTCAAATCTTTCTTAAATTCTTTACGTTCCTGTTTTTTATTTCTTGTTACTTTATGTGAATTAACATAATATTTATTGGATGTTTCGGCTATGACTGCATCATTTACTAATATTTTATTGTTGTGTATGATAGGTGTGCTGTTGTTTTCTTTCCTATCCTTGACCTTTTTAATGAACTTATGGGCTTTGTTACCATCTGTCCTGTAAACCAATGTTTCTGAGAAATTATTAAAGTGTTTCTTTTAGCAGCATTAATTTCTTTTTTTAGTGAGGCACATTTCTTCCACCATATTTATGTATCCGATATGTTTTTTGTTTGTTCAGCTGTATTTCTAGCTATATCCCTTTGCTTTTTCAGTTCTTCTAACTGGGGGTTCCAAAAGGGTTTGAAATTTTTAATTCTTCCACGAGGAGTATGTTTTTCTGCAGTTTCTAGGATGACTTTACAGAAATGTTTGTTCTTGTGATGTGGTTGGTCATGCAGCTGTGAGTTTGTTTGTTCTTTAAATTTATGTTCCAGTTCAGTTTTATACTTGTTCCAATGTGCTTTTTTGAAGTTCCAATACAGATTCGTGTGACCTTGACTGTTATTTGTATTCTCTAGTTTTATATCAGCAATTACTGCTCTGTGACCAGAACTTGGACCTTCTATAACTTGTTTTTTAATTTTGGAAACAATATCTGTTGTAGCTAACAAAAGGTCTGGCCTGCTCCAGAGTAATGTATGAAGGTTGTGGGATCTTCTTTACCATAAATCAGTTCAAAAGCTGTAGTAACATGGGATAAAAGTATGCAGAAACACAAATGCTTAATTGTACTGTGTAGTGCTCTGACTTTAATTACAATACAAGAATAGATAAAAGGACCATAGCCTGTCGCATATTAACCACCGTTTATCTAAACAACAGTGAAAATATATTTTGATGAACAAATTGAAACTTTCTCATGGTCTGAGTCATTCTCCACAATAGTCACAGATAAATTTTCTGAATTTCCTCGTTTGAAGCGTAAGTGGATGCTTTGGGTAGGGTTGAACAGCATTCTGTGTTTTTATACCTCATATGGCTCTGTGCAGATTCTGTTAAATCACACTTAATGGACTTTGAGGCACTGGGCTTGATTCATTTCCAGCTTCCTTTTAAAAGGTGAACTAGTTAGCCCTTCTGATTTTTTAATTCTATTCCGTCTTTATTATCTTTTCTCTCCGGTAAAGACATAAGTTCCTTGGTCTGGATATTTGCGTTAGGCCAACAAACATCTACCTAAGTACAATGTTCTGCATTCTTGCAGGAGATTGCATTGATGGAGGTCAGTGAAAGCATTTTACCCCACTGTACAGTTTGTACTCTTTTCCCATCGTGGTCTGAAACATGTCCCAGGCCGTGATGCCATCTGTGACCACTTTCATACAATGACCAAGGCATGGCATGTTTCCACAGAAATTTGTCTCAAATGACACAGCACTAAAATACCAGTCTTAGCTTAATGATAGCACAATCACATTTCCAAAACTATGAAAAATAACATAAAGATGAATGATTTGAGACCTTACCTCATAACTCAAAGACAGAACACACCAGCGTAATGGAACCATCTAGAAAGACAATCTGTCATGTAATCCTTTCGATAGCATACATAACTGCTAACTCCATGGCATGTTTCATATAAATAACCTATGTGCGCACTCTTACTCCTGCGTACTTTTGCCCCACAATACTCTACTTGGAGCTACTAACAACATGAAAACATACTACTCTTATTAACTCAAATCAGTATGCAGATGAAGTAAATATTGATGTAACCCCTATATTGGGTTGTCAATACAAATACCTGCACTTATATCCCTTAACATTGTATATGGTATTTGAAATGTTAAGTATTTATGGTTATTATTTATGCCAACAACCTTACTGCTGGTATTTTTAAACACACAAACCCTGTGTGGGCAATGTTGAAGAGGTAGAATCAGAATTGAAAAACTCAATGCCACAGCTGGGATCTGAACCACAGACCCTCCACCTACCTGCATGGTAAGTGGAGGGTCTGTGGTTCAGATCCCAGTTGTGGCATTGAGTTTTTCAGTTCCGACTCTACCTCTCAAACATTAAACATTTATCTTCTTTTCATAGAAGTTTGAAAACAGTGTTGTTATAATTAATTTAATTATAAATTAAATTAAACATTTATGCTTAAATTGATTTCTATTGATGGAAACATTGTGGTATTCCTTATACTATACTATTCCTTACCTGCATGGTAAGTGGAGGGTCTGTGGTTCAGATCCCAGTTGTGGCATTGAGCTTTTCAGTTCCGACTCTACCTCTCAAACATTAAACATTTATCTTCTTTTCATAGAAGTTTGAAAACAGTGTTGTTATAATTAATTTAATTATAAATTAAATTAAACATTTATGCTTAAATTGATTTCTATTGATGGAAACATTGTGGTATTCCTTATACTATACTATTCCTTACACTCATGGAAATAAGCTCTTGTGATACAAAGTAAGAGAAGAAGCATTGCAATCCTTCAAATATCCATTAGATAAGAAAAGGATATCTGAAATACATGGTAATCTATTTGAATTGTTATAGCTATTTTTAAGGGAAAAAATACTGAAAACGTTCTTTAAAGGGTACTTTAGGATGAGGAAAATTTTAATCTTGCATCTTTGGAAGATCCTGAACTGTTTCAGAGCTAGGATGCTCAGAGATGTGTACGTTCACATGACTTTCTTTACTCTTGTGTTAACTACTCTTAAAAATGCTTATTGATCTATCTACTTCATGTTAACTGAGTTATATGTTTGTAGCAATGCTTTTGTTACATATTTCCTTGTAGGTGCAATGGGAACATGAGAATTCTGTGGACCAGTGCTGTCCAACTTTCTCGTGTGCTCAGGCACATTTAACTCATGCGTAAGGAGGTGCAGGTGCCATCACAACCACAGTAAGGACAGGCACCTTATAGTTTAAAAAAACTAACAAAAAACACGCTTTTATAACAAACCAAATTCTAAGGTAGAAAATAATTTTTAAGTATGAAGAATTTGTTCTATGAAGTCAAGTAGTTAATCATATTTCAAAATTGTCTAATAGGTTTAAAATAATATGTATTATTGTAAAAAAGTGTGGGGTGCTTTTTAGATATTTTTATCATATCTTTACTTTTATAAATAGCTACCAATGACCTATTTATAACATTTGATGTCAGACACCACCACAGGCGGGCGGACAGACAAGCAGGCAGACACAGATGCAAGCACGCACGCGCGCGCACACACACACACACACACACACACACACACACACACACACACACACACACACACACACACACACACACGTGAAGCTAATATAAAGCATGTAAAAAGAAGTAGTTGCAGTTATTTTACTACTCCATGACAAATTAGCTCATACTTAGCAGTTTTCTAGATTCCAGAAACATGGTATAGTTGGATTATGGTTATATATATTAAGTCCTCCAGCATAATGTATTTTTGACGATGAATGAAATTAGTGAAATGATGTTCAATTGAGCCCAAGGTATATAGTGCTTCAGTTACCGGACATTCGTCTTCTCAGGATAAGGGAAAATCTCGGCAAAAAAACATTCGGATAGCCCACTAGCCCACCCTAACCGATATTTGAACTCGGGGCATGGGCGTCGCGAAGGTGGGGGACCGCGGTACCCCCTTGGAAAATAAAAAGTGTAGAGTACTTTTTCAAACAGTGTTAGGGCTGTGTACATTTTTTTTCATAATGCCCAAAAAACAGAAGCTTTAGACATTGAAGTCAAAAAACGCATTCCAGCAGTGTCTGCCACGAGATGGAACTACAAAAGCAGAATGATTGATGTCATTTTCAGCTTGAAGACTGAACTTGCTGCCTTATTTAAACTAATGGCAGAAGACGAGGATAAATGGGATGCTGAAACAAGAGCTTGTGCATTGGGCTACTACCAGAACCTTCTAAGCTTTGATTTCAGATTCTTACTTTTGGTGTTTTCATTTGTACTTCTTAAGTCTGATTCTTTATTTAACATCCTTCAGAAAAAGATGATTGATATTGCTTTCTGTAAACAAAAAATCAATGACTTCAAAAACAATATGAAAGACTAGCGTGAAAGTTTTGACAAATTAATTTAGTCAAGGATAGAAAGTGGTCAATATTGCTACAAAACAGCAATACCTTCAAAGAGATTGAGATTGGATAAAGAAGAAAATGACCCAAAATAGTCGTATCAATTAATATTTTATGAGATCTGATACAATACTTGGCAAATAACTAACAGAGTCTCGGATATAAACCAACTATAATTCCTATCTTTATTGGACAATGCTTCATACAAGGAATACGACAAGACTTTCCCAGAGAGTGCATTCAAGACTTGCTTACTCATTATGGACAGTATGTCAACATAGCGCAATTAAGAAACAAACTCTGTTATTCACTTCCCCTAAATATCGAAACAAAGCAGTCTACGAAGCTCATCAAGAGTTGTATGTCATGGGTCTTAAAACCTTGCCACAGGTGTATAAAATGGACTCAAAATGGACTTTCATCTCTGTCCTTGTTATCAGTGGAAAAGGGCTTGCTTAATAAACTTAACAAGCAACAATTGAAAACTGTCATTGATTTTTTTTTAAGAAGAATCGGCGCATTGAACTGAAATATAAATATGTAGGCACTAAATTATAGAAATTGTAAATACATTTTAAATAAGTTATGTCCCTATAATTTGTATTTATATATTTGTTTGTGTTTGTTTTATGTTATACAATTGCATACAGTCTATATAATATTAATCTGAAAACCCTTGGATTTCGCGGCTGCAACTTCTAAGATTAAGTCTGAAGCAACCGGCAACACTTATGAATAGGGCTCGGAAGTTCATGCCCTAAAAAACACTGAAATTGCTCTTAAAAACTTGAAAATATGCCAAGAAATATGCACTATTTAATTAAAACAATTAATGTCTCTTTGCAGTAGACAAGATGATTTAGTATAAATAATAAAGTTACCTTATTCCTTAAAGGTTGAAGCAGAAGTGGTCCCGCTGCTAGTATTAACTGCTGAATTGCAGTTCACAAACAACACTTTGCACAAATTTTCAACTGTAAAATATCGTCTGTTGTCTCACAAACACTTTTGTAATGCAAAAAACTTCGCTCCACGTCACAAGATGTTATTGGGGCATATTTAAATGATGTTAACTGCTTCACAGAGGGAGTCAAGTCTCTTGGTGTGACAGATGTTATTCTTTTGAGGATGTCTCGACTATCGCACACCTGTTTATAACCAGAATTTTTTGAAAATACATAATTCACTTTCTCTTTCACTTTTTGTCCTATGCTATCAGGAACCGAACTTAGATCACATATTGTTTTTTCAAAGAAAGTAAGCAATTCATGCAAAGAACATCCTACAGCTTCCAATGCCATTATGACTGTTCGTAAGAAAGAAAATCGGGCAAATATGAAACTAAGATCCTCTTTTAACCCAGTGCCTGACAGAATATCTTGCACAGTTTCTATTGATAAAGCATCTTTCGAGTCCAATGAATTAACAACCTCTTCGACTGTATTTGTTACTGATGCAGATCCTTAAGTTAGGAAAATACCTTTCGAGTTTGCCTGATTTTACCATATAAGGACCTGCATCAGCAACAAATAAAAGCAACCGGTCATATTTGATTCCATATGGCCATAGTAATTTCAAAGACTCCATCACAAATTGGGTCACAGTGGCCGACAATTCGCACATATTAAAAAGATAAGGTGTAGTCTTTTGTTTATTATTTAAAGCACCAAGATTATATTAGCAATAGAATGGCGCTCAGAATCAGGGGTTTCACCAACAGACAACCACACAAACTGATCCGCTAATTCATTTTGTATATTCGACAGTACGTTATTGTAACAATGTCCTACATAAGTCTTACGCAGCGTACTTTCTTCAGGCACATGTCGAGTGTACTTGGTAAGAAAGTTTTTAAATGTCGGATTATTAATTTTGAACAAAGCAATAGCAGCAGCTACTCTAAAAATGCTTGGCACAAGTCATAGGAAAATTCAGTAATCCTACTTCCTAAACACTCTACTAGCTGTTTTTGAACAGGTTCTTTGTTTGCAAGTTTTCTGATTAAATTCTCCTTATGTTTTGCTGTGTTTGTGTGCTGAACTATGTGGAATCTTTTCTCACTCTCTACATTTTTCTCACACGCTCCACAAAGCAGCACCCTATTTATCCGTAGATATTAAATCACCCAAAAACTCGTTCTGTAAATTAATTAATCTAGCACTCGAAGTTGGTTTTATTTTTGGCATCTGAAGAGCTTTTTAACATTTTATACACCTAATTTAATTTGGTGTGAACCAGTTCACAACACTGTTACGTTTGAAGATCATGATACAACTACTGGTGGGCAGGCAAGCGTTGCTATAATCGTGCTGCTCAAAACGTTGACCTGCACTTTATCTTTGTTAAAATAAATCTCTCAGATAACGCACTGATTATTCTCTACGCACATACATATAATGAAAGGATGGAAACAGGATTCACTGCATGACAACGTAACTCAGCATTAGTTCTCGCCACCTCGCGAATTGTATCATCATGTGCAATACTACCAATATGAAAAATATTATACAGATGGGAAAAAATAGAAAACCATAAAAATCATTAAAATAAGCAATAAAGGGGCTATAGTATTGTAAATGTTATGCATTTATCAAAATCAAGAAAATATGCAGTTATATGCACCATAAAATCATGTCCAAATTGCTGAAAATTCCATAATGAGCGCAGATAATGTAAAAGCATACATTTTTAATCCGTATGAAAACACATGCAAATGCATGAACTTCCTAGTCCTACTTATGAATCACCCACGCCACGCCACTGATCTGGAGATTGAGTTGTATCCTTACCTTTTGCAAGCTGTACAGGCCGTGTCACCAGCGGTCACGAATTCTGTTCCGTCATTAGTTCTTGAAGCGCGGTGGCGCCAATCCACAACTTTTGTGTCTCATGCAGTGGTACTTTTGACACCACATTTGACGCGTTTGTGACCGAGTTCTCTCACGCGGATGTGTCTGCCCACAGCGCATACATATTTGTTGGATTAAACGAAATCGTGGTGTTTCCAATATGCGTCTTCTTATGTTGGGGATGGATGATAGATTTCGTGTACTTGATTTTTCTGCTTCATCCAATATTATGCTTGCTTTTGGAAAGTTTCCTGCTATGCGTAAAAATCGTTTTGAAAATATTCTTCGGTGGGACCGAGTTCGAAAAAATATTTTCAATTTCGACATACTTGAAGTATTTGATTCCATGGTAAATATAATCCGTCCTCTTCCATTATTTCTTTGAATTTTTCTAACAACCTTGTTTGTTTTAGTAATCTTAATAGGTGCCATTATATAGATTTTACTGTTAATTTTGAAAATAATAGTCTATATACTACAAATTTTGCTAAGTTCTACCAAAAATTTGTTGTTTGATTTAGTTTCTAGGTTTTTTCAACAAACAAAAGACTGCAGCACGTAAACCAAGGAATTTGTAATATACTGGAGGCAAGGAGGCATATAAAAACTTTGAGACGTACGTACGGTAATTATTGTATTCGACCCAAAAATTCGTCTTGAGGTTTCACCGGAAAGGCATTTTGAGGCAGTGGCGGCTCGTGCCTTACAAACTAGGTGAAGTTCACTTAAGCGTGCTGAAAATACAATGCAAAGCCGGTGTCGCACGGTACAACATTTCTGACCAAGCTTTTTGTAACCAATGGAATTGCACACAAAAGAAACAGTGTCTGTCATACTATTACCATTTTGGTCCAATACAAATGACATTTCACGTAACAAGCGAGAGAAATAAACATGTCAGACGCAAATATTAATTTAGCGATTACTATTAAGTATAGGTTTGGGATATATATCCACAAGTCTCAGTAGGAATAAAATGTATCAGAAGTAAAAGACGTTGGCGGACACGGTCTTTGTTACAAAGAAGAGAACAGGGCACGGGCCGAGCAGTATTGGGTCTACTCAAAACGAATTGAGGTTAGAGGACCCGGAAAACTATCGCAATTTTCTACGCCTTTGCGAAGATTTATTTCTCAACCTTCTACATCATGTCGAAGGCAAAATTACACATCGGGGCACAAATATGAGAAGCACAAAAGAAATAAGAAACAATTGTAATGTTTCACAAACGCACATGCTGTTTTCTTGAAAAGCGTCAGCTATCGTGTTTCTGTTTGTTTCAAAAGTGTTTAATTGTAATTTACATTTTAAATGTTCCGCCGAATCATTGTTGTTGTTATTGTTTGTAGTGTTTAACGCCCGCTTTTACTACTACGGCACCGCAGGCGGTATCATTGTGCTTGTAAAGGGAATGGGTTACATTAATGAAATCTGTGAATCCCTCTTTGTTCCGCAGGTTACTTTTGTTACTTAAAAGTAAATAAGGCCAACAGAATAGCGATTGCAAGCTACGGCTACTGCATAACCAACAATGGTTATCGAGCCATTTTGAATTTAATGTCATTAGGCTTCCCTATTTTATTATCCTCTCTTTTAAGGGGTATATCGATGACATCAGTGGGCCGCCCGAAGTTTAAAACATCTTCCTCGCCTTCATCTTTCCGCCTGGAAAATGGGTTTCTAACAAATTGCAAACTATATCGTCCATTCGATTCATAACAAAACACTTTTATTCCGTAATTCAAATATTGCAAACACTGGAGTCTAGCAAACTCATCAGTCATCAGTTATATCATTTACAGTTATGTAAAACACCACCTTTAAATTTACCACCACCTCTTCCTCGAGGTAGATGACCACTATCCAAGGTAACTAGAGAAAGACTACTATCTTCTAACCGCGCGAAAACAGAAACCATCCCCTCTACCGTGTTCTGTGCCCCTACCCAAGTGAAAATATTTCTTGTTTGCCTGAAACATGTGCATGCATATACTATTTCCCCATACTACATGGTTTCGTGACGTCAGGTTGTCATGGCAACCAAGCTGTTGCGCGCTCCCACCAATTTTCCCTGCCGGTTGCCTGGCTGTAAGTTCCAAACAAAAGAAGGGTTGGTCACTGACCCTTTTACGTCTGCTACAGCTATTTTCACATCATGAAGGCACAACGGGCTCTCATGGACCATGTTATTCTTATGGAAGAATCAGGTGCGCCGTTGCCAAATTTGCGTGTTTTCAAATGTGACTAAGATAAAGTATGAACATGCATTTCGGTGTAAAATGTGTCGAAGAATACTATGGTATGCACGATAAACCTTTTGCGCAATTATGCATTTTTTAAAATAATAAAATGTAAAATTTTGTTGAAAGCAGATTTTTTAACATCTTTCTCGCTCCGCACGTTTAAACATGGTTTTAAACCGAAATAATTGCAATGAAAAAAATCTGGATTATTCGCTTGCTTTTATAGGCCACGTTAGTATTTAGATTATATCAATATGTCTAAACATATTTTTAAAAAAATAAAGTTTAAAACAAAGTGTTAGGATTCTTCGTTTATACAGTGGAAAATGTCGCTGGCTAATTCTCGTTCTGTAAGCTCACGTAAAAACTTCCAGCGACAAAGTTGTCAAGGAAATAACGAAATTATTTTTTATATAAATATAGAACATCTCCAGTAACAAGCCATCCATAAATCACCATTTAAAGGCAAATGTTTTAGCGCGCCAAGCACACGGCCAACAACACCCGGTTCTCCTGTCTTGCAGATGATGGAAACCAGATATGTGGCAGTTGAAGGGCCGATAAGGGATTGTACTTCAGTGGAGGTTTTCAATAGGTTTCGGGAATTTGAGATGTGAGCGAGTTTTAGAAGTTCTCTGGTAACCATATGCATTGCAGTTAAGTGATCAGTGCGGAATGGATCACAGAAGAAAAGGCGAAATTATTAAAAGTGGCGAGCGAAAAACAATCCTTAGGGTGTATGATTATTTAAAGGAAAAGAACCCCGGACACAGTGAGTCGTTTATTGTTAGTGAACTTCATAAGGCGACTGGTGTGAGTAGGCGTACATTTTTTAGATTAAGAAAAGAATGTAAATAGGGTCCCATCACTACACCGCGGAAAAAAAAGACAAACGGCACACACACACACACACACACACACACACACACACACACACACACACACACACACACACACACACACACACACACACACACACACACACACACACACACACACACACACACACACACACACACACACACACACACACACACACACACACACACACACACACACACACACACACACACACACACACACACACACACACACACACACACACACACACACACACACACACACACACACACACACACACACACACACACACACACACACACACACACACACACACACACACACACACACACACACACACACACACACACACACACACACACACACACACACACACACACACACACACACACACACACACACACACACACACACACACACACACACACACACACACACACACACACACACACACACACACACACACACACACACACACACACACACACACACACACACACACACACACACACACACACACACACACACACACACACACACACACACACACACACACACACACACACACACACACACACACACACACACACACACACACACACACACACACACACACACACACACACACACACACACACACACACACACACACACACACACACACACACACACACACACACACACACACACACACACACACACACACACACACACACACACACACACACACACACACACACACACACACACACACACACACACACACACACACACACACACACACACACACACACACACACACACACACACACACACACACACACACACACACACACACACACACACACACACACACACACACACACACACACACACACACACACACACACACACACACACACACACACACACACACACACACACACACACACACACACACACACACACACACACACACACACACACACACACACACACACACACACACACACACACACACACACACACACACACACACACACACACACACACACACACACACACACACACACACACACACACACACACACACACACACACACACACACACACACACACACACACACACACACACACACACACACACACACACACACACACACACACACACACACACACACACACACACACACACACACACACACACACACACACACACACACACACACACACACACACACACACACACACACACACACACACACACACACACACACACACACACACACACACACACACACACACACACACACACACACACACACACACACACACACACACACACACACACACACACACACACACACACACACACACACACACACACACACACACACACACACACACACACACACACACACACACACACACACACACACACACACACACACACACACACACACACACACACACACACACACACACACACACACACACACACACACACACACACACACACACACACACACACACACACACACACACACACACACACACACACACACACACACACACACACACACACACACACACACACACACACACACACACACACACACACACACACACACACACACACACACACACACACACACACACACACACACACACACACACACACACACACACACACACACACACACACACACACACACACACACACACACACACACACACACACACACACACACACACACACACACACACACACACACACACACACACACACACACACACACACACACACACACACACACACACACACACACACACACACACACACACACACACACACACACACACACACACACACACACACACACACACACACACACACACACACACACACACACACACACACACACACACACACACACACACACACACACACACACACACACACACACACACACACACACACACACACACACACACACACACACACACACACACACACACACACACACACACACACACACACACACACACACACACACACACACACACACACACACACACACACACACACACACACACACACACACACACACACACACACACACACACACACACACACACACACACACACACACACACACACACACACACACACACACACACACACACACACACACACACACACACACACACACACACACACACACACACACACACACACACACACACACACACACACACACACACACACACACACACACACACACACACACACACACACACACACACACACACACACACACACACACACACACACACACACACACACACACACACACACACACACACACACACACACACACACACACACAAACATACATACAAAACCAGCAGGGAGGTGAAATATAATGATTTTGTACGCAGTTCTATACGACGCAAATTTCATGAATTTCTGTTTCAAAATATTCCCCCTACAATTCTGTCCGTGTTGAAAAAGGTCAATGAGGATGAGGACTTGCCAAATTTTAAATATTCAACCTTTTATCGCTTAGTGAAGGAAATGGGATTTGATTTTGAAAATGGAGGAAATAAATCGCTTATGATTGAGAGAAGTGATATTATAGTGTGGCGGCATTCCTATTTACGGAAAATAAAACAATTCAGGAAGGAGGGAAGGAAAATCGTGTACCTTGATGAAAGTTGGGTAAATGTAGGACACACTGTATCAAAAGTTTGGAAGGTTAGGACAATAAAAACTCCTAAAGAAGCGCTTTTGGCCGGGTTATCCACTGGTCTTAAAGCACCTACTGCTCGCGGACCACGATTTGTAATGTTGCATGACGGTGGTACGATGGGATTTGTACAGGGTGCAAAACTTGTCTTCTTGGCGAAAAAAGGTTCTGCTGATTATCATGATGAAATGGACAGCTACAGATTTGAACAGTGGCTCAGGAACCAACAATTGCCCAATATACAAACCGGGAACAGTCATTGTTATGGACAATGCCTCCTACCATGGTAGAAAAGTAGAGACTCTTCCAACTACAAAATCCTGTAAGGAAGACATAAAACATTGGCTGATATCAAAATATATCCCCTACTCGGATGATTGCCTTAAAAGAGAATTGCTGACTATTGTGAATTCTGTGCGAGATAATTATAGTGCCACTGTTATAGAGTCGATTGCAGAAGAACATGGAGTAATTTTTGTAGGTTACCTCCGTATCATTATGAATTAAATCCTATAGAAATAGTATGGAGTCAGGTAAAGGGACATGTTGAGCGACATAACATTACATTTAAGCAGAAGGAGATGGGACGTTTAATAGACAATGGTTTTGAATCAGTCACCCAAAATCAGTGGTTAAATTACTGCAAACACGTTGAAGGGATAGAAGACGATATGTGGAAAGCAGATCAGCTATAGGATGATATCGAGCCTCTAATCATTAGGTTAACCAGCAGTTCCTCCAGCAGTGACTCCAGTTCTTGCGAGGACAGTGAACAGGCCAACCATGACTCCTATTTGGGTGTTGAACCCATATCCGATTAAGGTAACATTACATGTATTATATTTAGGCCAAATGTAAAATGCTGACAGTTATTAAGAGAGTGTAATAAATTGAGGCATATTACTAGAAATTAACTGAAAATATATATAATAATTATTTGAAATTGTCCTTGCAATAAATGGCATTTGTGCAATTATAAGTTAAATATATGCAGCATGGTAGTTCTATAAACCATGTTGGTACATGCATGCATCTTTGCAAGTACTCATAACAGGGGCTTTGCCAGAGACGAGAAGGCATACGGGGAAACCAAGACATAACCTAACGGTATTTCCTTCCGGCCTGAGGGGTTGACACATAGGTAAGGATTGTTCCCAGGTGTGCGGTAAAATCTGCCGAAATTATTAAAAGAGGCGAGCAAAAAACAATTCTTACGTGTTTGATGATGATGATGATGATGATAATAGCAGTAGTAGTAGTAGTAGTAGTAGTAGTAGTAGTAGTAATAATAATAATAATAATAATAATAATAATAATAATAATAATAATAATAATAATAATAATAATAATAATAATAATAATAACTAATAAGAAACTTGGTTGTGAGCAAAAACGCGGTAATCACAGTGGCGCAAAATACGTGGCAACGCCGCGCTGATTCTCCATAAGTGACATTGTGCCTTCATAACGTGAAAACTCGTATAGCAGTTGAAATTTGTAACTAACCTGTTAGAATGCCAACATTAACAAAAATGGAATACTGCTATTTTCAGGTGAAAACCTCTTCACCTGCTTCACTTGAATAACCGCCACTGTTTTGAGGCCCACTGAATTCACAAATAAGCAGTTTCACCTTCTCTACTATGTATAGTAAAGTAGAGGAAGTATTGCATTCCACCCAAAATGTCGGTGTCGAGATTTCACCGGAAATATATGTTTTGAGGCCCCCTGAATCCAAAAAAGCATTTTTACTTTCTCTACTACGTATACTAAGGTAGAGGAAGTGCTGTTTAAGATGTGGAATCAGGAGTGAAAAATTCAATGCCATAGCCTGGATTTGAACCACGGATGTTCCACTTTTCGAGCGGCTGCTCTAACCACCAAGCTGCTGCTACTTCTTCTTCTCCGTCTTCTAATCATCTTCTTCTTCTTCTCCTTCTCCTTCTCCTCCTCCTCCTCCTTCTCCTCTTCTTCTTCTTCTTCTTCTTCTTCTTCTTCTTCTTCTTCTTCTTCTTCTTTCGTTACTGGCATTAGCTGACAAGAAACACGCAGGCACGTGGAAAACCGGATTTCAAGCACTAGCCTTGTTTAGACCTTCACCCGTTGCAGGTATGAATGCATGCCTGGCCACAAACCAAAACAAAACTTTCGGCCTGTGTTGCCAGACTGTGCAGATAATGTATTCAATAATGTTCGATTATCTCCTTTAACTTTCAATATAGATGAAGTTGATATTGGACTTTATTATTAGTCATATTTGGATCTCCCAGCACGCGAAATCTGCGCACTCATACCCCTAACACCCTGTGGTAGGTGTGAAAATGGTGTTAGATAATTTGAACAAAGAATTGTGTCATTACTTCTCAGTGCGAGAGATATCGGATAGCATTGGAGAAAGATGGATCTTAAATCCCTTTTTAAATGCAGCTATAAATGAGGCAAATTTAGGAACTAAGCTCAAAGAGAATCTGCTGGAATTATCTGCCGATGGGATGTTCCACTTGGAATTCAAGTCTGAAAAGTTGGATAGCTTTTGGTTAAAAAGAAAAAAAGAATACCCGGAATTAACAACTGAGGCTTCGAAGTGTTTGATTCCATTTTCTACCTCGTACTTGTGCGAGTTGGCATTTTCATCAATGGCCCAAATAAAAAAGTAAACTATAATATGTCTCAACCTAGTTCCATCCTGTTGTAAACATCTGGGCGGGAAGAGAGACAGAGACAGAGACATTGGGACAGAAAACAGTTAAGCTGTTGATTGGTTTGGCGAAGATAATGGGCGTTTTCTTTTATTTGCATACGTACGATAAACCCCTCCATTAAGTACAGTATTGTACGTAAGTAGTTTTCCGATCACTACTCTGCGCGAGCTAATTTCGGACACAGAAAAGTATGCAAATGTTTCGATTCTTATAAACATAAACAGGCCCACGTTTTATCTTTCTGCTTCACACACCACATAGATGTGTTCTCGGCTCGTGACTTCTGAAGGAAATATATACATGATAGTATACTATATACAGATTAGACAGAAGACAGGTTAAATTATACACACTATTAACGTATTATGTTAAACTAAGCTGCATTTGACTTAAGAATTACTAAAGGACACTGCTGTTATATAATATTTTTGCATTCCTATACCAGGCAACTCTCTCGCAACGAGGTCTGTATCGAGTTGAATGCTGATTAAGATGCTTTTGTTTATAGTGTGGGGTTGCTTCTGATATTTAACACTGCATTTCCTGTACATATCGTGTACCTCACAAGGCCAAGGACGCTTATGTATATGCAATTTAAAATCAGTAAGCTTTTAATCATGGAGCGGACTGGTGCTTCAGCCGAAATGAAACACAATCGAGGCAAACCTTTAAAAAGTGGTGAGAGGCGAATGATTACACATTGTTTCGCATTACTTAAAGAAAGAAACCCGGAATCGTCTATAAAAGAAAACGTTGAGAAAGAAACTGGTGATCTCCTTGGTGTTTCCGCAAGTAGTGTACACAGTGTTAGAATAGAATAGCAAGCATCCGGAACTCTAAGAACACCGGAAAAATCACGTAAATGCAAACAGCGCGTGGAGAAATACGACGATTTTACGAAAAGTACTATACGCAGTAAAGTTCATGGTTATTTTTTCAGAAAAGAACCGCCGACTCTAAACACAATTTTGCATACGGTAAATTCTGACACGGACTTGCCGAATTTTTCACGAAGTACTCTCCACCGTTTGCTGATAGATATTGGATTGAAGTTTCAAAACCGAGGCGGAAATCAGTTATAGTGGACAGAGAGGAATGAATACGATTAAAGGTAACCATTATGTTAGTGCATGATTCTATTAATATTCCAACTCATAGATTTAATAAATTAATGTGTAACCCAACTCTATTTATTGTCTAGAAGTTAGCGCTGCTAACTGAAGTGTTGCTAGTGTTGCAAAACTTTCGTGCGTGCCTGTACGTCTAACACGTGGTGAGTTGAGTCAGCTCCCCCTTGTTGTTTACAGCAGGACTAAACTAGGCTGAGACATGGTATAAGAAATCGCTTAAATTTGGAAAATGATTAATACTTAATGTTGCAAAAACGGATTAATACTTAATGTTGCAAAAACGGATCCACTATGGGAGAAACTGATCGAACAAACTCAAGCGTAAACTTCACATTAAAATGAACGAGTACTCGAAGATTTTATTTTTTGTTAATGTGTTTGTATGAATAACATAACGAGTATAATTTTGTTAACTCCTTCTTGATATATCTACATTTTTAAAATTTGTTAATTTTCTTACCGAGTTCTCTCGACCTTTCGCGAACCTCCTACAGTGGTTTCGCGACCCCCAGGCCCAAGGGTTGAAAAACACTGATCTAAACAACTTAACTCTTAGAAGATTTAACACAAATTTGTACTGGACACAAATCTATCTATCAAAGGGAAAAAATCGCGTATTGTCTCAGAAATGCGATGAAGAGCGTGTGCCAAACAAGTTGTATGAATTAAGTTAGGAAAAATACCTTTCAGAGTTTGTCCTGATTTTACCATAAAGGGCCTGCATCAGTAACAAATAAAAGTAACCGGTCGTATTTGATTCCACATGGCCATAGTAATTTCAAAGGGTCCATTACAAACTGGGTCACAATTATATTGTCAGTGGCCGACAATTCGCACACATTAAGAAGATAAGGTGTAGTCTTTTGTTCATTATTTACAACACCCAGGATTATATTAGCAATAGAACGGCGCTCAGAATCAGGGGTTTCACCAACAGACAACCACACAAACTGATCCGCTAATTCATTTTGTATACTTGACAATACGTTATTGTAACAATGTCCTACATAAGACTTACGCAGCGTACTTTCTTCAGGCACATGTTGTCGAGTGTACTTGGCAAGAAAGTTTTTAAATGTCGGATTATTAATTTTGAACAAAGGAATAGCAGCAGCTACTCTAAAAATGCTTGGCACAAGTCATAGGAAAATTCAGTAAACCTACTGTTTCATCAGCTGATGAAACCATGCACAGGGGGAGAGAGGGGAAAGGCAGTGATATATGCATGTCTTGCTAATTCAAAGGTGCTTTTTAGTGCAGCGTGCAGTTGAAAACAGACCTTTGCGATAAAGAGTGAATATAGTGAATTTGTGAGACATTGATCACAGCGTAAATCAATTATGCCACCTGTAAGTTCTAAATTAGGGACCAAAACATTACACAGTCAGAGTAGAGAAATTATTTCAAATGTATGGACGTACATGAAGGAAGAAGCTAAAAGCAAAGAACTGTTTACATCAGAAGATTTTTTCAAAAAAATTCAAAAGTTCAAAAGCATGTATCAGATGCCACAGGAGTATCAGAAAGAAGGTACATCGTGGAGACATTTCTCTGCATGGACTGTACTGCCTTAGTAAGAAGAAGTTATTTGACTAGCATAGCTGACGCGGCAATTCGCAGGCTGTCTGCAGTCACCTGACTTGTTACTCGTCCGTGTGCGCTTGCAGGCCTCCAGAAAAAAAATTGTAGCAAATGCATTAATGCAAGCTCCATAGATTTCAACATCTTATTTTATAGATAAAATGTCAGGGAATACATGTGTATTTTGTTTAGATTTTTAACACATCGATTTAAATTCTATTTTTGGTTTTACAAAATATACCATCAAAAAAACAGTCCAAAATTTATGTGTAATAATGATTGATCGAAAGTTGTTAAAAGTGTTATATTTAACCTTTCCAGTGCGCCAAACCTCAACTCTCAACTCTATATGAACTTAGAGTAATAAAATATTTTATATTACGGTGCGCGCAGAAGTTGCTTAATTTCTAATAGCCGTAACTGAGCAAGTAATTTAAAAATACGGAAATAAAAAAATACAGGTCTCCTTATTTGATGCCTATTATTTATAAAAAAAATTTTGAACCTCCTACGAAAAAGTCGTGTTTTACGGGTGTTCGATTTGACGTGGATTAACCCGCATTTCCCAAATGGTTCACTGTACAAAAAATGTATTTTGACATAAACTGTGTTTTAGCGAGATCTACATGTTTTGTATGGTAAGATTTCGTCTATCTCTTACGGTTTACGAGTTATTCAAAAGTCATCAACAGTAAACAGAACTACATGGGCTGTAGTCAGAAAATTCAAAATATAAATTTAATTTGTCATGCAAGCATCTTAAACACATGACATTTTAATCAAAATTGTTAGAGCCATTTTCAAGAAAATCAAAATTTATTAAAAATTTTTCCATGTAAAGGGTAGTTTAGGGTGGGGCTATTTCGTTCAAAATCTTTGTGTGGCATCCTTGAAAGACATTAAACTTAAATACCAACATTGGTTTTCAACCGACTTTTCGTTTTTGAGTTATGCTGTCCAAAGTCTGATAGAGACACAAACGGACACACACACGGACATTTTCCTAAAAATCTGATGTGCTGCACTCATATGACTTTCTCTACTCATGTACTAAACATTCTTACAAACTCTTATTTCTATATCTTCTTCGTGTTAGTTGAGATAAACATTTGCAGAAATTATCTTATTGCTTATTTACTTGCAGGTGCAAGGGGAATATGGGGATGCAGTGTCAAATCTAAAGGTTTGAGATTTCGTTCTCTTTGCACGGCTAACATAAAAATGAACAACGATGTTGCATTTGACGAAAATTTATTTCCCGAAACTGACACAAGGAATATATCCGAAATGGTTCACTCTACAAAATATGTATTGGGACCAGTGGCGGCTCCTGGGTGATCGCATGCTCGCAAGTGCACACCCACTAATTTTTCCCGTATGTGAACGTGTATTTAGTTCTATAAATATGTATACGAGAAGGTAAAATGTTCAACTTTCTTCTATATAAACTTGCTCTTTTAATCTTCCCGTGCCTTCTTTCCGCGAGGCTAGTGCATTCGGTCAACACCGTAGACACGCATAAACCAGATTCTGCGACTGGCGAAGGAAGTATTTGGGCGAGAGGGCGAAGGGGGGCGGGGGGGCGGAGTAGCTTGTATTTAGGAGTACGGCGAGTTAATGTGGTACAATCGACAAACCCGAGCGATGCGATTCTTACCGCGCATCAGTACTGCGTTCACGTGCAAGTCATATTCATTTCGTTCCTGAAGGACCATGTCCCTCCCTCTCGTTTCGCAGAAGTTGGGACCAGCCTGCCATCGGTATAGCCAACTTTACGTTCCCAAATATAATGTAGCCATTTTCTGTGTTAGCTTAACAGTTATGTTAATGTTACAAACACATTGCATATCTTTTTATTAAACCATTATAAATGCACACAATTGATCTTTACAATTTACTAAGGCCAATGCTTCATTTTGGGATAATTGCTTTGTTACTGTGTTTATATTTTTTATTTGTTAGGTTTGTGTTTCTGGTAGCGAACTGTATGCATATGTGTCTCCTTGGCAGTAAATTTCAATGTGTGCAATTGTGGAAATTAATGACGTTGCGAAACTAAAGGAGATAAACCTCTCCATTTTATCCTTGGTAAAGAAGCTGAAAATTAAAAACGTAGGCAGACCGCTGCCACCAATCTGTTTAGTTCAGGTGACTAATTACTTACAAGAAAATTTAATGAAAGTGTGTATTCAACTTTTTCATGGGTATGTGCTTGTGAAGTAACCAACCGGTTCTTGTTTTAAATGCTTATTATTTGCGAGCGACAGAAGCGGCACCTGGACAAATAATGGTTGTCGTGACATCGGTCGCTTGGTGGACGTGCTGATGGTCCATATGAATTGGATTCAGAACTAAATGTTCTAGGAAAATATATCTCAGCAGTTAGACAGTGCTTTTAGGCGTAACGTGAAAAAACAATGAGGAAATTACTAAGAACAGCAGATAATTAACTGCATAAAATTCTGCAGAGCATGCGAGTTGGCTCTCAGGGAACATGACGAAAGTAAAAATTCATTGAATCCCGGCGTGTTTCAAGGACTGATAAACTTCACAGCAGAATTAGATTCCACGGTGAAAGAATATCTTAAGCAAGCCTGCGCTTTTCGGGGAACGTCGGAAGAAATGAAAAATAATTTATTGCAGTGTATGCTTGACGTATACCGAGAAGCAATTAAGGGAGAAATTTCTAAAGCAGAGTACATTGCTGTAATGGCCGATTTAAATGATGATTGTGTTTCGTTACCTGTTACCAAATAGCAAGCCAGTGGAAGGATTCTGGGCATTTTAAAATCCAGATGGACAAGGTGTCTCCCTGTATGTGAACAATGCGCTGTAGTACCATAGTATCTGTGAAAGTGAAAAAATAAAGTCGTGTCTCCTACCAGGGAAGGAAGGAATTCTTTGACAAGCTAGGGAAATTATTTAACGGGAAGGGAAATTCTCCCCCCCCCCCTCCCGATAATTCGAACCCTAATGCACACCCACTGCTAAAAGTCACGAGCCGCCACTGATTGGGACATAGATTGTATGTTTTAGCGAGATCTTTTGTACAGTAGGATTTGGTCTATCTCTTTCGGTTTATGAGTTATTCAAGTCATCCAGAGTAAACAGGACTGTGTAGGCTATAGCCAGAAATTTCAAAATATACATTTCATTTGTCATAAGAATATCTTAAATATGTAATTTTAATCAGAATCGTTATACTGCTCGCAAAAGTTAAAGACATGTGGACGTTGGCCAATGCTCAAGCGGAGCGCTGTTGCCAAGCACAGTGCGGGTACCGGCAGAGGTTCTGTACATAAGATGCATGTACCACATTCGGCAGCGCTTAGGATTCGCTGGAGTCTCTAGTACGACCCGCCTCCATATGCCTTTAAATTTTGCGAAGATTATAGAGCCATTTTCAAGAAAATCCAAATTTTTGAAAAAGTTTCCATGTAAAGGGTAGTTTAGAGTGGAGGAATTTTCTTTAAAGTCTTCGAGTCGCATCCTTGAAAGACATTAAACTTGGGTTTTAACCGATTTTTCGTTTTTGAGTTGTGCTGTCCACAAACATACAGACACATGTAAACCCCGCGCGACAGCCCACGAAGGGCCAAGGCCTACCACCCAGCCGCTGCGTCCCCCACCTCTGCCCACTACAGGCGTCATTGGTGAGGTGCAGTCCTGGAGGGTGGGACGTGGTCAGCGCCCCGAGCCCTCCCGGCCAGTTATGCGGTTTTCTATACCTGGGGCCGCTACTTCTTCATCAAGTAGCTCCTCAATTGATCCTCCTGGGACCTAACGAGGCTGAGTGCACCCCGTGCCAGGCCTCCCAGAAGGGATAAAATCCCCCTGCTGGTACCGGAGATCGAACCCGGGTCCTCCGCGCCAGAGGCAAGCGCGCTACCAACTGCGATACGGAGGCGGTCATACAGACACATACACGTACATTTTTCCAAAAATGTTTTTTTTTATTCAGGGGGCCTCAAAACATATTTCCGGTGAAATCTCGACATTAATTTTTGGTCGAATACAGTACTTCCTCTAGATGGTAATTGTTATTTATTTATGCCAACAAACCTACTGCTGGTGTTTTTAAACACACAAGCCGCGTGTGGGCAATGTTTAAAAGGTGGAATCAGGAGTGAAAAATGCAATGCCATAGCCGGGATTTGAACCACGGATATTTGCGCTTGCCAGTATATACTGGCAAGTTGGCCATGGTAGGTTAGTGATTAGAGCAGCCGCTCGATTAGCGGAACATCCGTGGTTCAAATCCAGGCTATGGCATTGAATTTTTCACTCCTGATTCCACATCTTAAACAGCACTTCCTCTACCTTCGTATACGTAGTAAAAATGCTTTTTTTGGATTCAGGGGGCCTCAAAACATATATTTCCGGTGAAATCTCGACACCGATATTTTGGGTGGAATGCAGTACTTCCTCTACTTTACTATACATAGTAGAGTGAGTGAGTAGTGGGGTTTACGGGCCCGTCGACAACTAGGTCATTAGGGCCCTATACATAGTAGAGAAGGTGAAACTGCTTATTTGTGGATTCAGGGGGCTCAAAATGCCTTTCCGGTGAAATCTCTAGACGAATTTTTGGGTCGAATACAATACTTACCCTACGTACTAAACGTAATAGAGAAAGTAAATAGAGAAGAAATGTATAAGTAAATTATGATGGGCGGAGAAACTTCTGCGCATGTGGTCTCAAAGTTTTTATATGCCTCCTTGCCTCCAGTATATTACAAATTCCTTGGTTGACAAACGTCTTTCGTTTGTTGAAAAAACCTAGAAACCAAATCGAACAAAACCAACTTGTTGGTAGGACTAAGCAAAATTTTAAGTTTATAGTACCTAATTTTCAAAATTTGTAGTACAATCTGTATAATGGCACCAATTCGGATTACTGAAACCTATACTTCTACAAATAGAAAGGCTAATCTGCACACGGGTTTTCGCAAAAGTCTAAATAATTGTGTAAAAGGACGAATTATATTTTCAATAGAGTCGAACACTGCAAGTGCGTCGAAACTAACAATGTTTCTTCGAATTCGATCCCACCGCAGAATATTTTCAAAACGATTTATTCGTATCCCTTTGAAGTATAGTGGTTACAACATGTAACCACCGTTTCAAAACTCTGTTTCTTCCCATTTGCACGGTGGTTACACGGCCCAACCACTGCGCTGCAATCACGGGACACTGTTGAATGGGAGGAAATCTTTTGTTGTCAAGTTCTTCGCTTTTGGAGCGCACAAATAAAGATGGCTGGTGTTATGGTTCGGTATTCATGCCTGAAAATCATGCCAAGGATTGGTATTTGAATTATATTGATAAAATATCAAAACCAGGTAGTTTTATGTGAAAATATATATGCCTAGAACTTACAGAATATATTGCAATAATGAAAATAACGTACGCATGTGCTACGTTCACTCAATTTTGGAAAAATGGTGTGGTTTCACAGCATAACCACTATGCAAGTAGGTTACAGGAGGCACATAACCTATAAAATGAATATATGTTTCAGTCATGTCTACGAAGAAGTAGTGGGATATGCATGGACATGTAATTTTGGAGAATCTGGAAGAAAATATATATGAAATATTGGACGAAATTCCCAGTGATACTGATTCTCTGGACAATTTTATCTCAGATAGTAAAGAATAGATGTCAGGGAACTAGACAATAAGTCACTTTCTGTAATTGAGGATAATGTGGATAATGGAAGTGAAGCTTTTCAAGCAGTCTCTGTTTTCATTGAGAATACAGAAGACAGCGATGACGAGCACCACTGAATGTGCGGTTATTGAGTATGGATGGAATATGGGAAATGAAACGGCAGAGTTTTGACACTTGTATGTTTGTGAAAGCATGTGGCCCAAATATTCCTATGACTGTGGAGTCACCTACTGATATCGTTTTGCATTTTTGTTTACTAAGGCAATGCTGGAACATCTAACATATCACACTAATTTGTATGCTATTCAATCGGGTAAGCAGTTTGAACCGACTACTTTGAATGAAATTAAAGTATTTTTGGGTATAAACACAATGATGAGAGTGAAAAGACTGCCTTCGTATAGAGACCATACAGTAGGACATATAATCTTACAACCCAGGTCAATAGCAATCAGTGGATGAAAGCATGATAAATTTGAATGGTTGTAGTGCCATCAAGCAGTATATGCCAAACAAACCACTAAGGAGAGGCTACAAAGTTTTGGTTCGTGCTGATAAGAGTGGCTTTGTTTGTGAATTTCAAATTTATACTGGAAATGTATAAAATGCCAGAGTTGAACTTAAGTAAAAGGGTAGTGCAAGATCTTACTCAAGAATTGGTTGGTGGCAATTACAAAGTTTTCTTTGACAACTTATTTACCAGTGTGGGGCTGATGCTCTCCGTGAAGCAGCAAGAAAGTGGTAGAACCGTATATTTTGGCATTTTTTTGATGTAACTCTGACAAATGCTTTTATTCTTTATTCAATGAACAGGGAAGGTGCAAAGCTAACCCTGAAGGAATTCAGACTAGCTGCTGCTGATGGTTTAGTTGGTGCAACGCTGCCATCACCAAAAGGAAGAAAACCTTTACCCAAACCAGTAAGTTACTTCAAATCCTCTGTTCCCTATGAGAAGAGATTTGACAAGGTAGCTCACATGCCACTACGTGGATCATCAAGACGCTGTGCCCAGTGTAGCACTAAAGCAGAACCACACAGCAGTAAATGGACCTGCAGTATCTGTCAAGTAACACTAGGTTTAAGTGAGACAAAACAACTGTTTCCTATTGTACCATTCAACGTGAGACTGTGTCAATAGTAGTGCTATGTTGCATAGTGGTTTCACCAAGTAACCACCATTTTTCAAAAACCAAAATACATAGGTTTGAAAATATACCTACGTTAATCCCTTTCTTAGACCACAATAAATGGTCTTTTAGTTCAATTTCGTTTTCCTTAACCTTTCCCTAAATGCGTGCTTCAATTTCGCAAAAGTCTAAATAATTGTGTAAAAGGACGAATTATATTTTCAATAGAGTCGAACACTGCAAGTGCGTCGAAATTAACAATGTTTCTTCGAATTCGATCCCACCGCAGAATACTTTCAAAACGATTTATTCGTATAGCAGGAAAGTTTCCAAAAGCAAGTATAACATTCAATAAAGGAGGAGAAAAATCTTGTAGACTACGAAATCTATTATCCGTCTCCAACATAAGAGGACGCAAACTGCAGACACCATGGCTTCGCCTAATCGACGAAATATGGCTTCGCTGTGCACAGAAACATCCGCGTGAGAGAATTAGGGCACAACGTTCCAAATGTGGTGTCAAAAGAATCATTAACATATAGTACGATCACCAATGATAACGGCCCACATGTTGAGGGAGAACAACACCCCATGATGATGTCATGGAAGAGTTGCAAACTGGTTTTCGTATGCGATCCATTTCTAACGGCTGCCAAGACAACACCATAGAACACCTGACAACACACAACACTGAGCATCGCAGGCAGCTCGTTGGTCGTGGGATTGGAAGAGGGAGAGCCAAGCTACATGCCAGTGTTGCCAGATCTCCTGTAACAGCGTTCCTTGCGACTACAGATTAGAGGTCTGCATTGGCTCGGGCCAAGCCCTCGGGCTTAGGCCCAGCCCGGCCCGCGGGCCAGGTTCGGGCCTAATTTGGAAAATGTTTGTCGGGCTTGAAAATTAAGAGATACAAAATAATGTATTATATATTTTTCCGAGGAAAGCACAATTATCACAGCATTCCATTACTAGGAATTCTATACGATTATTCTGCTGAAAGGTTTCAAATAATAGTGATAATAACAACAACAATAATAATGTCAATCATAATCAGAACAAAATTAAATAATAGGGCCGGGCCGGGCTCGGGCAGTATAACCTCTTCTCGGGCTCGGGCTTCGTTGAGTGCGGGCCGGGCCGAAGCTAAGAATGTCGGCCCGTGCAGGCCTCTACTGCAGATCCATGGGAACCTTATTTTACGGACAACCATCATATCTTCAGTCAGCCAGAAGAAACTTGTACTGCAAGGAAATTTTCAAACTTAAAGAACAGTAGGAAAAACTTTATGCAAAGGAATGGAGACTATGAAGTGTCAGGAAAGTCTACATATATAAAAAAATAAAGCTTAAGGGTCTGTCCAGTGTTAGTATCCGGACGTTTCTTAGATTTCTCAGTAATAAAACCTTAATTAAATCACTAGATATGAACATAGGAGTCAAGTTTCTGGCATGAACAAATATGTTACCTTCGCAACCTTCTGTTCACATTGCTTCATTAGCATTTTATCAATTATATAAAATATATACACTTATAGTCTGTGTTAGTATATGGACAAGGAAACGAGGTGTAAAAATGCAAGTAAATATAAATGGTATTTCTTCTCAGTTTATTAATATATTAACCATTTAATAATTTAATAATACTTATACAAAACCTTTGTTTTGTAATGGATTATATTCATTTATACAACAACATTGGTATTATAATAGAACATTTGATAAACACAAAAGGTGCGTTAGTATCTGGACAAATATTCATTACTGCACTAAATAATCCATCTCGATATTACCTGCTTCAGAAAATGATTTAAAACATCGAAAAAACACACAAAAGTGCATTACGTACTACAGAGGTACAGTTACTAAATAAAACCTATTCTAACAATAACAATATTGTAATAATAATTTATTACTTTTCTTGCAAAATGAAGAGCTTGATTTGGTTGTTATTGTCATTCCCTGTTAGCACTATTTCGAACTTCTCATATTAGCAACCACTATGTCCCCACCCCCGAGTCCAATGCATACAGCTTATATCCAATAACATATGGAGAAATTGCCATGATCAGGTGGATTTTTTGTGTGCCCTTAAGTACAATCACATCTTCCCATTTTTCAAGTTGTTGGCAGCAATCATGGAATGTATCAGCATTACAGATGACTGTTCTCTTCGATCGTACATTCGTCCATACATGGCATTTTGCTACTGCACCAATGCCATCTACAGCCCCTTTATCATGGGATAAAGCAAAGAATGTCCACTAAAGACTTTCCAATTTCAAATCTTGTTTTAAGAGGGTGACATATGCAAAATTATATTTCTGTTTAAACTGTGCTGCAGCTCCATCTGAGAATACATGTAAATACTTCATCAATGGATTTTTCTTTTGGTGATCTGTTAGTACACCACGGAGAAATGTGTCAACACAATACCGACCATGTGAAATGTTGTCAGAAACTACTATGTAACTGTCACATGTATGTATCCCATACCACATCACAGCAGTGAATAATGATACCTGGGGATTTGACTAATGTGCTGACTATTTCATCCTGGTAGTTACAAGAACAATTTTCAGCAGTCTATTTGGATCACAAAATTTTCAGGTGATGACATCTTTGCAGATTTGAAACATTTTTGTGACTGTTCTTGATTAAATGCATGAACCTTAAATAATGGCATTGTTCTTTAAGTTCATCCAACCCATCACTCAGGCCTTTTTCCACTAAAATGTACTCAAATCTCTTGTCTACCATTTTCCACTGACAGTACTGTACTATAACACAGCAGCATTCATCATTTCGACAATCCTCTAACAGAATGGTAAAATTTAATTTGCAAATGTCACAATTATAGGTCAAACAGTTCTTTTCACTTGGATCACAAACAGTGTGTTGAATGAACTGGGCACTGGAAGTTCCAAAAGTAGGAAAGTAATTTGAAAGCATGATCGAAAATTATCAAAGTTCTCATGGTACTGACACACATTCATTGTGTGGTGTCACAAGTATGGTCTTACATGCATAGGACGTAGCTCTGCAAATTTACTGCAGCCAATCTTCACCTCTGCGTGCTCTTCCCTAAATAAATTATATGCCTCAGTAATTCTAAAGAGCATGTGTCGTTGGGCCACAATGTCTTTGGTGCTACTGCCCAAACTCTTAACATAAGTGGTCTTCTTACCAGGGTCAACTCGACTTATTTCATCATTGTTATAAAACTCAACAAGTCTTAATATTCTCATCACTCAGTCTGTTTCTATTTCACTTTAACTACGCACATTTCAGCCAATTGTTTAACAATTGCTATCTTTTTTTCCTGGACTCTTAGGCATTGCTTTGCTTGGCTTTTTGAAAGCCCTTCCCACTACAGAAGGGGAGATTATGTTGAACTTGTTAGATAAAAGTTTCCTTTTTAGCAGCCCGACTGAGCCTTTTCCTCTCTGCATCTTTAGCCCTTCCGCATACCACGTTCTGTTGATGTTTCTGCACTTTTCCCTTTTTCTCTAATATTTCCTCATGGTTTTCCTCTTGGGTTTATAATCAGCATCATTGTTATGTATTTTCATGTACTGCTTTTGTCTCTCTGCATTTGTTTTCACCATGCTGCAACACCTGGACATAAAACAACATTGGAAGTAATAAATAAAACTATTTGTAAATTAGTTGTACTCCAAAATATAACGTACAGTTATAATTTAAATTAACTTACCAATTCTTAATTGTTGTGTACAACCCACACTCTTCAAGAAAAATAACAGCTGTAAGAGAACAAGCTTTGTGTAACCAGAGGTTAAAGCAAAATGGCTCCAAAAACGTTAGTATCTGGACACAATAAGAATTGCTATTGGTTGGTTATGAAACATACTACTAACATGACTACTGCCATCTCTTAAGAAGACAGGATTAGCAGTTTTAGAAGCTGCCACCAAATGTCAGTATTTTCCAGGATGTTCTTGAAACATTTCTACAATTTCGTTAGTATCCGGAAAATGAGGGAGCACTAATTTCAGGACATTGTTTTTCTTAAATATTGCTGTTTAAACCAGAAATGCATATTGCTTATCTGAAGATAATGGTATGAAATTGTCAAAGAAAAAAAACATTCTCAAGATGAGTTATATATAAGCTCTTAGAAATCATACAAGTTGCAATATTTCTAGGAAATTTTCTTGTACATTTTCATCTTAGCTTTATAGAGCAATACCTTATATAAACAACTTCTGTCAACAACTTTGTTGTTTTATGTTTCGAATATAATTTGTGTTCATAAGTATGCACATAAAAAGCAATAAGAGAGGAAAGGAGGATGCATAGACAAAAAGGGTACTAAATTGATCTTGTATGTACATGATTCAACATATTCCAACACAGTATATGTTGGTATTCAAATTACATTTCTTTGTAATCAATTATCTTTATTGCATTTTTCTACATATTTCACTTATACAGTTTATATATATAATATATATTTGAAAAAGGCACCTAAATGTTAACACTTTATGAACATCTTTAAAAGCAAATTTCCATTAATATACAAATAAAGCTGTGCATTGACTGATAATAAAATCAAAGTTCAAGAAGTTTTGGTGAAGTTGCATAAAAACTGATGTCATAAAGATGCTTTCAGAGCGAGATTTACAGTGTATAAAACTACATTTCAAAATAAATATGATGTAACTGCTTAGCATAATTGCAAATCTGAAGTTTATGTATTGTTGCCACACTCATTACATTAACATGAGACTCAAATGCTGCTTATCCCTTCACACTGTTAGGTGAATTGTTGCCAAGTTTCTTTCTGCTCTCACTGCACAAAATCAACTAGGCTAGTGAGAAGTACAAGGGGCAAAAATTTGGCAATGCTATGGCAAGAACTTGATTGGAGGAAGGTCACAGTGATGCGAGGTCTTCCTATACCCAACCCAGGAATAAAGAAAAGCCACAGGTTAACATTACGAGTGCTGCAATATTTTATCTTTGGCACATGGTCTGTTTACATAACTGTGGAATTTTGATATTCAAACTTCACATATTTTATAACTTAAAATGTATGTTGTACCACCCAAGTATTCAAATTGTCCAATCTCCATAAAATATAACATGGAAAAGTCTAACAATCATAAAAATTAAATAGGTTCATTTTCTCTCACACATTCATTCACACATACATATATACTTATTTTTCTGTCTCTCACTCTCTCAATAAGTTCTTAAAAAACATATGTTCAGAAAATATAAAACTCTTCATAAATCTTTTTTTCCTTTTTACATCTGAAATTTAACCTTTACAAAGTTCATAAAACTGAACAACAATAAAATCCCATACTATATTTGTGTATTTAAAATACTGCACAAGCGCACACCTTTTATTCACACATACAGAGACAAGCAACCTATATATAACAATGTATATGGAAATGGCTCACTTTTCACAACCCAAAAAATATGGAATAAAAGGTTAAGCATTTTCTTTATGTTTAAATGGAATGTGTAGTTCACATTTCAATCTTTCTCCAAGCCTTTATAGTTAGATGATTAATACAAAATTTACAAAAATTAAAGCTTTCGCTGATATGTCAACAAATGTTAACAAGACAAATACAAACTCATCAGATTTGTTTGGTTTCCATCAGTCAGTCTGAATGAAGCCTAGCAGGTGCTTAAAGAACCAATCAGAGTGTGCTTGAATGTAAGCTGGATTGTATGATATTCAGTCAATTTGTTCATTGCTAGGAACATGCAAATCATTTACCATCACAGTACTTTCACAATTGAATGTCATTTCCACTTTGAATGTATAATTCAAGGAGTACATATTACAATGTTTGCTGTTGAATAAATGAATTTCTACTAGTTGTCCACAATGCAGTTTCCCAGATGTTACATTTGTTGCAGATGCCTTTTAAGCATCATTTTTCATGACATTTCCTTGTTAAAATGTTGGTAGAAAAGAAAAGTCTTCATCTGCTAATGAAAAAATATGAATGAAAGGCCTCTTTTTGACATACTCATTTTTCATTTTACTGCTATTAAATTATTTAATAACAGCAAACAAAGGGACTACACGTGCACATGCATAACTATAACTTGACGTATGCTTACAAACCCTCATTTCAGAAATTATAAGCAACTTATCTGTAACATGAAGTCTTAAGTGGCATTAAATTTCATTTCTAGAAGTATTCTTAGTCGAGGGCAAATCCGAATGTGTGACAGATAAGGTGGAAACTTGCCCCAATGTGGCATTAGTCACAATGATTACTGATGCTAATTCTCACTCATCAAGTCTTGCAGTCAAAATGTCAATTCCTATTTGTCTTGTGAACAGTGCTGTGCTCTCTGAATATGCGTGTAAAGCATGAAGGGCTGTAAATATTTCTCTCTATAAATGCAAGACTTCAAACATAAAATCCTTAAATAAACGTGAAAAATACCTTCAGAGTTAGTTTTAACTCATGAAAGCTATTAATTGAAATTGAAGTCTGGTTTGTGTACATTAAATAACAGGGCTGTATATTGTGGTATGCCTACTGAGTTACAAAACAGAAGTAATTTGTAAGATTCATAAGTGTCCTGGATATGTTGAAGTTAAAAGAACTGTGGCAACTTTAAAATGGGATGATGATTGTCTATGAATGCCACCAGGCCGGCAACCAGTGAGAATCCTGCTGTGTTGTCTTATTGCATTCCCCTGAGGTGAGGCACAACATGCACCAAGTGAAACCTTCTATTTGCACTAAGACAGAATATTCAAATTTTGTATAAAATAATCCACAAGGATGGTAGGAAGTAACACTTGTTTGTAAGAACTGCAAAAATCACAATTTTAGTTCTAATAGTTTTCATAATACAAGTGAATAAGCATACCCATGTATTACATCATAACCATGTAAGCACTGTAATAATCATTATTATTTGTAATATATGTACATCTACTTGTAATTGCTCTTAATTGGAATGTTAAACTACAGTCATGATGGTATTAAAAGAATTACATTGAACTAACCAAGCAGTTTTTAAAGTTGAAAGAGAGCAAGCAGCTTGCTTAAACTCTTAGGCTGTAGAATGCTGCATCTACAGAATGTAAGCTGTCACATGTTTCTGATTTCTCATTTTGTAACTGGGGATGCATTTATTTACCCTACACAATTTAAATTAGTAGCCAGCAATAGGGCAAGTGTAAAATAGTGCAACGATTTTTAGCTGTGAATTTTGTGGCCAAGTCAAAGAGACAGGTACTGCAAAGTCAGGCTCAAAGTATTATTTTTAGGTTCTACAGGTGTTTTACTCAACACTTTACTGCTAAAGCATGTAGTGTAGGTAAGTAAGTGTCCCTTGCATTTGCAGAGACACAAACTCTGATCCCAGTAATCGTGTAGTCTAGGAAACACACTGGACCTCCGAAGAGGGTTACAAAATTAAGCGACTTTGATAGGGACTTTTTACCCAGAACTGAAAGTTTTATGACCAAGGTGAATTTCCAACAGAACAGAAAATAACTTGCGTTCTTAGAGCTAAAGTATCATACACTTGTTCAAATTCACCTACTTACAGAATTTTAAGATCAGGGTTCAGCTATAGAAAGACAAACGACGGCCATCAATTTTTAATGGAGAAGAGTGATATTGTTGCAGCAAGAATAAAATTCTTATGCTAAACGCACGAAACTCAAAATTCTGGTAATACACCACCTGCATTTTACTTAGATGAAACATGGGTGAATAAACACCATAGTCCAAATTCAACCTGCCAAGTCCTCAAAAAAGTGGCTTTTTTTAGGTACGGTACCTGTTGGAAAAGGCAGTCGACTCGTTTGTCATGTAGGATCTGCTAAGACAAGATTCCTACCTGAAACCAAATTAATTTTTTTGTCCAAAACCACCTCAGACTATCATTAAGATATGACAGCTGATATATTTAAACAATGGTTTCTGAACAGGAGTGGAGTGTGGAGTTTAAGGGCCTGTCGGCAACTGGGTCATTTGGGCCCAGTTTCTGAACAGATTCTTAAATTATTTCAAAGAGGGAAGCATAACTAAAATGGATAATGCACTATATCATTTGGATATTGAAAAGAAAATACCGAATATGGGAAGCAGAAAGAACTGAATGGTTGCAAAAGATGGGGTGTTGGACTTTTGGCAATGGAAACTATAGCCAAGTTATTGCAACGAGTACTTCCATTTAAAAACTAGGAAAAACTATCAGTTGGGTCAACTTGCAATTGAAATGGGACACAAGGTAATGTGCCTCACCCTTACCACTGCCAATATAATCCAATTGAGTTAATGTGGAGGCGGCACCATGGCCAAGTGGTTAGAGCATTCGCCTGCCACCTAGGCAGCTCGGGTTCAACCCCTGTACCCAAATGTGGTATTTGTGGTGGACGAAGCAGCATCAGGGCAGGTTTTCTCTGGGTTCTCTTATATCCCCCGCCATTCATTCCACCAATTGCTATATCATCACCTCTCCAATCATCGATTTCACCTGCATTTCATATCCTCTTCCTATCATACCTGGTGCTTGGCAGACCACCCACTTCCAGATCTTCACTCAGTCCGGTCCATAGATTCCTGTGCTCCCCAACAGGTATCTGACCCTAGGCACTGGCTTATAAGTCCTACAGGGTGTAAATCCTACATAAGGGGAGGGTAATCAGGTAAAGAAAAAACAAAAGAAAAAGAGAAAAAAAGTTAAGTGTGGGCTGAAATAAAATGGAGGGTTGCTGCAAACTGAAACGCTTAAACTGACTGATGTTAAACTACTTATTCCAAGAAGAAATTGAAAAGGTAACACAAGACTAGGAAACTTGCATATGAGGACTTTTAGAAAGACATAGGCCATGATGAGATTTTGGAATCTGTCATGAAGACAGTGGCAACAAATTTTCTCTCGACATCAATATGGATGAGCCACTGGCAGTTTTATTGGACTAAAAGAACAGGTAATGCATGTACTATAATTGTACATCATTTAGGAAGCATATATGTTCAAATTTTGAATTTAACTGCATCAAATCCTTGGTCGGCCTTACAGGGAGATCAACGATCACTGATGAACTCTAGGAATCTACCTGGGGAGTGTAATATGCCAGTGTAGGTAGGCATCAACACTTGGGTGACTAGCTAGCAGTGGACTCACCCCACCGACAAGGGGAAGAACCCATTTACAGAATAGTAACTGCACCGAAGGTTCGAAACACAGCTGTGACTCAACAAATGAAAAGTGTATATTATCAATAAATTTGATCACCAACTGAGTTTGCTTGCCAAACACTGAGCAGTGAACCTTTTAAAATCATAAGGAAAGAAAGTAAGGAAGGAAATATATCTAAAATTTTATAAGTTAGTGGCTGTGGCTGCATCATTGTATGCCTTAGAAATATGGACTCTGAGTAAACAAACATTTAAAAGAATAGAAGCTACAGAAAGGAAATATTTATGATTTATGGCAGGATACACATTAATGGACAAAAAACAAAGAAGATATTTGCAAAGAACCAAAAATATTTAGTGTTACAGATAAATAGGTATAGGAGACAAATCACATCTGTGGAATGGATTCCAACAGAATGTCCTGGAAAACTTTGAATTATCAACCGAGAAGTAGGAAAAGAGACCAGGGACATCCATGGGAGAGATGAATGCAGCAGCTGTAATAATTGGAGCCGGAACAAGCCCACAAGATTTAATCCCTTAAACTACAATAAGAAGGAACACAAAGGAATATCCAGCAATTTGTTGTGGCATTCCACTGTACATTAGACCTTACATAGTCTTTTTCATGTATGGTATCTGTATGAGGGATATAACTTACTTATGTTAAATTACAGTGATGGTAATCTCAACTGTACATGTATTGGTTGAAAGTCAGCCAGTAAAGAAATTTACTTATTCAACAATTCTGCATTTAGAGGTATTCGTCCCCACAGTTTGCTATTATCTAAATTATTTCATAACAAGTTTGAAAATTTGCATATCTCACAACTACTGATTACATTATAACTATATTTACAAAATAATTTTAAAATTGCACTTCTGTATAATAACAATGAAATATTATGATTACTGCTTCTATTTATGGAATACATAAACACTTCACTGATACCATTATATTTTATGTATAATTAGACTTAATGTATGGCCAAAATGAAGCTGCAAATCCCAGTTTAACTATGTTGTGTTGATTATTCTCAATGAGAAGTTCTAGTTTTGATTTGCTTAAAAATTCTTGCATACAATGGCCATTTATGTGTGTTATGTTTTGATGGGATTATCGTTTTTTTTTTTTTTTTTTTTTTTTTTTGCTATATATATATTGACCCACATTACACATGTATATGTACCCCTGTAGGAAGTTGGTATAACATCTATCATCACACATGGTCTGCATAAAGGAGACAAGTTCTTATTTGCCAAATATTATTTTATATGATTTTCTACTTAATCTATGACAAGAACTGATTACCATTTTTTTCAAGAAAGAAATGACACTTAATGTTAACTGAAAGTGTACTGTGCACAGCTGTTTTTATTTATTCTTACCTCTCTGTGCTTTCAGATTAATATTTTGTGTAGCATTTTCTTTACTATAGAAATTCAACTGGCATAAAAATAAATAAGCCAAGAATATACAAACTATTTCCAAAATAAGACTTGATTATAACAGTGAAAACTGAATTGATCAATGACACAAAACACTCACTTTTTTAAAAGTTTCCAGAATACATTTTAGAGGCTAGCTTCCTTTATCATCACTTAGCCTCTGAAACATGTTCTGGGAAGCTTAAATTCTGCATATTTTGTGTCGATCAACTTAGTGCTCAACCTTAATCAATTTCAACAAGTCTTGAACTTCCAGTATTTGAAGATAAGACTTGATTTGTATACAACACATCTTCAACACAGGGATCATGGATGAGGAAGGTTGGAGCGTTTCAGATGTGAACACTTTCATATTGTAGATAAAATTATACCTTGAATGGCTTGTCATGCTGATATAACTAGAGAATGCAAAATTTACATTTGGAATAATGCAATTTGGGTATTTTTCAAAGAATACTGCGGACTTTGTCCATTTCTAGGAATAACATAAGTTCTACAATGTTTAGGAAGAATATTGCAGGTTTTTGTGAACGCGACAAATTGATTATAAATTTATATTGATCTCATGATATGCATGGACGGATAGTAACAATCACTTTTAGACATAGGAAGGAAGTTATCTTCTCCACCTATTCCTATGTATGAGAACATCATCTGCTTCCATACCACCACACAGGCATCTGGCAAATTGCAGCACAGGTGTGTATCAAACAAATTGAATTGCAAAATTTTCCTTGTTCGTTTTGCTCTAGTTTGTCTTTTAGACCTGTTGTGTTGTGATTGCATGAACATGCCAAACCTTTGTATAAATGTGAAAGTTTGAGAGAGAGAGAATTTGCAAGTGATGGATTATATGCAAGTGATAAGATGCTAATGTGCAAAACATGTAATTGTATAATTTATTGGGAAAGAAGAAATAAAGTGTAAAGTATACAGCTTTTTCAAGCAACGCATGAGACAGAAATGTCAGGCATCAGTTGCTGCAATGTTTCAGCCACCAAAGAAGAAAAAATATGGAACTAGCGCATTTGCAAGAGACACTTCAAAGCTTTCAGAAAGTAAATATTCCCATGGAAAAGCTGGGCGAAAAAGGATGGATATATAAATACTGTGAATGCTGGTACCTTTAGATAATGCTTTCTTTTTGTTACCTACGAATATACAAGGAGCCACTTCTACAGAAATATTGGCAGCTGAGGCCCCGAAACCTGCATGTACTAAACAGGACATTGAAGGCATACTGCCTTGTTGACTACATGCCACCCCTATTACTGCCCTGCCCAGGATGTCCTGGGTGTAGAAGGAAGCAAGGAAGGAAGGAGGGAAGGAGGGAGGGAGGGAGGGAGGGAGGGAGGGAGGTAGGCAGAGTTTGCAGCTGCTGTGCTGTTATGTTGTTTCTAATTGGCCAGACCGAGCATTTATTTATTATTATTAATATTACTACTGCTATAGATATGTGTATACTGCAATAATTTTAGTATTGCCGACCAAAAAAATATTTTTTTTGGCTTGATGTTTTTCTTTATATGGAAAAAATTTCATCATTTATTTTCCCACTTCCAAATGACACTAACGAGTTTGAGTAAAATATTGCATGCTTAAAGATATTTACATGATGAAATGCATATTTTGAAAGTTATAATTTTATTTCATCTTTATTTTCATGCCCCAGTCTGAGCCCTTGCAAACCTCTAACACCCAAATGCGTCTCAAATTAAACAAGCATTAGAGGTACATCAATGTCTAGTATCAATAGTGTTCACAGAATAGCAGGAGATGCAACAGTTTTCTCCTGAATGGGAAGCCCTTTGAGGTTTGTAAAAAGAATCAGATGCTAGAAGTTTATAGTTGGGCTTGCTTAGGAGAATAATATTTATTCAATAACATCATGGCAAGGTCAGGTTTCAAATTTTTTAAACACTCCTATCACCGCCACACGATAAACTATACATACAAGGCTGATTAGGCAGTGGTTCTGAGAGGGAAGTGCCCATAGAGAACTTGAAAGGTGCCACTTAATCATACTTAGTCATTTATTTCAGGTATTATGTGCTTTGGTCTTCATTTTTAAACTAAATGTAAAACCGATAAACTAGACCAAATAATCAGGTCTCCAGTGAATGAGTTAAATTATGAGGAAACTTTCACTGCATGCAGTGATAATCAACTTTTAAAAATGAATAATCTGACATATATAATCTTTTATCCAATAAAAGGGGCAACCAGCAGTTTCTTTAAGTCCAAAAAGTTTAGAGAGGTATGAAATATCAGGCATTGCAATGGACTGTTCTTGCTCATTTTATTACTATATATGCCAATTACTCCATCAATTGGAAGAACTGCTTTACTTCTTTATTTATTGGTGGTTTTAACATATTCCATAGTTCAATATTATTATAATCTAAACTAGATTCACCATAAGCATGGTTTTGGCTTTAATCACTGCCAATCAAAGACATGTCTCATTTAATACAGAATTCTGATGTCAGAAGTTTCTTGGAATGTATTACCAGTCACATTTCTTTAATGTGCATACTCAGGTAATTTATACACACAGCAAATTTAATAAGCTGTGCTTCTTATAAGCATTTCATTTTCCTAAAAACACAAACTTTCCACATTTAAAATGTTCTGTGGCATGCCATAATTGCAGTTATGTGCAATGACAAATATTCGTTCAGCTTTATATGCTCCGACTACAGTCAACATTAGCATACACTGGCATTATTTAGACCATTGGATCATCTTTCTTCTCCTACCCTAATATTTTTAGCTTGCTTATATCCTTGTCAGTTTAATACAAGTCAGAATGAAACGGACGTCATCCCCAATTTTGACCCAGTCCTAATATTGGCCATCATCATAATTGCTAATGATCACAGCAGTTGTCAACCTAAAGCTCAACCATCACTATCACAAAGATCTGATATGCAGATTTTTTGTGCGGTAACTTCCACAGCAGATAACAAAACTCAAAGAGCTCAAATGAAATGACTAACACCATAGGAAGGACCACTTTTCTTCCTACACGTTCCCACTCATTTTAATAGTCGATAGCATATATCCCTGCCCTGCCTATAACAGACAGGCATGATCTCTGCCTTTAAGCCACTGAAGTAACATTTCAGGCTGGCCAGTACAAGCTGGTTGAAAAGTACTGGCAATTACATATGAAATACAAGCACTGCTTATTCAAGTTTGAAAACACACATTTGAGATTTGTTGGCACTGAAATATCTGAATGATCATGAAAACAATACTTCAACAAAATAAATGCAGGTTTTATAAGTCACATATGTTAAAATGAAAACATTTTTGGGACCTCATAATTGGAACAACAGTTACAGGAAAATGGTTATTGATCACACCCGTTACCAAGTTCGTTTTATATAAAGACCTTCTTGTCTCAAAATGTAATGCTTAATTTACTCTCATTTGAAGGGGTCTCCCATCTTGTGCCCAAAAAGGATAACCTGTTCCGTTTCAAATGTACTGTACTAGAGACTTAGCTTGCCTACTCCTGCCAGCTGACTACAAAGAAATTAAATTGAAGTTATTCATTATTTAATCATATCAGTTCATAGTTTACAGGTTTGCACTTCTCTGCAGCTAAATGTTAAACATTCTCTTGCCTGATGAGAATGATATATGTTCATGAAACAATAACCAGTATAAAAGAATGGAATATGAGTGATGATGTTTAATGGTGAGCAAACATAATAAGAATGAAAAGATGTGCATTTGGCACCTTTGAATTACAGAATGCATGCACATACAGAACAATCCCAGTAGTGTTGAGTTTTTCAGAAAACTAAAAGGCATTAACAATATATGAGCATGTAATGCTTAATTTGATAACAGCAATTTTCCAACTAGTAAAAATTATATAAAAATCTCAACAAAACATTTTTCTTTTAATTTTTACATCTGTTTCATCTGATGAACAAGGATTGTTTGAACCATTTCAGTTGCCAATATAAAGAAAGTCAATGTGATAAATTAAAGAATAAAATAAGTAAACTTTCTTTTAAAACTACAATCTCAAACAAATTTGGTACCGATATGCAGAAAAAGAAAGTTATTTTTTCCCCCCTTTGTACATTTGAAACTAAAAATTTTGAAACAACAGCTATTAAAACAGTACTTAAACTTTTGTTTTCTTTGTATTTATCAAGACACTACTTCTTACTGTGTCAACAAAACAGTATATCTACATCTTCTATGTCACTAAACTTTGATTTGGCAAAATATTTTATACACAAGTTCCTATGCAGAAACAAAACAATTAATTTGTTAGAATAAATATTTATTTAAACAATAAATATCAGTCACATTTGCATTCTATCAGCAGATCAAATACATTTTGCGTTTAAAGCTTAAGTGCTTAAAAGCACTTACATTGACGTTATCCTGACTCAGACATCCAAGCACTTTTGGCTCGCTATCTTCTTTCTCCTACTTTTGCCATGTTGCTGGTGGACTATTCACCTTCCCTGATACACTCAGTATTGGATATACTGATCATTTTGAGCACTAAGTTTCGCATCGAAGAGCTCAAATGAGGCTAACCCGTATATCAATGATATTTCACTCTGGAGCGCTACCTCACTTGGAAGTACTGATGATGCATCCTGCAATATCACATCACAATTAAGAATGGCTGTCTGCCTTAGGCAGGTGTAAACAGTTTGAAAACGAACAACAATGTAAAAACACATGCTTAATTAATGCATCCGTAATTATTAATATTTCCTTGATTATATGCATAAATGATTTTATCAGTTTTATTTAATCAATTACTATGATATATTTTTTTTTTGATTCCTAAAATTGATCATAGAAGTGATTATATTTGGTACCCACTTAACTCTTAGCAACTTTGCTAAAACAATGAAATGCTTTATTTCAGCTTTTGGCCAAGGACAAAAATTAATGGTACACGAGTACACACACAACTCTATTATTATTATTATTATTATTATTATTATTATTATTATTATTATTATTATTATTATTATTATTATTATTATTATTATTATTATTATTATTATTCCTGCCGTGTTCTCAAATACTTGCATACACATATAATTCCAGTACTTTCAAACCATAGTATTTATTTTGATTTGGTGGTATTAAGTTGAGCTGGTTTCAGTTTTCTAATGTCTTTCTTTTCCAGTTTTAGCATGCTTGTTTTACAACTGTATTCTGCAAATGAATTCCAAGATGTTACCTTTCTCAATAAAATCTTCATACCAACCTTAAATATTTATTTCAGGAATGGTTATTAGCTTTAGCTGCATTATTTTAGGATGACACACATTCAGATTAACGAAAGTCTCAAAAAAAAAAAAATTTTACACTTAGGATTTTTTTTTTTTTGTATAGCTTCTGAACATTTCGGCTACATTTATTTTTTAATTTTACTTCAAGAGGTTTTTATAACTTTCTTGCATTAAAATGTCATTTCTAAGATAAATTGCAAACACAGGGAGAAAAGCAGTGCATTGCTATGTCTTAGGTTTTTCAACAGAATTAAATGATAACAGCAGACAGCATTTGACATTTTCAGCTTTGTTAATTTAAGCCAGTGATGCCAGATCTAACTTAACACTTTGAACTAGTTAATAGAAAACGTTTATATGTATCTACATCAAGAGCCTCCAAGTTGGGGAAGAAGGTGCAAAAATCATACTTATTCCAATTCTGTTTAATTCAGAACATATGAATTTGCACACCTTACTTAATACAACATATAAAATTTCACATAGAAATTAGCTTTTCCACACAAATGACACATCAAAAGGTGAAATGGCAAACATATTTAATATGTATATTGAAAGCACCAGTCATAAAGCTGTTAGCACACAGTTCCTTTCCATGTGTACATTGATGGCTTAATGAACAACACTGCTATGAAATGTCACCTTTTCAACAGTTACGGAAATAATTTGTATACCAGTGGGTTTGACCCTTGAAACAACTGCTGTTGCCTAATTATAGGCTTTCAGATTCTTTGAAGAGTAAGGAAGAATCTTAATGGAAAAACACTACTTCCCAACCAAACAGGAATCAAACCAGTAACCTCAGAAACTTCAGAACAATTTTATTTGCATGTGTTTTTAAATAAACGTATACTATCTTTAAATATACTGAAAGTCTTAGTTTCTCCAACCAGAGGTGCAGTGCTTAATTTCTGACTGGAGGGTGGAATGGGGAGGATTTCAAGTTTAAAACCTACAAAAAGATTAATTAGTGATAATATAAAACAAATAAGTGCCACTGCAGACTAACAACTGTGCCAGAGTCAAGGTTGCTGATATAACCATAGATGATAAAAGCTGGCATATGAGTGAACAATTCTTTCTGTTATTTCTTACCAAGTAAGATGCTATGGAAACGTGTGTGGCTTATATTCTAGAAGTCCTAGATTCAAGCTCTGGCACCAACCAAACTAACCGAAGGTTTTTGCACAATTTTTCTTGGTTGTTAGCGAATGAGGAGTTGCATAATTTGATCCGCAAATTTTCCTATCATCCCTTTCATCACTACATTTCATTTCCTTCTTCTCTGCCATATCAAGCATTGGGCTTGTCACCCATTCTGGCTATACCATGATCCAAAGTTAGCTCACTCCTCCACAGGCTACTAAACCAAGGCATTGCTTCTAAGTCCTACAAATGGGAGGGTAAGTCGAAGGTTACCACTTCTTTACAGTTATAATCACAACAAATATTTAGAAAAAATTGTTTCAATTAAGAGACACTAAAGTAGTATGTGTTTTACTGTATGTAGGAAGCTGAGATGCCAGTTCCTATTTAAACACCATTTCAATATGTGCTAGCCACCATCTCATAAAAAAAATTAAGAGACTTTATGGTTCAAACGTATTGATAAAATGAGGTAAAATTTAAACAACTACCAATAAAATTTGCATTTTGTTTGCAGTAGTAACTTTTGTGCATGTTTTATAGTTTCTCATTTATATAAAATTTAACGAGACAGAAGAGAATTTATAAAAAAAATTGAGACTTCATTCACAATGCCAATAATAGCTCAGTCATACAATATGTTAACCAAAACAATTATCTTTTTTAATAAAAAACTATATTTAGAAGTTGCTCAAAGGGCATATTTTTAAGAAATTTGCTCTTTGCATCCCTAAAAGGAGGCCGCAAAACTTATATTTGTGGTTGACTTTTCATACTAAATATTCAAGTCTAATAGAATATCTACTTAGCAGGTAAAGGAATTAAAAATCTGTGACTTTAGTATGTTCATTTTACACTAAGCCACCAATATATACATGGAAAAAAACAATATTTAGAGAAACTGCAAGGTCAACAAGACACCTTGTTTTAGGTTATAGCAACCAGTTTGAATTGCAATTTCCAAGTGGTCTTCACTTAAAAATTGTAGCATTCCACAGTTGAATGTAAATATGGTCTTGCTCTTTTGAAATGTTTATTTACTTCTATTCTCCATAACCTTAAAATGTGTTAACAAGCGAGCATTCTATCTGGTGTTTTATCATTGTTTACTCAGCTACACTGTGGCACAATTAAAAAATCTCAAAGTAGCAAGTTAGAAACAACCAGCTATATTGAAAGTAGAACTATCTACTTTTTCTCCCTCACCGGCTATTTGTGCTGTGCAAAGTTTAACAATTAGCTAGTAAAGTACATCACAGCAAAGGAATTAATTATTTGTTCATTTTCCCCCTTTTTTAATTAGTATGTCGGTTCTGATTCTAGAGAGGGTTCTTGTTTAAAAGCTAATCTAAATGGATGCTCCTGTTCAGTAGATGTAGTTAAATGTGGGAGGTCTCTGACGATTACCACTGGCTGCTGGATGGGACTAGTTCCATTGCTCATGCTATGTCCATTGGTGTGCTGCAAATGGTCTGCTGACATATGCTCTGGTGAACTGGCACAGTGCAGTTTTCCTGGTGGTGTAAGAGGACTATCTGATGGGGATCCAACAGAGCTTCCACCCTGATAACTTCCTGCTGTAGTAGAGCTGCTGTTCTGTTGTACACCGCCTTCTGCAGTTGCACCTAAAATTAAAATTACATATTACATTCTTTGCTGATGGTTAAGGCAGAATAGTGTAGATTGAAACATGGAGTATCTAATAGGTGGTAATTCAGATGAAATTCAGTAAAATTTTAAACAAGTTGTTCCGCATAAAAAAAAAAAAATGAAAAGGCAGGCTACTGACAGTGAAGCAAAACAAATTATAATAAATTCTTCTTCTTTATCTGATTACCCTCCCTGTATGGAGTATTTACACCCTCTAGAACTTACAAGCCTGTGCCTAGGGTCAGATGCCCGTTGGGGAGCAGATGAACCTATGGATTGGACAGAGTGAAAACTTGGAAGCGGGTGGTCAGCCCAGCACCAGGTATGAGAGTGAAGAGGATATGTAATGCAGGCAAAACGGATGATTGGAAAGGTGATGATGGAGCAGTTGATGGAATGAGTGGTGAGGCAAACCAGAGAACTCTGAGAAACCCGCCTAGATGTCGGTTTGTCCACCACGAATACAACATATGGGTCCCTGGGATCAAACCTGGGCCACTTTGGTGATAGATGAACAGTCTAACCACTCTGCCATGGTGCCACCTTAAATTACAATAAATGTTATTATATCTATTCATTTAGGATAGGCAGCTCAAGGTCATCTCTGGTAGTTAGCACTCCATGCTTCTCCTCCACACCGTCTTCCACACGATTGCCTACCATCCCTCCTTTCCCTACAAGGCATAGCAAACCGAGTACGACTATGTTCAATTCTTCCGGCACCATAACTTAACCATAGACAACACACACTAAACGATTAAAATGTGTTTATATCCTTGCTACTAGTTGATCAGTACTACTAACCCTAATAAATGTACTCGTATATACAACTTAATGTAGCTCTAAAACATATGTGGATTTGTTATGAAATTAAAGGAGCAAATTGCCACAATATTAAAGGGAAAGTAAAAAATAAATTTACTTGTCAGAAGAAAGCTGACAGCTCACTACCTTCCTACTCATCCAAGTCATTGTCCTCACTAGAGCTCTCATCACTTTCAGTGCATAAATTGATAAGGTTTTCAATTTGCTCATCACATAATCCTTCCTTTATAAAATCCTCTTCTGCGTGATGACATTTTTGCAAGTCTTCAACAGTGAGATTGCTTATGCCATCTTGAGGCAGCTGGTTTACATTCTTCATTTTAAATGTTTAATTTTTATCTGTTACTTTCCCTTTTATTTTAGCCCAGATGAGCTCAATGAGGTTATACTGCCAATTGTAATGTAGAAGATGCACTACTACATGCCCCATTTCCAATGCCAGTTCGTCCAGTTTGTACCTTTAGTGTTTTCTGCTATGTTGTTGCACTAATTTAAATAACTCAGCAAATGTGCAAGTTGGCTCATCTGGAATGTTTTTACCCTGAAGCCATGAAATTATCTTAGCCATTCTGGAGTTTGTTGTGGACACTCTTTTTACATGGAGTAAAAACCGACATTATCATCACACATCCTTGCTCAATACATCTAAGCCAATCAGTAAACCGCTCTCTGAACATATCACCATTCATCTCTTGATGATAATTACCAGAACTTTGACTGGAATACTAAATCTGCCCCTTTGATGAACCTGTGTTGAGCTGATCCTGCATGACACATGCAGGATCCTTTGCCAAAAGGAACCCATAGGCTGCCATTTTGTTTCAAGTCTTGTCAAATATTCTAGTGCAATTCTGATTAACTCAAGTTTCATCTATCCAACATCCAAGTAAATGATAGGACGTGAAATTTCTTCTTTCCTTGTCTCGCACATTTTTCTAAGAAAGGCAACCCATACTTCACTATATCATGTATGTTCATAAGGAAATGTCAGCAGTCATTGCATGTGCGGTATCAGAAACCAAGCTTTCTCGTAACTTTATGCATGGGTATGATTCCACCAGTGTACTAAATTTTTTCTTGTAGTACATACTTTAGCTTTCTAAGCATAGGATACTTTCCACGATTATAAAATTCTTGAACTGATTGTCAAATCACATCTTTTCTAAGGCCATCTAGTCATGTACAGCTTGGTTATTTAGACCTGACCCTGCAGAAACGCAGAGAAGAAGGTAGTCTAGAGTGGGGGACAAAGGCTAGCAGTATTCTCCTTACCTACGTTTGTTACCCACATTGTGCACATGCTCGGAACGCTGCTACTGCCTACCCAAAACCCCTCCCAGAAGATAGTGGACTAGTCCAACTGCTGCACATACAGTTAAGCAGGGTCAGGTCTAAATAATCAAGCTGTAACTGCGCAATTCCTCAATATAAGTGCTAGGTATAATGTTCATACGGTTTTTATACTTATTTTTCTTTTACTAAACACAACCACATTTCTTTCACTACTCCCTCTTCGATGAACAAGGGGCCCTAATGACATAGCTGTCGACAGGCCCTTAAACACCATTACTCACTCACTCGACAAACAGTTCATACAATCTTCTATATGACTGAAGCAGAAATGTGTATTACATTCCCATGGCTTTATCAACTAGTTTTTCTTCCTGCAGTATTTGTTATTGTTCAACAGTGCTTTTGCTTAGTGTCATTCCGGTGTTTTAATAAAAGATAAAGAAGTAGTTAAAAAACTAAAGTGATCACAATTAGTGTCAGGAGTGCGACCAAAAGCATTATATGGAACACTTGATGAAACAAATGTTAGCCAAGATGGACATAACGGGAAATGAAATGAATTCCGGAATGCGGCAGAGGAAACAAATATGAAAGTCGAATTGTAAAAATGTAAACTACGGAATACGCTGCCACTGCCTACCCAAAACCCCTCCCAGAAGATAGTGGACTAGTACAACTGCTGCACATACAGTTAAGCAGGGTCAGGTCTAAATAATCAAGCTGTAATTGGTTTTTCTAGGGAGATATTTCTCTTAGCAGAACTGAAAGATGGGCCTAGTGTCTCAATATCCGTAACTGCTCTTCCATTGGCTTCATTACATATGCGTTGCACAGATCTTGGAGATACCTGACAAGCCTCTGCTGCAATGTGTTGCACATCTGAGAGATACAGTTACCCATTCTTCAAAATTCTTAAGAGTTGAAGAAATTATAAACATTATGGATTATTTCTTTAGACTGCTGTCTGATCACTAATTTAAACTAAAGGAACTCAGTTCAGCCAATTTGACACTATGCTATCTTATATATTTAAATGAGCAATTCTTGTGTGTGTGTGTGTGTGTGTGTGTGTGTGTGTGTGTGTGTGTGTGTGTGTGTGTGTGTGTGTGTGTGTGTGTGTGTATATATTCCGCACAACTTGGAAATGGCTCTAACGATTTTTATCAAATTTTGTATTCACATAGGGTTTATATCTATATAGGTGTAATTCCTCCCCCCCCCCCCCCCACGCCAAAAAAAAAATACAATTTTACATAAAAAATAACATTTTTTATTCCCGCTTCTGCAGAACAATTCTTGTAGGTATTTCTGGTATTTCAGAAACAGCTCAAGATTTGGTTAAATTTTTGCATACATGCATATTACGAGGGTGGGTCAATAAGTAATGCCTCCTATTTTTTTTTTTTTTCCTTAAATAAGTTATTTACGTGAAAAATTTGAATTTGGCGCAATTCCTCAAACCTTCTTCTCCAATCCCCTTCAGTAGTAACTTCCTAAGTCAACAGGTGGCAGCACTGCACCCTCTTGCAAAATGGCTGACATCGACATTCATATTAGACAGCGCTCTGTGATTGAATTTTTGACTGCGGAAGGTGAAACGCCAATTCGCATTCACAAAAGACTAAAAAATGTGTATGGTGATGCAACGGTGGATGTCAGCACTGTTAGACGATGGGTTCCTCGCTGTAACGAACCTGAAGGGCAAACACCATTGGCAGATGAAACATGAAGCGGCAGGCCGGTGACTGCAGTGACTCCATGCAACATTCAGCGAGTCGATGAGATCATTTGTGGTGATCGCCGGATAACAACAGGTGAATTGTGTCACATTACCTCCCACAGTAAAGGCAGTGTGATGACGATTATTCAACAACTGGGTTACTCAAAAGTTTGTTCACGTTGGGCACCAAGAAGGTTAACCGCTCAAAACAAAGAAACAAGGAAAACAATAGCCTCCGAACACCTGCAGCGCTTCAATTTGGAGGGAGAGGAGTTTCTGGAAAAAATTGTTACTGGAGACGAAACGTGGGTTCATTTTTTTGAACCTGAATCAAAGCGGCAGTCAATGGAATGGCATCACACGTCACCGAAGAAAAAGGAATTCAAAACTCAGCGGTCGGCAGGGAAAGTTATGACAACAGTGTTTTGGGATGCAGAGGGTGTGCTTACAATTGATTTTTTGGAGCAGAGATGCACAATAAATTCTGTCCAATACGTCAGAACTCTCAAAAAGCTGAAAGCGCGTCTTCGCCGAGTTCGCCCAACAAAAACTATGGCAGATGTTGTTCTTTTGCATGACAATGTAAAACCACACACCAGCCGTTACACCACTGCAAAAATTGAGAAATTGGGATGGCAAGTCTTACCTCACCCCCCATACAGCCCTGACCTGGCACCATCAGACTTCCATCTGTTCGGGCCACTAAAGGAAGCTCATCGTGGGATTCATTTTGAAGATGAGGAGGCTGTGCGTCAATGGCTTAGGAAGCAAGACCCTGTGTTTTACCACACTGGAATACATGCCCTAGTTAAAAGGTGGACCAAAACTGTGGAAAAGAACGGAGATTATGTTGAAAAGAGACAAATTAATCGTAATGTTGTAGTTTTCAAGCTATGTAAATTGGATTCCATTTTCTTGGCAATTAAAAGAGAAAACAAATTGGAGGCATTCCTTATTGACCCACCCTCGTACATTCACAGTGGTTTCTCTACTCACTTTTAGGTAACACATTCACATCTCTTTCTCTACTCACTCTTCTACAAAGAAGTCATACAACTTCCTGTACATTTGAAATAGAAATGCTGCATATTACATTCAGTGTTTTCTCCACTCACTTTTGGGTAACACATTCACATCTCTTTCTCTAGTCACTCTTCTATGAACAATTTTCCACAAAAAACGTGATTTTTAAAAGAAAAGAACTATCTTTATCCTCACTCTTAAAATAAGTCATACCATGTTCTGTATGTTTGAAATAGAAATGCCACTACATTCACACTGTTTTCTCTAACTTTTAGGTAACACACTCGCATCTCTTTCTCTGCTCACTCTTCTACAAATAAGTCATTCAATTTTCTGCATGTTTGGAATAGAAATGCTGCAATTAAATTCACAGTGGTTTCTCTACTCACTCTTCTACAAACAATTCATATATATACAAATTGGATGTTTATATATATGCAACTATTAATCTCGAAAACTGCTTAACCGATCACTGCTACATTTGGCACATATATGTATTTTTTTCATGGAGAAGGTTTTTATGGTAATTTTACTACACAATGTCACTTTCAAATGGTTTTCTTCTCACTTTTCTTTTATGTAGCACATTTATGTATCCTCTGTTTGCCCATCATACAATTCATATAATTTTCTATGACTGAAATATAAATGCAGTGTATTACATTCACACAATTTTCTCTACTAATTCTTTCTTTACAAGACACTATCACTCTTCTCTCGCTACTTGCCCTTCAACATACAATTCATACAATGTGATTTTGAAATAGAAATACAACGTATTACATTCATACTACTTTCTCTACTCACTTTTGTGTTACGTAACAATTCACATGTTATTCTCTATCGTTTGTCAACTTCATACATACCCACGCCTATACATAACTTATGCTAATGAGTGAGAACTCCAAAACTGGTTGACCGATCACCATGAAAATTGGCATATCTAAGTGCTTTTTCATGGAGGCTTTATGCAATCCATTTTGCCACACAATGTATTACGTTCACACGGTTTTCTCTACTCCCTTTTCTGTTACATAACACACCACTCCCTCTACTACAAACAATGCATATATTTTTCCATACATTTAAATATAAGTGCTATGTATAATGTTCATACGGTTTTTATACTTATTTTTCTTTTACTAAACACAACCACATTTCTTTCACTACTCCCTCTTTGATGAACAAGGGGCCCTAATGACATAGTTGTCGACAGGCCCTTAAACACCATTACTCACTCACTCGACAAACAGTTCATACAATCTTCTATATGATCGAAGCAGAAATGCGTATTACATTCCCATGGCTTTATCAACTAGTTTTTCTTCCTGCAGTATTTGTTATTGTTCAACAGTGCTTTTACTTAGTGTCATTCCGGTGTTTTAATAAAAGATAAAGAAGTAGTTAAAAAACTAAAGTGATCACAATTAGTGTCAGGAGTGCGACCAAAAGCATTATATGGAACACTTGATGAAACAAATGTTAGCCAAGATGGACATAACGGGAAATGAAATGAATTCCGGAATGTGGCAGGGGAAACCAATATGAAAGTCGAATTGTAAAACTGTAAACTACGGAATAGAAAATATTGGAACAAAAATGGACAAAATGGAAGCCAAATTGAAAATGTAAACTCTGAAATGGAAAAGATGAAGACTGGAATGTCCAATATGAAAATAAATCTATCAGAGAATACTAACGAGCAACTGGCCGGAGTTAAGGAAGCCATGGAAGATGAAGGACCTTGGCCAACGTGTTGAGCCCTGGAGTCAATCGCAGCACCAAAGAACTGAAGTCCATAATGGAACAAATGCTCGACGAAAACCTCAAACTGGGTGGAAATCTACAGGGGAGGCCTGCGTTCAGTAGTAGACGTTTTACAGCTGAAATGATGGTGTTTATGAAATATTTGTGTGTATTTCTATATCTCTCGCATCTCAGAAATGATTCTTAACAATTGCGACAAAAGTGTTTACTTAGTTAACGTTTAGCTCTCCAGGTTTATCCAAATAAGTATCTTCTCCCACAAAAAAAAAAATTTACAAAAACAGAGGTGAAAAATGCCAAGCGAAGCTCGGGCAGCCAGGTACTTTACTATTATAGGCACAATGATATTGTCCGTTTCTGGAATATCATGCAGTTCAAAGAAGCTTACAGAGTGGGGTTAATGCATGTTCACTGTTTAAGAGGGGAGTGTGACCTTGAGTTGCTTATTTTGAATGAACATACTATACTGTGCGCATGCGTGTGCGCGTGCGCGTGTGTGTGTGTATTTTTAGGGTGGTCCTTATTTGGGGGTTACATAAAAATGTCAAGTGTTTTGAGTGCACACCCCTCCTACATTTTTACTTATGAGTATGACATGTTTTGATAATGTGCCAAATTTCATTAAAATTAATATTAAACCATGCCGAAATGGACTTAAGGTTTAAATAAACTTGACTACTCAAAGAGTGCTTCTCTTTTTCTAACAGCATAAACAACCTATACAGGTTTTACAAATATGCTTAATATATTTAAATGAAATATATTTAAGTATTAATATGTAATAGAACATACAAAACATAGGAATGTAGCTTAAATCAATACTAGTTTTATTACAATTTTCTTTTCAGTGTTTCTTTTTTTTACAGCCTGGACATGGTCTTTGTTGATCTTGCACACATCACAAAATTAATTATTTTTGTTCTTCACTGGCCGTTATTAATCCATTGAATTCTTGTATTAACTGCACTCCCCTTGATGCCATATCTTTTACCACATTAAGATTTTTCATTTTCATGGCACTAGGGTAGGAAGTGTTTGAATCCCAAGAAATTGGATCCTTATTTAAAAACTCTGATGTGTTGCACTTGCACAACTTTCTCTACTCTCATACTACTCTTACAAACTCTTTTTCCTATATCTTATGTTACTGAGATAAACATTTGCAGAAATTATCTTATTGCTTATTTCCATTTAGGTGCAAGAGGAATATTAGAATATAGTAGGCCTTGAGTGATAGTCAAACCTTTTAAAGCTTTGAGATCCCACTCTCTTTGCATGCATAACATAAAAAAAATGAACAACGATGTTCCATTTCACCAAAGTTTTAAGTTTACCAAAATTGACACCAATAACAAGGAATATCTCTGAAATGGTTCACTCTACAAAAAAATTTATTTAGACATAAATTGTGTTTTAGCAAGATCTACATTTTTCATACAGTAACATTTTCTCTATCTTTTACAGTTTACAAGTTATGCAAAAGTCGTCCAGACTAAATACGACTACAGGGGCTATAGCCGGAAAATTCAAAATATACATTTCATTTGTCATACAAATATCTCAAACCTTTGGCACTTAAATCAAAATCGTTAAGAGCCATTTTCAAGAAAATCAAAATTTTTGAAAAATTTTCCATGTAAAGGGTAGTTTAGGGTGGGGCTATTTTCTTTAAAATCTTCGTGTCGCATCCTTGAAAGACCTTAAACTTAAATAACTTTGGTTTTTAACCAACTTTTCGTTTTTGAGTTATGCTGTCCACAGACAGACAACAGACAGACAGACAGACACACACACCTTTTTCTAAAAATGTTTTTTTTGGAAGGATCAGGGGGTCTCAAAACATATATTTTCGGTGAAATCTTGACATAAAAGTTTTGGGTGGAATACAATACTTCCTCTATTTACCAGTAGAGAAAGTAAAAATCCATGTAAACCTGTGCTTAACTAAAACATGTCCAAACTCTTGACTGAAATGAACTCATCAGTTCTCTTGTCTGATATAATAGAGATTCGAAGCTCAGTCTGTTGGTAAATATGTTTTTTTGTTCTGAACAGCCTATGCCAACATGCTAAATTTAAATTTATGGAACTACAATAGACCAAAAAGAAAACTTACCCAAAAGCTTTGCAACTGCAACTTTCAGCCCCCAAGGTTTCAATTTCTAACTGTGCCTGTTTTTGTAATTGTTAAAGTTGTCATCAAACAGTGATAACTCGCAGATCTCTTCATTTAGATACCTTAAGTGCTGACAAAACTTTTTAGAGCACTCAAGCAAACACTTGCATTTATTTTTCCGTACAGTTTTAATTCTTTTAAAAAGCAACAACTCATTGCAACATGTGCCAGTTACTGATGAACTCAGAAACCACCATTTTGCATACACTTTCACCACAAACAGATGTTCTTCAGTCCATCCAATTCACTAACAGTGAGAGCTGAATACGAAAGAGGAACATCTTCAATGAATAAATTCTTTTGGCCATCCACCCTACATGATGCAAAGCTCCACACAACCTTACTTTTAGACTGAAGTCCACAGTTGTCCCCAGAAACATGATACACAATTCAACGAGCTCACGGTAATCATTCTTCAGGTGTTTTGGTAGTTTTCAGAAAAAAATTAATTGCATCAGTCAATCACTTCAGTTGTTTCTTCAGATGAATCATCAATAATTTCCAAAAACAATGAACTGTTATCACCTTTAATCTCCCTTACCTCCTCTTTATAACTCAAATCCTTGCCCTTGCCCTTTCCTCTTTTGCCGCCAACTTCCAGTCAACACTTCTAAGATAACCCCTATGGCCAGGCTCTCGATATAATAGAAAGATTTTATCCGTTTCTATTTTTATCATGTTCAAAGTATTAGCATGGACAACATCTAACAAATTATTTGGAGTTGGAGAAAACTTAAGCTCTTGCTCTTTGTGAGTGTTCGTCTTCTTATGATGACGGTTTTTTTTTTTTTTTTTGCAAATTGTGCCACTCTAAATACAGATTTCTTTGTGCAGTGCAGCTCTTAGCATTTTCACTGATAGTCAATTTCTCTTTGCATATGCTATAAAACAAGACACACAATCTGTTGATTATATGGTAATTTATGTCCACTGATCTGGTGCATTATTTCACACACTAAATGAATAACTGTGTCAGTACTTCTTAATCTACTGGCCATGATGTAAATAAACATTTATAACATCACCCAATGGAAACTGAGGCTCAACTGAAGGTAGGCAGTATGGCAGCAGTTAAGCACACGCATAAGCAGGAATAAGCAAAATGACGCTACTTCTCTGCCATTGCAGCATGGGTTCCTCTTCTTCAATTTCAATAATAGGTATTAAAATTTTTCTTACAACACAAGGAAAAAAAACTAGGGGGTTTGCATGAACAAATACGAAATTCAAAAAATAAGGGCCACCCTAATATATATAGTATTATCCAGGGCTAGTTATGCAAATCACTCACTTGCATCATCACCTTGTTGAACGTTTGTTTCTTTGTTGCAGTAACACAAAACATTCACAAGCTGCTGATGATTATTTAAGGACACTAAACTACTTGGTAATTAAGCCCCCTTATAAAACGAGTTGTGGCAAAAGCCAGAGAATTAATACAAAACAAAAAATCCTAGCAAAAGTCACAAATATAGCACAATATACAGAACTAATCATCGCGAAACCCAAAAATAAAAAATAATTTACAAAAAATGCCAAAACGTATGAAAGTTCCGACACCTGTAAGACTAAATCCTTAGTTGGAAACTTACATTTGATATAAATTTAAAATCCCTTTCAATCGCTTGGTTATTGTCAACCAGCACCTCTGCAGGATTGACTGGCTGTTGGAGAGACTCTCCAAGATGTTAAATATGGAAAAATTGAAGCTATTAACAGTGAAGCAACAAGATTCTAAATTAAGAACAAATTAGAAACTAAAAACTTCACTTATCTTATTGTTTTGGTGCTGACCCTGGGGTTTCAAGCTATGTCTAGCTCATTCTCAAAGCCATATGCTCAATAGCTCAATAGCTATAAGCTCAATATGGCTTTGAGAATGAGCTAGACATAGCTTGAAACCCCAGGGTCAGCACCAAAACAATAAGATAAGTGAAGTTTTTAGTTTCTAATTTGTTCTTAATTTAGAATCTCCAAGATGTGTTAGAGAAACATTCTAGCAACACCTGACAGAGGAACAGAATCCCTCTTAAAAAAGGTAACTGTGCATAAAATTGCAGTGGCCACTAAGCAATGAAGCCAAAATCATCTGCTTATGCAAGAAACACAGGAGGAAGTTGACTGGTTAACAGGAATTTCCTTCACTGCTCAAGCTTATTTCTGTGGAGAGCAGACCACTCTTCATGCCAGCACGACAGCACTACAAGCCTAAAGTCTTACTAGGTAGCATGGAATACTGTAATACTGGGTTCTGGTTGCTGCCAAATCTGCCATTCCATTTCCCAGTAAGCCAACATGACCAGGAATCCAGGCACACACCTTGTTAACCACAGAAGTGTGTCAAACATGGAGGGCATCCTGTATACATGGCAAACAGGCTGGTAGTTGTACACCTCACTAAGGTTCTGTAGTACACTAAGGAAATCCCTCAAAATGAGGCAGTCATCCAATTTTTGACAGTGCACACATAAAATGACTCGCTATACAGCATACAGCTCTGCACTATGCTACTACTCTGCTACTATTAATACAGAATATATATTGGTTTGGTTCCATAAATATAGGAACATCCAACTGGGTCATTGGTCACTGTAACCTCATAAAAATTCTAAAACTCAAGTGCAGATATTAGACATAGGCGCTATGGACTTCTGGTATGCTGTCATCCAAAGATTTACATGGGACATGAGATTTAACCAAGGGGAAAATCCCTCTCACCCTTTGGAAACATCTAGCCATTTCAATAGTATGCTTCCTAAGAAGCTCCTGCAAACAAAAACCCACCAGCCATTAAATAAGGAACAATTTCTATGAGGTATTTCCAGCATGGTGTTGAGAAAAGAAGTGAAAAATGAGTGCGCAGGCATACATTTAAGCCCACAGCCATAATTTCCTAATAACACCTCATGTGGATAATGCAAAGGGGCCTCTGTCGATTCAGTGTAAAAGCTCATAATTGGGGTAGTTGGAAAAACTCCAACAGCCATATGAATGCCTTGATCATGGTCTAATCTGCTCAACACAGATGGTTGGGCTGAAGAACAAACCGATACAATCATAATCTAGTTTGTAACAGATCAGTACACGATACAGTCGCAGCAAAACTGACTGATCCATTCCCAACGATTTGCCATTTTGCAAGATAATCAGAGTACAGTCACATTGTACTTTCAGCTGTGCTATATGCAATGACCAGCTAAGCTTTCTGTCAAAGGTCAATCCCAAGAAAAATGTCTCATCTGCAAATGGAAGTAAATCTCGACTAAATTGGAGTGAAGGTGGTAATTGTCTCCTATGGCGTCACAAACTAATGCAGAATGACTTCTCAGTTGACAAAGGTAATATTTTGAGATCTATGCTCGGAGACTGTGTAAACATTGCTGCAGATGCTGCTCCAAAAACAGTAAGACTAAAAAGACATGGAAAGAGATCACTAGTGTAAATCAAGGGGACATTACACCATAAGAAAACTGCTGTGGTAAACAAAGTGCTAAATTAATTTGTGAAAAGGTACTGAAGGAATCAGAAAGAAATGTAGGCTCTCTGGTGTTCAGGAGAGCAAGGTTAGAGAGAAATATTGGGTTTAACTCAATTTATTGAAGTGAAGTGTGAGTCTTTAATTACTTTGTGTTATTTGTGGATCAATTTGCTTCACTGTTAATAGCTTCAGGTGTATATATTTAGTTTATATATTGTCCACAAAATCAGCGATTAGTTTGCCCCCAAGTTGAACGCCACAAAGGGGTGTCCCCCACCAACAGAAAAGGTGTTGGTTACTAGGAAACTAGATCTTCTAAATCAGTGAGCGAGAGGCCATACGACAGTGGCAGATAAATATTGCAAACAGTAAATTGGATTAATGGCACTTCAATCCTGATGGAGACAGACTGTAAGGGTACTACACAAAATATATCATCTCTGATGAGCATCATAGTGCCCGCATATGTAGGAATACCCTCTTCCAATGTTAGATCACACTGTACCAGGGTGCTCTGTCTGATTTGAAAGCAATCTTGCAGATGGAGCTTTGTCTCTTACAAACATGCAACCAAAGGCTCATTCTTATTAAGCAAAAGATTCAAGCTCTGGCTGATTAGTTCTAATTCCATGTATCCATTGTAGGATAGTCTTGGCAATTATTATGGAATAAGTATTCAAATATAACTCTTCATTATGTTGAATCAACTGTCAAATCAATTTACTCTTTGTCTTTGCTGTAGGGCTAACACCTTTTACTGCAGGTTTATCCTGCCTCTTTTTCACTGGTGTTCTGGTAGTGTGGGTAAATTCCTCCTGCTCCATGTCCTCCAAAGAGGAAGACCCCTTTCTACTAGAAAATTCTGGTTCAAGTGTCTCAAACCAATTGGAAATGGAGAGCAATGAAGATGAATGTTGCCAATCAGAGTCCACCCTAGAAGATTCCTAAGCAGAGGATCTTCGAGGAGATGTACGTGGACTTATATTTCCATTTGATGCATTAGGATCAGACTTATTACTTTCTTTCAGGAAGTCGGATCTATTATAGCTGGTCTTGAACATTATTGGTGAAGCATTATATATTTCAGGGTTGCCGTAGGCCCCTGGAGTGATACAACAAGCTGATGATGCAATCAATTTGCAAAACTGGTCCTGGAGAATATAATTGAGGCATTGAGCGCAACAGTGGCCCAACCCACAAAAATTCAGAAACTGAGTTATTAGCACAGACATGTTCCCCATATCAAAATCTAGGAGAGTAGTAGTGGCCTATACTACATTTCTACAACCACTGACCGACGGCATGAGAAGTGTGTTATTGCATGGAACTGAATCTGGCTTCCTGGATAGAGTGGCCCAACCTTCCTGCATGCAACTATGTATCACAATGTTAGTGCTATATTGATTAAAATTTCCAAATATCATGACTCTTGCTTAGTTATTAAAGTCAATATAAAACTTTCAAATCACAGATAATTTTTACACTCCATTATCTCCATTATGTACATTTAGTGGTTGGGCCACTGCGCTCAACACCTCAATTACAAAAGATAAATGAAGTTTTAATTACTGATATTTATCATAATTTAAGTTGTTCCACTTACATATTCCTTTACACTCACTGACAGGGGTGTACATATCCTTTTAAATCAGAGAGGTACCCCAGATTGAGTACATTGAAAAGTTTAGGAGAATATACTATCTTGAATATATTTTTATAAAAACAACATGTTTGGCAACCATGTGCTTCACTTTGCAGGTGAATTCAGAGATTGATTTGGAGGCATGAAATTATCTTTAAAGATGATAAAGCATAAAGTTTCAATCCTTTTTCACATAAATTTACTGTTTTTAATAGTTTGATTTATAGGTTAATAAATATATCCCTTAATAAGGAAGAATTAAACACAATGTAAATGCATTATCAACACTGTGGTAATTACAGATCTCATACATAAAAAAGTAGAGAAATAAACATTTTTAAATAAAATGGAATAACTTTGGTTCCTCAAAATAAATATAATATAAAAAATTTCCTAAATTTTTCTAAAAAGGATAAAATTCCAAAGTACACAAAATCTGGTATCTATCAATTTAGCTGTTTGGATTGTAACAAGCTTTACATTGGTAAAACCAAGTCATTTGAAAACCAGAATGAAAGAACATTTTAGAAATATTAAATATCAACAAATTGATAAATTGGCTGTGGTAGATCATTTTTGGCCATTTAATCATGAAATAAATCCAGATGTTAAATTATTAAAACAATTATATGGACCCACAGATTTAATGGTTTCGGAAAAGATATTCATTTGAAAAACAAGGACGTGTAATGAATTTTGAAATACTGCCGATTGATTCTGTTAACACATTTGTTTTGCTTTCAGTGGTTGATAATACATAGAAAAAATAAGTCATTTAGCATCCATTAACGATGATGAGCAGTATCAACAAGAGTAGCACCAACGCTATGATAAATTGTTACAAAACCATGGTCTGTGTTTAATTTTCAACAACTTACACCAAATACAAAGATAAATGAAGCTTAGAGTCTCTAAATATTAGTTCTATTTGTTCATTGAAGAATAAAAGACATTAAGAATGATGGACCTTACCCTTACATGTAGTCAAAAACCATAGCTTTCCTAAAAATCAGGTTGCTATGTGTTTGCATACTGCTTGGTAGTAAAAGGATAAAGCATGCAGCACAAATAACACATTTACTGAACCAAAAATGAAAACTAAAAACACTGTGCACACATATTAAACTTTATTTATACCCTTGACAGTCTGAGGAAAAAGCATGCGTGCAGCTCATTAAAATTATTTACTGTGTTAAATTTCTTACCTCCAAGTAGCATTTCTTGTAACAAGCTGTCAATCCGTGCCACTCCAAAAAGCTTGGCAAATTGTATCTGCTCTATCATTTGCCATGTGATGGACTGAAGTGCTGGCAAAGTCAGGAGAAGCTCTCCAAAACGCCCTCGGGAATCGTATTGCCTATCACTTATGTAATCTTCCAAATTAATTTGGATCTGATAACGAAGGCATTTAATCCTGTTTGGATCACTTAGGCCTTTTGCATCTGCAATAAAAGAGGATTATGTTTCTCTGTTGATTTAAATGCATTTTCTCTTACTCAAGAGAAGAAAAAAAAAAAAAACACCTGTTTTTAAATAGAGTTTTATAAAAAGTAAACCTCTACTGCAGCCTATGACTATTCAATTACCATCCAGAACACACAAAAAGCATTCAAAAGAACTAGAAATGTTTAATACCCAACGGTTGACAATGAAGTCATTGTCTTTTTACACTCTTAATATTTTTCATAATTATTTTATATATTGAGAACTGGTGGACATTTTTGATGATGATTAGAGCCTATTTCTTCATTTAGATTGCAAAGTGGAGACACTGGGGACTCATATTCTGATTCTGTGTAAAGGTTTAGCCATACAATCGTGTCCTGTTAATATTCGAAAGGCTGCAACTGTTGTTTTTCTAGGCAGATCAGGTATTACTTTTGGATTCTGGGTAAGAACTTCCCATTTTCAGAACTAGACTAGGTACAGTCCTCCAGGTACACTGCAGGTTCTAAAAGAAAATAATGTAAATAAACCAAAATTAAACTGTAACTGCAAATTCCTAACTTGTGACTGTACGTGTACAAGTGAAGATACTAACAGTTTTTTTTTTAAAGTGAAAAAATTCGTAACTCAGGGTTGCTTTTATTCAGTGGAAGAATACCTCAAAACTAATTTATAAGCTTTTCTTGTATAACTAACTTTGTACTATTTTCTGTAATGTACTATGCTTATAGTCAATTTACAGTCTATTCACCACCTCAAGGTCTAAGGGGAATGAGGGACAGGAGAGAGACATTCCATGCAGTGTAACCTTAGTTTTGTAAATATCCACGTAATCGTTGTTCTGCTGGTCATGCTGCCAACTTACCTCAAATATTATTCACGCTATGTTTACTCGCCGCTAATTTCTCTTCATTTCAGTTGTAAAATCGTACTTGTCACTAGTTTTGTGTCGGAAGTGATGGTGAAAGTAATGTTTTATTTATTAGCTAATGCTGGATTTCTGACAATGAAGTCATTAATCCTAGTGAAAGTAATGTAGAAGCAGATAATACTCCGCCTAGGAGTGCTGTGAAATTTACTATGATATTGTGGTTGTAGAACACAGGGGTTCTGAGTGACAGTTCTAGGTGTAAAACAGCTCTTTATAGGATGATTGAATCAAGCAAGTCTAAAGAGGCTCTTTAGGTATTACTGCCTTTCTTCTGTTACTTTCATTGCCTGTACTTGCAGGAGCCATTACTATACTATTAACTGACTGAAATTTTAATACTTCATTCTTGTATCCTGCAAGAGGGAATGAGAAGTTGTTAGACTGAATTCTACCTCAATTGTTATAATATTATTGGTTATTTTGGTTTTATTGGGCCACATTATCATTTACTTGCCCATACACATGTGTGATTTCAATCCCATAGAATTAGTTTGGGCCAAGGAAGAATGAATACTCAAGGAAATGCAACAGCTGACTTATTCTTACAGGAATTGCACGCTTAAGGATGTATAACCTAAGACCGAAACAGATTGGCAGTGTTTTTTAAAAATATAGAAAAGGCAGAAAATGATCATTGGGAAAAAGACAGTAGTTGAAAACATTGTTTATGCTTTATAAGCTAAATATACTGCATGAACTGAAAATAACATTTAAATTGTGCTATTTTGGCGATTTCTTTGCTTTAATCTGGCATGAATACGCATTCCAAGTTTGGCAACATTATCGTAAACGTGATTGGAAGCACAACTGCTTCTTGCAATATCATTGTTTATCGGAAATTGTTTACTGATGTAGTGGCTGACTGCATTCCTGCCAGGGACCTTCAGCTGGTGAACTGTAAATTATTGTTTACTGGATTGATTACTGTATTGTACCTAGAATCTGTTTATATTGTACCTCGATGAAGCCAATTATTTCTATATTGAAAGCAAGCTATGAATAAATAAATAAAAATGCTCTTAGTGTTTATAAATTAGTCATGCATAAGAAACAGAAATCCTGTGCAATTATTTTCAAATTTGATGGATTTCTGTGTTCCAATAATTCCACACAATCTTGGCCTTGTCAGTAATATAATGATTAATGACCATCCTACTGGTGACTTCTGTTATCAGGTGAATTTCTCCAGTCACTGATTCTGCCACTAGGAGCAAATGATGACAGGCGATCGATCAGCTCACTGTCTATAGGTAGCACCATAGGAGAAGCAGAAAACTTGTGCATGTGTATAGTAGTTGACAGTTTTTCCCAGGAACCTTCTCTATCAAGATACAAGGCCTTTTTTTAAAATAGATAATTAGTTTTTTTTAAATATATAAGTAAACAGGAACAGAAATTACGTATCTTTGAATAAGCTAGTATAGGTTGCGCGTTTGTTCTTGACGAATGACCTTGAGCAGAAATCCAGTGAGCTGGCCTTCCCTTAATAAACAGGTCAGCAAATGTTTATGCTACGATAACAGACACCTCTGTTTTCCTCTGTCGCGTTTGTGTATACAGTCGACTGCTAAAGTTTTGTGCATCCGTACCGGATGTATGCATGCAACGAAAATAACAGTAATTCAGACAAGGAAGACGAGGGAGAAATGTCGGGAATAGAAGAAATGCATTAAAGTTACGTGGAAACAGTTATAGAGGTATAGTGTATAATACGTGTGGCTGATATTACTGGAAGTGCGATAAATTTATTTGTAGTGTTGTACTGGTTCAGCTCAGAAGCATGTGCGCCATCTCACTGCAGACTGTACCTCCGCTCTCTTTTAATGCTAACGTTCCCGCAAAAGCTGAGTAGTGACTCGCATTCAACCTTACATATAAAATTTTCATTCGTCAAGAAGTAACGCGCGACCTGTAACAGTGATGTGAATCTAAATTATAATGTAAACTGAGTCAGATTAAAACACTTAACATCACTTACATGTAATTAATCTTGACCGGTTTCAAGAGCTTAACTTGCTCCCATCATCAGAATTAACTGACTGGTTTTTGTTGATTGATGTATGGTTGGGCTGCCATCTAGCAGTGGACTGATGAACTCCCATAAAGGGTTTGATGGTGGCAAATCAAAGTTCATTACGCGGCATTTGTTTTTTATCATATGAATTTTCTCCCAGGTATCCAACTCTGCAACGTGTTTTGTAGTTTTAAAAGTTTTATATTCGGCGTAATGTTGTGGTTGGATGACCAAAAATGGTGTGCAGATGCAGATTTATCCATCTGTTTGTATTTGATACATCTCATGTGTTCTTTTAGTTCGGTTTCTAAATTCCTCTTGGTTTTCCCTACGTTTTGTTCTACAGAACATGCAGTTTCTCTTTTTGCTTTCAATATAGAGGGTACTGAATACGTCAGGAACACACTGCAAATGTTCTGCAAACAGAGATTTCTGTTTCTCTCTTTTCCACATCTTGCTATAGTTTCAAAGTCAGCAACAAAACTTTGTTGTGGGATGGCAATTCAAATTAAAACCTAAGTAAAAGGTTTCATATCTGGGCCTGTGCCTTATGCTTACAAGCAAATGGAACTCTATGAATCAATAATTTTTTAGAAAGACAATGAAGTGTACTAATTGTTGTAAAAATAACATTGGAAAGGTAGAATCAGACTAAAAATTTGATGCCATTCCCAGGATTTGAACCACACTACGGCATTGAATTTTTCGGTGCAATTCTTCCTTTCCAACCTTGTCCTACACATGGCTTGTGTGAATGAACAATTAATTACCACTGATTGACCTAATTCCAGTGGATTACTCAAACATTTAATGAGGTAAATACTCAAAATTGTGAAGTTCTTGAGGATGATTAACCAAGTTATTGTTGCAGTGATTGGAACTCTTCCCAATATTAACCAAAAAACGTCAAAAATAGTATGTCTAATTGGTTTATGTACACAAATAATATCAATGAAAAATTGGTAGCAAAACTTAACAGAAATGTTATGGTAACAATAATAATAAACTTAAAAATACACACACAAAAATTTTAAAGATTGAAGATTACCAGAAACATTTTGACTGCATGCTTATTATGCTCATTCTTATTTATAATGTGACATTACTTATTATCCAACATTACTAGTCACATATGTTTGCAATTTTTCCAACCAGTAAGTAACCTTTCAGTTGTAGTAATTCACTTACTTGGGTCAAAGAAAACAATAGCCTTTAGACAGGCAAACTCTGTGTCATCAATCCCAACTTCATTGAGAGGCTTGACTAGTTCATCCATGACTCTGCTTCCCACACGGCTTATGTCCAAATCAGCTGAAATACCAGAATCTGTAACCAATAACCGTTGTATTTTGAAAAATAAACATAATGATACTGCAACCCTACCATGATGCAAATCCCAAACAGCTGATGATTCGAAGATGAATTTTGATGTGCATGGGTAAGGATGTTAGAGAATACATATTTAATTAGTACATACGAATACTTGCTTCTGTTTAAAGAATTTACTGTCCATTAGGTTGCAGGTGCTGCTTGATGCAGGAAAGTAGCAACTGTAAAAATTTATGGTCATTCAATTATTTAATTTATAGTAATAATAAATCATGTTCGAGCAGCAATCATATGTAAATTAAATTTTACGGTCAGAAAAGATGCAGTACAGATTCATAATTTGGTGGCACTGGGAGGGGTGAAACAGCCTCGCTAACTTTGCCAATCCCTGACAGAATGAGTGATCAAGGGATCCACTTTGACCTCTAAATAATGCACAATAAATCAAGATGCAAGAGGGAGTAAAATCAGTAGAAACTTTTAGACTATGAAGGGGATCAATTTAGCCCTTCAAGCCCAATGTTTATCAGCATCACAAACTTTTGAAGCACTATGACACTATTTAAGACACATTTAGATTATCTGAAATCTTACTGGAATTGACTGAAAACAACAAATTTCTTCCATTCATTCTCACCAAAGAACAAAAATATTGCAGTCAAACCTAGTAAAGTTGCATATACAAAACTACTAAAGAGGCAAAAACAACAGCATAAAGTAGTACATGCATGCAGAATTTAGATTCAAGATGGGCCTTCACTGTCTACCCATCTCTACAAATATACCACTTCTCATTGAATACCATCACATAATGATTGCACCCTTAATTAGAGACAAACCAATAATGACCTAAATCTTTACTACTGTCACATGAAAATTCACGTTATCGAGATAGAATTATTGAATGTACAATCACTGCAACATAGCACCATTATTATTTATTTATGCCAACAAACTTAGTGTTGGTGCTTTCAAACAAATAAGCTGTGTGTGGGCAATTCTGCCATGTCACAGTAGCTTAATGGTTAGAGCAATTGCATGGTAAGCAGAAGGTCTGTGGTTCGAACCCCGGCTGTAGCACTGAATTTTTCAGTTCCGATTCTATCTCTCAAACATAGCACCATTATGTTCAAGGTCAAATGTGCTTAGGTGTTGAATAAGCAAATTGCAAAGACAGGTGAAGTGGTCAATGCGAGAGTAGCATCAGGCATTAAGTCACTAATGACCATCCTCAGGCTACGTGTAGTGCTTGGTTGTATCTAGTTGTTCTAAGAGCATTTTATTTACTGAAACACAGCAATTATTGGCAGTGTTTAAACAATAAATGATGGCTCAACTTTCCACACGTGATGCAAGAATTTTTCTAGCCCAATGTGCGTGGGAGTTATTCCAAGTACAGCTTGACATGTCGAGGTGTAGTATGCATTTATGTATTAAGAGGTACTTTTTGGTGAAATCTGAGAAACATTTTAATACCATTTTAGGGTTTATAATTATTTATTTACCTCCTGCACATGAAGCTATATTGAAGAACGTAGTGCAGCCAAATTCTTGTTTTTGCATCATTTAAAACAACCAAGCCAAATGTAGACAATAGCTTTTTTATCCCTAAATTTGACTAGCTATGTGCACTAAACACTAAATCATTAACTTAACCACTTTCTTTCACTAAATCTAATTGCTGCACTACATCTATCTAATATATTCAAAGTTCTTGGAAGAATGGTTTTTGCAGTCACCATGCCACAAATACATGAACTTTCATGTGGCTGCCCACATGCTCTACAATTAAATGGTAGAGCATGTTTGTGTCCCTATTGCTATTATGTCATATTGCCTGCACTTCATGTGTCCAAATCTGGCATGGAACCATCGTCATCCTATCTTACATTCGTCTATTTCAGGGGAAGACAGGTATCGCTGCTGTGACGTCAGCCCACATGCTCGCAACGATGGCCAGTTGAACGTGTGACGTCACAGCGGGCAAAAGGAAAGGCGTGCAGGACATCGTAATTTTAATGCTGACTGTTTTAATTACGGAATAGTCACAGATTATAAATAATTACATTTCGGCTTTATGCCACATATATATATATATACTAGTTTATGTAAACAGTCATGTTATAATACCAATAGAACAGAAATTATAACTATTTTGCCTGAGCTAGAGGAGAGCAGTACAGAACAATTAGGTGGACATTTTCCGACATTTGCTGTTTAGCTTTTCTTTAACTAGTTTGTCAATGTTAGGGCATAATGTACGGTACATTTGTAACCAAAAACTGCACGTTAGATTGTGATCTGACAATATGCTTCGGGATTTTGACTTAGAAAGTTTCATAACAGAAAAGAATTGTTCGCACACATACATAGAACCAAACATACATAATATCCATGCAACAAGGGCATACAACCTCAGAAATCTGGTTTGAGGAACATTCTTATAAAAATCAGCCAAGTCTTCCTTGTGTTTATAGTTGTCCTTCAGCAAATCGTCGCACTGTAAATTTATCAATTCAATTTGCTACCTGCTAGAAACATTGTTAACATCCAGTGAATACGGGGTCGCAAAGATCTGAAACATAGTTGACAATGTTTCTACATCTTGAAGCCTGGTCTCAAACTGGTGTGAAACACGGGTAACTGAACACAAACACAAAACCACTACACAATGCCAACAAAAACACAAAATACAAAACAAAATTCGCACTAACGCTGTTAAGATCCCTCACACAACAAATAAAAACCCTCAGACTAGGCTGAAGAGGGTTCTCCCTAAACAGTCCGGGCATGTTGTAAACATGCCCAAATAACATTTTTCATATTCATTCAGTTTCGTGCAAGTAGCTCTGCTGATCTAGGCAGCATAGCAATACACCGCTCTCGCCTGACATCACACGAATGCACAAGCTGGATCATTTAAATAAGTCACACAGCCCGAAGTTGTCTTCCCCTGGTCTATTTAAAGGACGTGCTCGGAACCACCAATTTTACCTTTTGCAATATATTTAGTGTTGTAGATCATGCACACCTTATGATAGTAACTGAAACAATCAGGGATCTAATGTGAGCAGTGGTAGAGAACAATTGTGTTTGTGCAGCGCTCCATTAGAGTACAAAGATGGGGGATAATTTTGTAGTATATTAGGCAAGACTTGGAAGATTTAGAGCAAGAAAATTTAGGAAAGAAGGAGAAAGTAAAATGATGACCAAGGAACAGATGGGTGGTTCACATCCATCTGGTAACGGTAATCAAAATGGAAGCAAGAACAGAAATGAGAATGGGAAGCAAGGCAGCACTCAACATTTTGGTTTACAGCAGCCAGGTAATAAGGGGAATTGACATCAATTATCACATCGATAACAAAATGGAGGTCTATAATACGCTTACAACTAGACAGAGCTCTACCAACTGTTTCATGGCACTGCCGCTTTCATAATTTCTACAGCAAAAAGTCTAATATGCACAATATGAATCTAACATGCTGTGCCCAGGAATAAAAATGAGAAAGTTAAAACTTCGCCATGTCTTCCTTCCCCCATTCCCAGGGCCCAGGTAAGCTTCCCATCAATTGTGAACAGTCCCACTTTAATACATGTATTTCAACTTTCTCATTTTGGTTATTGTTATTGTTACTGGTGGTTGTAAATCAGCCTTCATGGTTAGTGATGAAATTAGACAGAGGATATTAATCAAGTGCTGGCAATGCCAAAAATATTGGAAGACTTAATCAAGCTAAGGAAAATGGAGAAGATTGAAAGAGTAGATAATAGGCTGGAGGAGCTTAAAGAAACTTTGCAAAATTGAAGGACACCGGTTAATAATGAATTTACGGCATTGCCATTAAAGTCAATGTATGAGGTCATAGTGGAAACAAAAATGTTACATGGAGTGGAGGTTGGTAGAAACTGATGTATCACATAGAATGCGTTTTAGAGAGGTGTTGGGGCTACTCAAAGCTTCACCAAAGGGAGCAGCATTAGCAGGGTTAGAGGGAGGAGAAAAGGTTCGGTGATGAAGAAAATTTTAAAACATTGGTATAGGAGTTTAAAGTTAGGGGAGCACATGGTTCTACAAGAGTATGAAGTACCAAACAGAAGTAATGAAATTTAATGTTGGTCCAAGTACAAAAAATTTAGGTGGAGAGCTCTGGAAAACGGGAGTTCAAAATAGAGTAGGATTTTGGAAAGAAGTTAGGCAATGAGCTGAAGATATACAGATGCAATAGATTTGGGCTAGCTTTAGAGATAAAGGGTTCTCTAAAAGTATACAGGATAATTAAAACAGATTGAGAGAGAAAGAAATACATGGATTATTGTCGTAAATTTGACAAGGAAGGGCTGGCTTGGATGCAATCAGGAGCATTCATTGTTTTTAAAAGGTTTTAGAGAAGATAAGAAAGGTGTCTTGAATGCAAAGAGCCAAAGGAAATATTCCATTGTTTATTAGAATGTGATGAGGCAAAGGATTGAGGGTAGGATATAAAAATGTTGACAGATACAGGGACAAAAATGATTAAAATGACTGGAAAATATTTAGGTAGAGTAGGAGAAAATGGATCAGGGTAGTCAAAGATGAAGAAAAATACAATAAGAAAATGTAAAAGATCCATTACAGAAATAGCCATGGCATTGAGTGTAATGGACTGTATGGTAGATGTTAACTCTTTAAAATTAGGTATGATGCATTTTATTTAATGTTATATATTGTAAATATGAAATAGAAAAGGAACCCTTCAATACAATTCAACTGAACAGTGTGATACTGCCTGGAAGATCTCACATTATTCTCCTACTCATTGTTACATCATACGCCTGTTTGTATGCAACAGAATTTGTCTGAAAAATAACTTTTTTCTGATTCAATCACGTTCATTTATACACAAACATACATGGTCAGGACTTTTCAAAAATTACCAGCTGTTGATTGTTCCACATGTTTGGAGATTTTTTGTAGAAATTAGATACAGTTGCCACAAATATTTTGCATGTTGGCTGCTGACATCTGTCATTTCAATTTGCTTGCACATGCGATTGGTGGACCTTCAGAGTTGGAAAAATTTCTTGCAACATATGTTAGTTTCCCCTAAACGATAGCAGTAATGAAAAGTATGAATTTCTCGCATCACACTCTTGAAAGTTTCTCACAAAAGATTACATTCACAAAAAGTATGCAATTTGTCCCAGAAGTTATTTCAGATAAGCTCTTAAATTTTCAAAAATAGAATATTTAAATGAATGTTGGCTGCAATCCCACCAACCCAAACCACTCTGTACATATAACCTTATATGCAATTTTTTTTGATTTTACCAAAAATGGGTCTTAACAATTTGTTCAAGATAGTTGCATGACAATAGAATATATAACTTGAATTTTCTGAAAATAGCCAGTAAAATCGTGTTCAATTTTTACAACTTGTATAATTAATAGACTGTAATAGATAAAATTTTACTACACATAAAATTTGGATCTTGTAAGGCACACAATTCATCTCAAACTTTTAAGGTTTTAACCGCTTCCAAGATACTGTTATAGGTTTCAGTTTTTACACACTTACAATTTTTTCAAGTGGTATGTCACCACTCATGTTTTTCTCACTGTCATACAAAGAGCATGGAATCTTTAAGCTTTTTAAAATTCTAGCTATCACTTTAGCCTACTGCATCCTTCTTATACCTACAATAAAATGAGTAAATGTATCAATGAAATTCAGTAATGATCGGAAGTTTCTCAAACAGTGAGGTTAATGGCATTGATTGAGGGTCGGCTATTAACTTCAATTTCCTGCCAACAGACCAGCTTAGTAGCTCATAATACCACCACCAGAGACCTCCACCATCAACTGTATACGAGATGACAACTATATCTAGTTGGTTAAAAGCTGAGGATGGGAACGAAGGTTCCTGAAATATGTCAATTTTCACAAGTGAGAAATAACTGACCCTCAATTAGTATCAATGAAAGTTTTTCAATTAACAAGTATATAGCAGAATAAGCTTTTGTAAGAATAGTTTGTAGCAGAGAGAAGAAAGAAAGCCAAGTGAATCACATTTTTTTAAATAATTTATTCTTTAGAAAATGCTCATTGATTTCAAAGGTGATGATTGTGTTTTGAAATATGGTAATCGCCTTTAAAATGTGTACACTAAGTGGGCAACCAGAAGTAAAAAATGTTCAACCACCTCCTCAGGTGCAAGAAATTCAAGGCAACCTCTAATGAACCAAAAGCTTTTCTCTTTATCAAATTTTGATGAAAAAATTGGAATCAGAACGATCACACGTTCAAAATGAAATTATATATGATTCTGAGCAAGCATGTAATCAGAATGAAAATAAAACTCTTGCAGTAACACCAAGAGAAGTTCAGGTGTTAATCTCTACTGAAAGGACAAGCAGTATAAGACAGTGATTCATGCATCAAGCTTAATATGAGGTGTCCCAATGAAACAACATTTTTTCATTCATTTAGGTAATGTCAGAAAAGGGATATGATATTGATTCAACATAAACTGCTCATTTATTTCATCCCATTGATATAAATGTAAAGGTTTGGTCTACAGTTAAAAATGCTAATGTAGGATTGTTTTACAAATACAGTGATACAATGACAGTAACTGCTGCTGCATGGCCGTGTCCAAATGCTTGAGACTTTTCTTACTCCAGAGCTTGCAAGATCTACCAGCAATATTGTTTCAGCAAGATGGTGCTACATCATACATCATTAAAGCACATCAGCTCTTTGGGAACTGCATCATATGGGGTATCTTAGCCTACCACATCCCATGTTTCTCCAGGTTTGGGCATTTCTGAACAGTATATTTATGCCATTTACAAACACTTGAAAACTGAAAGATACAATTTGCAGATATTACTAGTAAAATGCTAAAATGTTCTCTGCACAACCTACTTAAAAGGTTGGTGGAATGTTGTCGCAGAAATGGAGGTGGCTATTTGCAAGGAAGCAAGTTTCCAGAAACAAAATTTTTACAACATAAAATGGCATATTATTTACCTTAATTTCCAATATTTATTATTTTCCCTAATTCATATATATACAAACAAACTATTACACCTTGAGAAAATAGTTTCATTGAGACAGCCTGTACATGCCCAACTTGCTGAGAAGAAAAGTAAAGTCTTTATGCTTGTTTGGATGCTTAATGCATTTCTTTTCCTTCTACCATTGCTCCTGGTAACAAATGGTACATCTAATAAGCCTCTGTACACATTTTACTTTGTGTGCAAGCAGAAAGATTATTGGCAGCTACATCAGATGTATAAGCCTTCTGCAAATACCTGGACAGTGCCTTCCAATGATGCAATTGTTTCCCAAAAGTAACACATCCTTAAGATGCATTGAGCGACGAGCTAATCCCAGTAGCAAATGTTCACCAGCATGAGCGCGCAGAAGTGCCACCTAGAACAGAAATATGATGAGCATTCCATTATAAATAATTTGAAGCATGTTACACACAATGTAATATTCAATGCATGGAATTCTAAGTATGCCATGCCACATTTGAACTTCAATTGCTATAGAATATGCTCAATGAAAGGTGGTGTTAACAGTCTCAACAGCTTCACTCACCTGTTTATTATGCAGAACATGTATTATTAGTATGAGCTCAAATCATCCACTGCCATTATACATGTTCTGCATAACACTGCTACTAACAGTGTTCAAGTTGACTCCACCTTTCATTAAGTACAATCTATGAATTGCTCCACTGTGTTCAATTGCAAAATTTAAGATATTCAATTGTAATGCTGAAATATATCCTGGCAATTCTTCTCCATTCAATGAGGATATAATTTTATATACTTATAACATTAATTACCAATATATTGCAAAAGCAAATATAACTAGGGTCCACATTTTTATGCACAAAAAAACTTTAAAATATTTATTTTTTATGTGCTAATGAGTTTAATAATGTCCTAAAAAGTGAAATATTTTTAAAAAGACCAACACAAAACATAAGAAAACATCTAACTTAAGAACAATGAATATTAGAACTCACCAATTTGCAGTTAAACGTCAGATTTAAACATCTCGGAGTCACAGTGCACAACAAATATTTCCAAATTGCTCATCACATAGCCTTTTCCTATTATCTTTGGGAATGCCTTATATTGGAAAAAGGAACATTCTATATCGTACAATATCAACCTTACATACTTGAAGAGGGGAATATCACTAACAGATGCATTTTCAAGTTCACTTATGCGTTCGCCTTCCAAAGTTTGAGCTACTTTACTGAGGGTTTGGTAGCCATATTTTTATTAAAAAAAAAAAGCCTGAAGTAAAGTTGTTTTTCAACAAACTGTATTTCTTTCACTGAATTATTTAATAAGGCAACATAGTTTCTAGTTTGTTTATTCAAGAAATCAAAATTAGAAAAATATGTGTTACACTCACATGACTTTCTCTACTCTTGTACTAACCATCCCTACAATCTCTTATTCCTCTATTTTCGTGTTAGTTGAGATGAACATTTCTAGAAATGATCTTATTGCTTATTTCCTTGTAGGTGCAAGGGGAATATGGGAATACAATAGACTTTGAGTGACAGTCAAATCTTTTAAAGCTTTCAAATTCTGTTCTCTTTGTACGGTTAACTTATAAAAAAATGAATAGCGATATTCTATTTGACATAAGTATAAGTTCTCCAAAACTTACACAAATAACGAGGAATATTTCTGAAATGGTTCTCTCTACAAAAAAATTTATTTAGACAAATTGTGTGCTTTAGCAAGATCTACATTTCTTGTACAGTAAGTTTTGGTCTATCTTTTACAATTTACCAGTTATGCAAAAGTCATCCAGAGTAAATAGGACTTCATAGGCTATAGCCAGAAAATTCAAGATATACATTTCATTTGTCATAAAAATATGTCAAACACATGGCATTTTAATCAAAATTGTTAGACCCATTTTCAAGAAAATCAAAATTTTTGAATAAGTTTCCATGTAAAGGTAGTTTTGGGGTGGAGCAATTTTCTTTAACACTAGAACCCCGGCACTCGCCAGCTACCATTAACTACGGTAGCGGTCATTTTTGACCGTTCGCGTTTTCTTTGTCTTTTCCATGTACATTTTACAACTTATTTCTTACCAGTTTGATATTGTTATTATAGGTAACTAGGCCCAATATATTATCACTATGTATGTGTAAATTATTGGAAAATTGCCTTTCTAGGACATACATTCGAATTTTCTATGCTAAATGTTTTCTCTAATAATCTTGTGCTAATGGAGAGTTAGGAGAAAAAAAATATTTAATTTGGTAGTATATAAAAAAAGCCTGTAAGATGAACATATATCCTTTATCTATCTCTATTTTTCAACAGCATGTTTATTCAAATAAAAAAATAGTTCAAATTCTCAGAAAGGCGGAATATAGTGTAATAGTGTAACTAAGAATATTTAGGATTATGAACGTGATAACACAACTTTGTGTATAATAGAACAGTAATACGGCAACACATATCTTTATATTAGTAAACCTATTACAGTATGACAACTATGTTAGCACTTACACAGAAAGTTCCTTCCATTGTTATGAACATTCACTTGTGCGTTGCATTCTACACACGTAAGAACTTTTCTAACTTCTGCTGTGCATTTTCCACATACGGTTTCTTGCAAATATGATAGGAATTGCTTGCTTTGTTCTGTGTGTAGTTATGACCTATTTGACCTTGTCGTCGGCGATTAGGGGTTGGATGTTCTTCGGTTGGATTAGTCTGTATACAACGTTGTCTGGTTCCCAAGTAGGTTTCTCTTAGCTCATCAGCGAGTTGAAGGATGAATCCTTGCCAGTTATATCTCGAAACACTATCAAAGCATTGATGGCAGCTAGGTCCAATATGTTGTAAAAAACATGCATCGACCACCTGCGGATACCAGCACGAACGGAATACAATCGTGCCATCTCATCAATCACATCCACTCCATATTTACTCTTGTAAAACTGAACTGTTTCTGGAAGTTTCTTGGAGACTGCAGATATTGCACATGAGTTGTGAAGTGTACTCATTATAATTACATTCTTCTGTGACTTTCCTTGGTAGCTGGTTAGCAAAATACCATCGTTTTTCTTCATGAGAATGGTATCATAAAGAGGAGCTCTGGAATTTCTAAGGTGATCAGGAACTTCTCGTCTCTATCTATTCACAGTTCCTACGATACTAGTGCCCGACTCCTTCAGTGTCTTAGCTAGTGATAGTGAAGCAAAGTAGTTGTCGGTGGTGACGTTTCATCCCTTTTTTAGAAAAGGATTTTTTAGAGACATCACAACATATTCTGGAACAGATTCATTCTGAGGCCGTTGATTATCCTTCCCCAGGTATGGGATATCGTTGCAGAGATACTTTCAGTTCACATCTCCAGGCATCCAGTAGTTTATACCAAATGTATCAGGCTTATTGGCCATGTATTGAATAAATGGACAGTGACATTGTGTAGGATAAAGTTGTTCATCTACTGTAAGGAATGTACCTAGTATGTAGCAATCCTTACAGTTTTCAATAAATTTGTTCCAAATAGTTGAAACTAGTGCAAACCCATCCGTCTTTAGCCTTTCAGAATGGGATGACCTGACATCAAATCGTAGAAATCTCATCACTTCCACGAATCTGTCCCTTGCCATGACATCAGAAAATATATGTGGCCCCCACTTTTTGGACCACAGTTCAGCTAGTTCAAGGCTTCCACACCCAAGTGCACCCTGCAAGTAAATTACGCTGATGAAAGCGTCTAACTCATTCAAGGTAACAGTCCATTTCTCTTCATTTTTCTTCTCTCTTACTTCAATCTCGATAGATTTTTTGATATGTCGAAGAATGGACTCATCAATGAACAACTTCCAAGCAGATGCATGGCTGCTGTCCCTTACATGCCTCTTAGCATAAGCAGTAGGGCCTTTGTCTTTCACAACATTATGTTGCTCTGTTCTACCAGGATTGTGACCTGGATCCATGATCTGCCACTCAGTACCCTTATCTCTACTAAGAATTTTTGTAAGTGCAGGAAGTTTTTCCTCTTCATGTTGCCTTTTTCTGCCTCTTTCTTATTATTGGTTGTGTTGAAGTGGCTGTGTTACCTGAAGCTTTAGTATTACTAGTAGGCATTCTATTTTCACTTGCCGCTTGTGACGCACTCAAATTGCATGGAGTATACAGTGCTGCAAGTCATGTTCAAATGATGGTTGTATCGAGCTATGCCCATACCTTCTTACCTCCCTCGCAGCACGAGAATTACAGGAAATTCTATCTTGAATTTGATTTTCTGAAAATAAATAAGCAAAGAAAACATATGTGTATATTGTGTATAAACAAGGAAAAGAATAACTACATAAATGCACCTATTAGGAATACAGTTTCATGTTATGCAATATCTAAAGCAAGCAGAATAAAACTTACCATTCAAATCATCTTCACTGAACGACTCATCTTCTGATTGTTCTGATTCACCTGGAGGTTGATAATCATCTTTACCACTACCACCTTCTGATACATCGTCTGGTACATCATGAAATATAGCTAGGTTTTCATCTAGTTTCAAACCACGAGACATCTTGAAGGCATAGATTCACAACATACACTACTATAATGAACAGTTGGTATGAAGACGGACAAAGCAGATTAGTGACAATGAGAAATCCGACGACAGTGCGAGCGAAAGGCTAACAAAATTGTAACGGTCAAAAATGACCGTCTCCGGGGTTCATGGTCAAACATGAAGAAACGCCCACGTAAATAATGACATGCCGAAAATTATTATGCTATATAAAACTAGAGGCTATATAAAACTAGAGGCTATATCAGGAAAAGTCATGAAAGGCCAAGCTTCGTTTTTAAAAACCGGCAGAACTAAACTTATTTAAATATCAAGAACGGTCAAAATGACCGCTACCGGGGTTCTAGTGTTAAAACCTTTGTGTCGCATGATTGAAAGACTAAACTTAAATACCAATTTTGAATTTTAATGGACTTTTCATTTTTTGAGTTATGCTGTCCATAGACAGAAAGACAAGACACATGGACCTTTTTCTAAAAATGCTTTTTTTGGATTCAGGGGGCCTCAAAACATATATTCCTGGTGAAATCTTGACATTGAATTTTTGGGTGGAATACAAAACTTCCTCTACTTTACTATACATAGAAGAGAAAGTAAAAATGAAGGTCAAATCACATTTTAAATTAGCATTACATATTAAATTCTGGATATCCTCAACTGTATAAGCCTCTTCTTTGTCCAGTTCATTTACTGTTTATGCGAATCCTTCAAAATGACCTGCATAATATACCAAAGCTTTAAGCCAGGTACCCCAATGTGACCATCAGTATAGGAGGTGAGGCAAGGCAAGGCAAGGCAAGGCAAGGCAAGGCAAGGCAAGGCAAGGCAAGGCAAGGCAAGGCAAGATCTGGATTAATATTTTTAAAATTATCAATCCATTATGGAGCTTTTACACTTCCCCTTCCATTGGAGACTAGCTTATCCATGTTAGGCTATAGGGTTTGGATTGTCTCACATATTCTATGAAGAGCGTGAACAACACAAGTTACATGAATCATATTTGGAAAACTTACACTTACACCTTGGGCAGCTCTCTTCATATATTCTGTGGAGTCCATAAGCAGAAACAATACATTGTCCTATTTTACATCATTTAGCCACAAGGTTTCCAAAGTTTCATTAAACACATTAGCCATTTTACATGTACATGATTTGCAGCTGACATTTCTATAAGAGACTAGCAAGAATTTTTGTTAAGAAATTTTTTTGTCATTTTTTCAATACACCTACAATTACATTTCCCACTTTTCTACAATTGGCATTGATAGTTTCCACAATGGCAACCCAGATTGTTTCATTTTCAAAAATGTACCTTATGTGACGATGTTTTCTAATAGCAACTGGGAAGATAACTTTTCTGTAGCATTGACTCATCAGGAAGATTTATAATTGCATATTTACTAAGAAACTTTCTGAGCTCAGAATTGTTCACCTTCCAAAGGAAAGCTGAAATGTTTTACACAAATCTGAATAAAATTCTGAATGTTTTGGTATGTCAGAATAAGAGGATGGTATTGATTCTCTTATAAGAAATAGCCTTGATGATGCACATGATGCAGCTGCAACAGGTTTGATCCCGGCAAATATTGCACTACCTGGGAACACTGATTCATACTAACAGATTTCGAGCAAGGCTTTCCCATTAGTGGTAAAAGTGATTCTAAAGTCAAATCTGTACTGGTGCACATTCTATTTTACTTGTTGCATTTATAATTCATACTGCTGTTCATTACAGTTTTTGTGTGATATGATTGTAACTAACAGGGTATAAGTAATACTGAGCTCAGCATATTACGTACTTGCTTAGAAAGGTTTAACAAACATGTATGATGTAACCTCGGGGTATAGTTCTGTACCTTTCCACCCCACACATGCAACTGAATCATCAGGTATCAAGTGATATGACTATTGTCCATTTGCTTTAAGTTGAAACATTAAAAGTAAAAAGAGATGGCACAATATTCCACGAGGCAGCTGGTAATCCTTAATTGCCTAATCTCAAACTTTTACTATTGAAACTTAGTATTCAAATTCTGGGTTGCAAAGGTTTTCATCTTTCCCAGCAACTGCTTGTAACATGAAAGCCAGTGAAGCAAGGATGGCTAAACCTATCACAATATTTTACACATTTCTGTGGAAACTGTCCATATTTCCGAAGTGCAACTGGTCACAATGCTATGACAAGTACAACTAGTTCTCTGAGACTAAGCAGTGAAGAGTGACAGTGTTTCTCAGCAGTCGGACCATCATTAGCACACCCCGGTCTTCATAGAACTGTCAGGTAGCAGCAAAATGGTCATGTTTCAACTTAAACCCAACAATGAATTCTTATGACTCTTATAGGTTATGAGTAGTTTTCATGTTATAAATAGAATAAGGAAAATGCTAAAATATATGTACTTGTAGAGAAAGCATAAAAAATATGAATGTATTTGAGAAAAATGTAAAACATTTATGCACTTATCTTGTTTTACAAAATATGTATTTTCGTGTAAAACAAAATGTTGCAAGTATACTTCTTAGACCTAGATCAGGATAGTGAACTTTGCTTTAGGTACATACAAATTAAGGAAAAAACATTTACATACAAATCTCTGGGACCTAATAACTCATTTTGATCTTTCTTTGGGGAAAATACAAAGAGGTTATTTGCATTTATATGTAAAATTTGGAGATTTTTATTACCCTTAACTTCAATTTCTACACCAGAACTTACTGAAGTATGTTTGTCTCCATCATCAGCCTTGATTCACTGCTGCACTTCCTTCAGGGACATGTAAATGGCATTTTGGCTGACTGTACTGCACAATGAGAATCTTTTTAAGTGGGACATTAAGTTTAATAAATTAAGTTTATTCTTGTGTATGAATGATTATTCCCAGGCAGAGAGTTCTGCTGATTTTCTAAGGACCTTTAAAAGCATAGGCTTTTCTTTCAGCTGATGATCTGTGGACCAAAAACGCTTTGCAACTGCTGATTTTTCCCTTTGTTTGCATTTCATATCTCTCATGTGTTCTTTGAATCTTATATCAATGTTCCTCATTGCATTCCCTATGTATACCTTTTTTGCAATCTTATGTGAATGGTTTAAATTTTAACGTTTTCACTTCCTTCACTGAGACTTAATTTGCACTTCTTGTCTGCCCTTTCATTTTGTGAAATTATACACACCTATGCTTCACCTGCAATAAAGTGTGTAACATTACAGCAATGTAACAGCAGAGTCGCTGCCTGCTTATTAAAGTGAAAAAGTTTGGATTAACTGGAGATGGTGATAGCTCAGGATTTAAAACAAAGCACATAACATATACAGAGTGCTCCAAAAGGTTACTGAAAAACTTGAGGGAAGAGTGGACAGAATAGACTAACTTTCAACTAGGAACCCATGTTTCCAAACACGATCCTGAGTCAGTAGCAATGATATTCTGTTAAGCCATAATACACTTTATTATGCACAGGGTTCAGTGTAATAGGTTACAAAAATGTTCAAACACACCAACACCCCATTAAATACAGGCATTGCATCATCGAATAAAACCTTGGCACACTCGCTCGAATACCCCAGTCATGTGCAAAAGTTTGCCAGATGCTACAACTACTCTGGCTACTTACTAGTGTTTCTGGATCGTTCACTGGTGTCTGATACACCACAGCTTTGATATGCCCCCAAAAGGAGTGCCACCACATTTTGATGTCAACATGCGGCACTTCCTAGATTGCAAATATCTAGAACATTGGATCAGAAGAGGACCACTTGCATGGCCACCCTGTTCCGTGGACTAAACGCCACTTGATTGTTTCTTTTGGGGGCATATCAAATCTTTGGTGTATCAGACACCAGTGGACAATCCAGAAACACTAGTAGCAAGAATAGTTGCAGCATCTGGCAAACTTTTGCACATGCCTGGGGTATTCAAACGAGTGCACCAAGGTTTTATTCGACGGTGCAATGCCTATATTCAATGTGGCAGTGATGTGTTTGAACATCTTTTGTAACCTATTACACTGAACCCTGTACACAATAAAGTATATTACGGCTTAAAAGAATACCACTGGTACTGACTCGGGATCGTGTTTAGGAACAGCTGAAAGTTGCTCTATTCTGTCTACTCTTTCTGTCCCTCAAGTTTTTCAGTTACCTTTTGAAGAACCCTGTATAGCCATGGATGTTAGCACTGATGAAATAATTGATTCTGTTGTGCTCCAAAAGGGACAAATTACTGGAGATTTGGAAAAGCCAGCATGTGAAATTATAATTGTCGTTACTTCAAAATGGTATAGATACTCAACTTTTTCTTTCAGATTACCATAGATGAATTATCTATAAGCTAACAGTGTTCAATGTGTGCCTGTTGTGTGTAACTTCTACAATCAGACACCCTCACAACAGCAGAAACACTCATGACGAGTTGCTGACAAAACTTATTCCCTACAACTACACCAGTCAGTACTGTGTTACTCTGTCTGGATTCCAGATATTTTCTTTTTCTGGTCTTAAGATTAGATCTTTCTTGGGCTCTGAGATGGTCTGATTGCATATGTGACTCGAGAAACTAATACATTTTATAATAAATGTTAGCACACGCCAACAATTAACTGGAAAACACAAGACTGATATGGCACTACACATGTCACTGTAATGCATGCCCATAGTGGAGAGGAACCTATACCTTGGATGGAGTTATTGCTGGAACCTAATTGCAAGCACATTGATAAATGTAGAAAGATCAGGTTTTCAACAAACAAATCTCTACAGGCGAGAGGTGTTAAAATGCATGGTATAACCACCAGTTGCCTTCATTTTTAGACTTGTTAAATAGTACTATTGTATTAATTTACATGAGATGATAGATCTTCACCTGTCAAAGTGAATTATTGTTTGCACATAAAAGTATTTGAAATGCTACACACAAAAACAAGCCATAATATTGCACAAGAAACATATAGTGTTCCTAGTATCAGGTTATGCTCAAGTCAGCAGCATTTTGCTGATGTCCTGTGTATGTGTAACCAACCCAGAAGCATGGTAATGCATGTAGCAAAATCCTTTCCCTGCTTCCTTAATTGGCTCTGCATTGTATGCCAACAATTTTTATATATGCATAAAAAAACAACCATGTATTTTAAAGTTTCACTGATGAAGATTATGAATAGTACATTGTAGTCTGTGGCCTTTACATAAAATGACCAAACTGTATCAATTACATTAACTTCAACTGTTACTGCCAATAATGTTAGTATGTGTATGCTGGCCTGGTACAAAGACAAAAATGAAAAACCTCCAAGAATTGAGAGGAACATACTAGAGGTCTGCACGGGCTCGGGCCTAATTTGAAAAATGCTAGTTGGGCTCGGGCTGGGGTAGGGACGGGCTCAGGCTTGAAAATTTATTTTCAATGCTGTCATACCAGCATTAGAGGGTTTTGAATTTTAGTGTGATATATCCTTCAATTTCCGAATTACGAAATGTTGAATCCGGATTTTATAATGTTATGCCAAATGCTCTACATGACGAACTTTTTTAAAAAAAATTCCTATTTTTAAAGTTCTATTGTATTTATCTGGTTATAACGTACAAATCTGTTGTGCAAATTTGTTTTATTAGCATCATCTCAAAAGACAATAATTTTTAAATTTTGTCGCTTGAAATTTCTAGTATAAAGTTTTATAAGTTTCTTTAGTAACTCAAAACCATTCAAAAGAAAAAATGAAAGTATATGAGAGATTTACTTGTTTGTGTTTTGGAAATGATACTGGTGCTGTTTTTGCAATTATTATTATTACGGAATGTGCTGTGCTATGAGACTCCTTTTCTATCTAGGTCATGGTAACGGATGGAATGGAAAATCACACGATGTTTCTTTACCAAATGTATAAATTTATTAACACTTCATCGATACTTTACATTAAACAATTTCTCTCAGCACCATTCTAAATGCTTAAAAACCTTTACACTTTTTCACTTAGTAGAACTTATGCTTGATGAAAGTTTGGTGAAAGTTCCATGTTCACACTACTTAAATATGTCTTTTTAGCTCGAACATACACACGCGAGTGAACAGTTTTTTGGCGCCATTTGATGTGACACCGCCTTTTTCACATACATCCGCGTATGCGTCCATCAAATAGTTCTTTCTCGTTAGGGAAGTGATACCTAATCATCCTCCCCTAGTTTTATTATGGAACACATATAATTCTAATATTTATACATATATATTAAAATCAAATATGGAAAGATTTATGACGTCTTTGGGCAAACTTAGTTGTTCGTAACAATGAACCTTATCAACATGTTTTCGTCATTTAACTATCTCATACCAACATCAAAAAACGAATTACACTTTTAACAAACATTCACATGAACAATTTTCTTTTGGGGTCTTCCAATATTCTGTCTCACATGCCCCTTGTTTTGTTTTTCAAGTTGTCACCTATATTTACAATCTGGAAACACAATACAATACTTCTCCCTACTCCTCTGATGTAATCATTTTGTACAATATATTTTTTTTTCTTTACAGTCTTCTTCGCTGTTTGTCTCTGTCTTTTGTTTTGGCATGACACAGCATGTCTTTATAAATTTCACATATTCAGTTACTACACAATACATGTTCAGTTATTATACATCACATATTCAGTTATTATATAATACATATTCAGTTATTGTACAACACATTCAGTTATTATACAACATATCCAGTTATTATACAACATATGTTCAGTTATTATACAACATACGTTCAGTTATTATACAACACATTCAGTTCTTATACAACACATACTCTTAAGATTTCACATTTGACACTGACACAAATATAATTTAAGTGTATCATGGTTTATTGTGTGGCTTTTGACTTATGTTCCTTGTTATGAGGAGAGAAAAACAGGATACAAATCTTGAGCTAATGATTATGATCATATTTATGGCAATATTTTATTCAGTTCTTTGCCTTCTTTGTCTTGTAAGCTTATTATGTATAGGCAGGTCGTTGAGTCGGTTCTTAAACTCTGATGTTACTAATGGTACCATTTTTTAATTGGATTCTTATTCATTGTTGTTTGGTTCAACATTTCTTCAAGCTTAGCATTGGCTATATCCATCTTAATTCATGGGCAATGCTTTTCTGATTATGGTTTTTCTTACTTCACTAATTGTCACCTCTTTATCTCTTATCTCTATAAGAGAAAACTTCTATACTTATAATTATTCTGCAATTGTATTATTTTTCTTCTCAATTCACCCTCGACATCTTTGTGTCGAAATATTTTATCTTTGTCATCACAATTGATTCCTTTTTATTTTTGTCCCTGACATCCTTATGTCAAAAACACATTATTTTCCGTCGCTATAATTCATTTCTTTAATGACAATCAGTGTCCTCATCTGTCTTTGTTGACAATGCTCTTTGTGGTCAATATAGCCAATGACTATGTTGATTTTTTTTTTTTTTTTGTTGTATTTTCCAATCTGAACATAATCTTCTATAAGTAACCCATTAAAAATTATTATTTTCCATCATCTCTATTATTCCTGCCTTACATGGTTGTTGGCAAAGACTATTTGGTCCTTTCTATGGTTTTAACTTATTTTTATGGTATCTTCCTACCAACTTGCCATTTGTATTCTGTAGCTCAAACGTATGGTCACCCAGCTGTTTTGTTATGACCAGTGGTCCAGTGTACAATAGTTCCATCTTTCTCTTCGTGTAGCCATCACAGTGTCGATGTCAATTGTCAACTGCTTAGGGTTTGTGTTGTTGGTCATCCACTCAGTTGGGACAAACTTAGTTGTTGTAATTTCCCTGAGTGTTGGTGGTGGCTGTTGTTTCTGTATTCTGTGTAGCATCGGACCTATTTGGCACATTTTCATCTAGTTCCTGTTGTCTTATGTTGCCAGTGTTCCATTGGTCTTTGCCCTTTTGGCATGAACCCCTGTTGTATGACGACCTTTGGTTGTTGAAGTATTCCCTACAGAATCGTATGTGGTTCACTTGATGGGTACGGTCTCCTGGTCTCCCCGATCATATGTATCTCGATTCACCCCTCGGTATTGTGTCGTGGTACCGCTGTCTTGTGTTCTCCATTCTTTCGCCATGATTATGTGGTTGTGGGAAATGGTGTGCCCCTCTCCCCCTGTCATGGGTGCTCCTAATATTTCTATCTTCTCCCTCATTCTGGTTGTTCGTAGCCGTGCTCCGGTTTAAGATGGGTGAGTTTGGGTGACCGTTCCTATGTCTATGCTCATTAGGCCGACCATTTTGTGTTTCGAAGGCTGTCAGCAATTCTATCATATCTGCAAAATCTACTGGCCTCGCAACAATTAACCCTGTTCTCACCGTGTCTGGGAAATGTCTTGTTATGCTGGTAATTAGCTCTGCTTCCGACAGGTTAGGGTCTAACAGCTTTCCTTTGTTGGCTACTTTCATAAAATAATCGACTAGCGATAACCCTTCGGTTGGATCAGATCTACCTGTCGCTAGCTCTACCCTAGTTTGGTTTTGCTTAGCTGGGCCCCAATACCTTGATAGGAATAGATTTCTGAATGAGCTATACGATTCATGACCAGCTAGTGTTAGCCGAAGCCATTCCAATGCCTTGTTTTTTAAGCTTTTCTTAACTATCATCAACCTAAGCTCATTTGATCCTTTTCACTTTAAAATACTCTTCCATCTCCTTAACAAAGAGTTTTGGATCGTCTCCCTTCTCCTCTTCAAATGTAGGTAGTATGATTTCATGTAGTATGCTGTTGGTGTAACATGTGTTGTGTGTTGTGTCATTGTTTGGTTGTGAACCTCTTTCTCTGTATGGTGAGTCAACATTTTGTACATCATTCAAATAACTCTCATCTTGTACATTACTTACATCTAAATCATCTTGCCTTTGTAGTGCATTCACATCATCATTTACATTAGCCAAACTTTCTTTCCCTTTTTTCATTTCTTCACAAATTGATTTTAAATCATTCTTTATTTCTAAGTGACTTTGTTTCATATCATTTATAGCATCCTGTTGCAAATGTACTACATCAGTCATAGTCTTAATTTTAGGAATTACAATTTGTTCTACAGTTTCATTAATTATGTCTTTCTTTACTACCTCAATCTCTTTCCTTAATTCCTCAGTTATTTCTGCTTTTACATTTGTAATCTTACAGTCTACACTTGCATTACATTCTGTTATTTCATCTCTACATCTACCAATTTCTCCTTCTAATACAATCTTATTTTCTCTCATTTCTGATTCTATTTTTCCCATCCTATCTCCTATGATTTCTATCCTAGCTTCTAAGGCTTCCTTTGTCTCATTTAAGTTTTTATGTGCTAATTTTAAATTAGTTTCCATTACTTTCATATTTTCTTTACACTCCTGTCTTCCTAATTCTATTTTCTGCTCTAAGTTCTGTCTTACTTCCTCCATTTTCTGACCTCTCTCTTCCTTATTCTGTTCTAGTTTCTGGCCTAAACTTTGTTCTATGTCCTGCTTTAATTCTACCTTTTTTTGTTCCATTCTCTGGCCTAAACTTTGTTCTAGTCTTTCAAACATGATCACTAATAACCTTTGGTCTTTTCCTATTGCTACCTGTTCCTCACTTTCTGGTTCTATTTGATAACTAGGCCTATCTGCCCCTTCCCCCACTCCTGTTTCTATCTCTTTTCGCGACATTTTAGTTTCTTTATTCAATTCACTACTTTGCCGCTTCGCAGTAACATAAAAATACAAATAAACTGGATGTAAAAATAAAAATTTTTGGTCCTACTCTTTTTTCCGTTGATTTGTCCAGTTATGTACGTCTCCTGGGCAGTTGGCTTCGCTAGACGATCTCCGGTGTTTTCCCGCGTTGATTATCCGTTCATCGGTGTTCTGATGTATCGTTGATTATCCGTTCGTCGGTGTTCTGATGTCGATATCAAACGATGGTCTAATGGCGTCTTCTTTCTTTTTGGCGCGATGATATGGCGTCACTTGGTATTTCGCGTAAGTTCATTTCCCGTAATTTCCATTCCATCCTAAATTCGTGTTTCACGTTGGGCAAGCCATTTGGTGCTGTTTTTGCAATTATTATTATTACGGAATGTGCTGTGCTATGAGACTCCTTTTCTATCTAGGTCGTGGTAACGGGTGGAATGGAAAATCACACGATGTTTCTTTACCACAATGTATTAATTTATTAACACTTCATCGATACTTTACATTAAACAATTTCTCTCAGCACCATTCTAAATGCTTAAAAACCTTTACACTTTTTCACTTAGTAGAACTTATGCTTGATGAAAGTTTGGTGAAAGTTCCATGTTCACACTACTTAAATATGTCTTTTTAGCTCGAAAATACACACGCAAGTGAACAGTTTTTTGGCGTCATTTGACGCGACACCGCCTTTTTCATATACATCCGCATATGCGTCCATCAAATAGTTCTTTCTCGTTAGGGAAGTGATCCCTAATCATCCTCCCCTAGTTTTATTATGGAACACATATAATTCTAATATTTATACATATATATTAAAATCACATATGGAAAGATTTATGACGTCTTTGGGCAAACTTAGTTGTTCGTAACAATGAACCTTATCAACATGTTTTCGTCATTTAATTATCTCATACCAACATCAAAAAACGAATTACACTTTTAACAAACATTCACATGAACGATTTTCTTTTGGGGTCTTCCAATATTCTGTCTCAATACGAAGAATTGCATGAAAACTGCATCGTGTGACATTTTCCAAAAGTGAATATGGTGAAAAAATAATTTTCAAAAGCTTAAATTTTCAAATGAAAAACACTTATTCTGCATTTTTGTGGTGCATTATGCAACTACAAGTATTTGTAATATAAAAAGTCAAAACACATTTTGAATTTAAGGTCCCTAGTATTTTTGAAGTCATGGAATTCAAATGTAAAGTTTTGCGAGATTTGTGCTAAATTTCAGTGGTACATTCACTTAGGAGACAAAAAATAATGTATATTTCTTGAATACCAATGTTTAAATGTCGAGAATAGCACAATTACCACAGCATTTCTTTACTAGGAATTCTAAATGATTATTCTGCTGACACGTTTCAAATGCTGCTACTGATGATAGTCAAAGCACAGAATGAGAGGGTTTGCAACTATATTATTTCTCACGAGTCGGCTGCAATTCAATCCGTTCGTTCACTCACTCCACGTTTAAAATCTTACACTCTTATCTCGAAGCCAAGGCGTATTTGATTCTGTTATACTGCTAGTAACGTGTGTTTCCTCCTGCTTTGTAAAGTGCTAACACAGCATCGATGTTTATACTGATACAAATACAGTTTGTTTTGTGGCTGATACTGTAATGTTACTGAACATTATTGTTCAGCATTTCTCCAAATTGAAACGTTTACTTTATTATTATCATGAGATGAATCACTATATATATCATACATCAGGGTCATTGCCCATCAATCAGCATCGCCAAATTGCAACATAGAAGTTGTGACACTTTCATTTTTCATTGCCCATCTGTCTGTTACAACCAAGTTATATGTAGAAAAAAATATCTCGTCAGCACCTGATACCGGTAGCCAAAGACATTGAAGGGACTTTTTGTAGAAAAGGTAGTATCACACCAATAACCTTTTCTTCAAACTTGGAAGAAAAAAAAAGGTTATTTCTAAGACTTTGGTGACACAATATCATGATCTTAAAATAATATTAATGTACCTACTAACGTTATTTATGCAGGTACCCAACATTCGCTAGCCTAAGTATTTGGACGAAAATTGGATTTTAGCAACTATACAATATCATTAATAATAATAATAAATAATATTAATAAGAATATTATTAATGATAATGATAATATTGTCAATATCTGCAGGATAATTTTGTTTAAAATGAAATTGCACAATTGGACTGGGCTCGGGTCGGGCCTGGGCCCGGGCCATGGCCTATAGATTATTATCGGGCTCGGGCCGGGTCCGGGCCATGGCCTATAGATTATTCCCGGGCTCAGGCCGGGCCCAGGCTTGGTTGATACCGGGCTCAGGCCGAGCCCAGGCTTGGTTGATACCGGGCCAGGCCAGGTCTAAGAAAGTCGGCCGTGCAGGCCTCTAGTACATATATCCATGAATGTTTACAAGTCTTGGCACTCGTTTCAACTTCTTTTGTACTGAACCGTACCACAATGATGTGAAAAGATTACAGATTTACTACAAATAAAGCTAAAAATCTATTAAATGAATTAATAGAAAACTGTGTGATCTTCTGCATTAAAAATGTGACTTTGTGAAGTTAATCTGCTTAAAATATGCCACTTCAGTATTTAACAACACAAAAATTTTTGAAACTATATTGCATTTAAACATTCATCCAAGTCTTACCTGATCATCTAATGGCAGTTCTGTAAATGGAGGAATGTATTTTGCCCATTCGACCAGAACAAGTAACTGTTGCTTCATAGATTCACAGACATCATTAATGTTAGCAAGTTGTTTGTTGTTAAGATTATAGTCACTTTCTTGAGAATTGTTCTGAAATACATAAAAAAAATAGTTTAACCTCATAAACTAATGTGTATGTTTTAACTAAATAATAAGTCATGCTCACTTCAATTAAGTTACTATATTCATATAAAAGAATTGCACCATTTTATTTTATGTAATGTTTTTCACCAGCTAGAAGTATTACTTATCACTGCAAAGACTAAACCTCATAAGTGGCATTTTAAATATGTATTTTGCATATTTTCCAAGCACAATTTGCAACTTATAGATTTTCCCACTTCAGCCATTAAAGGGCCAAGTATGAGTTAACATAGTATGTTAGTGGCTACTGCCTCAAATGACCAAATACCACAAGTGCAATCAAACTAAAGAGTGTGCTTCTAAGGTATTTCATGCCAAAAGGTGAAAAAGTACCCTCATTGTGTTTTAAAACTAACTTTTACATTTTGGAAACCAGAATGTTATTTCTACATTGTCTTATATTTTTCCTCTTGTACATAATTTGCATTTTGCCAGTTCACCAGTATTGTTTTAACTACAACAATGTTTCTTACTCTGCATTATACAAACAACAAATTATAGTATTATTTAAAATTTTTAATTTGAAAAGGCCCATAATTCAAAGATTTAATTCTCTCATCGTTTCAAACACAAGATTTTACAGGCTTTCACATGTGGGAACGTCTAAATTTGGTTAATATTTATTACAAATAAAGTTTCAGTCCTAAAGTTTAGTCCTAAAACTAAAAGGAAATCTCTTCATTATCACTATTGGGTTAACCCTGGGTACTTCTAACAGTGAACAGCGTTCCATTGCCCTGAGGTGATTGTCGTCCTTCCTTCCAACTGGTTTAAAATTGATGGTGTGGTGGAATCTGTCGGTGTGGCAATCAATTTAGGAATGAAGATGTTGATTCCTTTTTTTTTTTATACCAGATTTCCTGATAAGATACTTGGTTTGTAGCTTTCTTCTTCTGTCTGTGTTTGCATATACATATTTAGCTAGTTTTAAAGAGAGTTTGTGAAGATGAAAAACTTCAAATGCTAAGGAAAATGCATAAAAAGCAAAGTACTGAAATTGCAAGAGAGTTCAGAATTACATTATCTACTCTTTCGATGAATTTGGAAAATCTAAAACATTAGAAATCCAAGCAAATACACATCCAAGGAAAAGAAATGTTAATGTAGAAGCAAAATTGATGGAGTGGTTTGGAAATCCTCTAGCTAATTTATATTTATATATATATATTAATAATGCTAATGAAGTGGCCTTTCAACACATTGGAATTCCAGTGCCCAAATGGGTGATTGTAGTGTCTTAAGAAATGACAGTAGCATTACACGGCAACCCATTTGGGGAGAATCTTCAGCCATGAATCCTGAAGCCCCAGAAACATGCTGATTGTAGATCTTATAATTACATCAACGAAGACATTTTCAATGTCTCAGGAAACAGCATTGTTTCTCGATGATGGGCCAAAACGGACTTTGCCTTTTAAAATGGAAGAGCAACATGATTTTAAAATAAGTGATCAGAATATGGTCAGCCATGTCCAAGATGAAGAATTTGCATTTATTACAAAAACCTGGCACTCCATATAATTACTAACTAAAGCATTTCTGTAACACACTCTTTTCTGTGCTAGTTATTCAAGTGCCAGAAATGTGCATTTCAATAAATATTTTAATATCAACACTGATATATACAGGTAGAGTATAATTGGTATTTATACGAGGCATCTTTTGTAGAACTATGATAAAATCTTTCAGAGAATTGTCCGTACTCAACTAACAGATCAAAATATATGTTATTTAACCATACAAAACTATGTAAATTTTGATTTAAATATTTAGTTTAACTCCAGGATAATGAAATATAAAATGGTCTTCCATTTTTGTGAAGTTTCATTCAATTGGAAAATCACAAATGGTATACTATATCACCTAGAGAAATAAATCTAGACCTTGTTAAAATATACAACTTATGTGAAATATATAACATTCTTCTTTATGACATTAACAATTTCTAACATACTAAATTACAATCCAAGTTGAATAGTTATTTTAATTGTACAATTTCCACTTCACTGTGTCACTTCCAGTCTCCAAAATATTTGATGTACATTTAAACCTTCCCTAGATCTTAAGCAATAAACATATTTTGAAAACTTACGTACCCAGAGTTCTGCTTTTTCAGTTATATGACAAGAATTTTACTTTGGATAACTGTTGTACCAGTCTTCTGCATGAACAATTTTCTATTCAAGAATAGAGAATTCATTACTTCCATTACACTTTTCCCCACTGCTTCTTTTATTGCCCTCTCTTGCTGACATACTCTTTTTGATTTGAGAAATATATGAGTTTCTATATACTGTATTTACCTCAACTGAGTGTCTTGTGTATATATATTTTTATTTATTATGGGATGATTCCATGAAAAGTGCTCTGTGCAACTGCTACAAAACATACATATTATAACTTGTTCGCTAATGCTCTGGATCTTAGAATTCGTCCATTCTCTGTCTAGCATCCCAATAATAGGCTGTTAGTTGAGTATGAATATTTCTTGTATTTTCAGCATTACTCGACAGTAGTAAATGTTCTTTATTCATAATAGTATCTGGTTACTTGCAAAGGGTGCATTGTGATGAACTGTATGTGATTATTCTATGAAGGTGTGGCCAAACAGTCCAGACTGGTAATTAATCAGAATACTGCCATTGATTTTCTTTGTGAGTGATCAGGGTGTATTTCTTGTCAAGGATGTTATTTCATTTTTTTACCTGCACTTGCAGTTTTACACTCCTCTTGTTGAAACAATTTTATTTCACTATTAGCTGAAATACCCAGCAATGCCCATGATTTGACAATTTTATTCCTACAACATTTTGACCTACATCGGATACTATAAAGAACCCAAAATAAACTAAACAAACAAAAACATCTGGAAAACACCATGCAAAAGCACTGAACAACCCCAAATACTACTGAAAGAAAAGTGAATAGAGAAGGCTGTGCAAATGTAAGACATATTTCTATGTCAATCATATTTAAAATTGTATAAATTCTTTGTAGAAGAGGGAGCAGAGAAAGAAATGTGACTGTATTGCGTAAAAGAAATGAGAGATAAGTTAACCGTGTGAATGTAATGCATTACATTTCAATTTCAAACATGTGGAAAATTGCATGAAGTTAATTAAAGAAATTGGAGCTATTTACAGTGAAGCAACAAGATTCTAAAGTAAGAACAATTAGAAACTAAAAACTTCACTTATCTTAGTAATGTTGCAAGTTCTTGGTGCAAAGCTGACTAAAGTTTCGAGTTGACTCCAACTCATTCTCAAAGCTATACAAACAAATTTGTTACCAAAGCATGAAGTGTTTATAGAAGAGGGAGTAGAGAGAGAAGTGTTATTGTGTTTCATAAAAGAAAAGTGTGTAGAGAAAATCATGTGAATGTAGTGTGCTGCACTTCTATTTCAATCATAGAAAATTGTACAAACTGGATGTTGAAGGGTGAATACAGAAAGAGATGTGATTGTGTTTCATAAAAGAAAAGTGAGTAGAAAAAACCATGTGAATGTTACGTTGTATAGTAAAATACAAACCTTCTCCATGAAAAAATACATACACATGCAGAATTTGGAGGTGATTGGTCAAGCAGTTTAGGAAAACATACAGGACAAATACACAAACATTATGATGTAAGGGCACTTCAAATTTTATGAATTCACCTTACCATGCTATTCTATACAACTGTTTAGGCTTAATCCTAAAAGAAAATGCTTAACTTCAGGTACTCTGGTTATGCTTATACTACAGATCCCTTGCAGCATCTATTGTTTTATTTGTCATTTAAAACTACTATGAAAGCTGAACTTAAGATAATGTTAGCTAAATGTACACATTTTACCTCAATTGCATCACCGACCTGTCGAGAAAGCATGTCTGCATTTAACAATGACACTACAGACAAGCCATTTCCTGCAGACTGTTCCTCATAGCTTGGCCTCCTTGAACTAATGCGATCCCTCTCATTCTGTACAGCTAGAAGAGATTGAAAGTTTAGTATCATTTGGTTGTTTTGCCCAAAACAAACTATAGGATTACTCAAAAAGTAGCTTTGAACACTACAAGCATAGCAATAAATTAACACAACTAAAACCTCTTTTTCGGAAATGTTTCTTTCTGCATGTTCAAAACATTGTCAGTTTAAATATTTATTAAGATTCCTACAGGAAGTCTTTATGCAAGCCAGTGTTACATACTTTTTCCAAATGTGTCCAAGCAAAAAGTTTAAAACCCAAAAATTTCCCTATTCTACTTATAACCCACACTTTTGCAAAACAACTGATAACTTTGTCTTCAGCAGAAATTTCCAACAACCTGACTTTCATAGTCTACACTAACACTCTCAACTTTTTTGACTTGCCCACTAACACTACAGGAACCTCTCCTAGAAGCTGTACGAGTTTCACACAGGTGGAGGGGTTACTTATGCCTGGGACCCAGTGGGCTGTACTGGCAATACTTGTATCAATTGAGTCACTCATGTCAGAGATCACTGGAGAGGCATGAGACAAAGAAACCGCTTACCATTTTAAAATCTCTCCCTTGGGTCTCCTAGTTGGAGAACAGTATGGGACCCCAGTTGGAGTACTAATGCTTAAAAGGGGCTCTACTCCACTTAAGGTAAGGTGTGAAGTATCACATTAAATTCTTCGGACATTGAGGCAGTAAAGCCAGTGTCTAACAATCCCTTTGGGGTGTCACTTGGAGCTCTGTCATGAATAGCCTTCCACCCATATTCAGCACTCTGAGTTATGGTGACAGAATAATTCCCCAGTGCTGGAGGAGCCAAAATGGGAACAGGAAAAGTCTAACAGAAGGGGGAAGGAGGGAAATGGAAAGTATGGAACCTAAAACAGGAGATCTTACTTAACTAAAGACTTGGGAGTTAACAGTTCTAGCAAACCCAAGAAGGAATTATGCCAAATAGCCTCAAGTCCAAACAATGCATCTGGCATCAAAACCATTATCAGGGACAGCCAGAAGAAAATTCAAAAGGGAGAGGCTGGCTCAAGCTGACAGCAGGGACGCAAAGCAACCAAGGCAGCCAGATCATCCTTCAGAAACACCACATAGCCTTGGAACTTGTGAAGAATCCGGCACTCACCAAAGACCACCATCAGCAAAGCCATACCAAAAGAAGTAGTCAGGTGAATCTACTTTATACAGGGAGGTTTTGGCATGTAACATGGCTACAATGCTGGAGAATTTTCCTGAAATTCTTGCTAAAATATTCGAGAAGGTAGACAGGGTTCTGGAAGGGGAACATCTCTCTTGAGGACTTACTCAGTGTAGGATAGGGTCCTCGTATATTATTGTGAGGATGAAACATCCAGAAGCTGATCAAGGACTGACCTCCACGGAGCAGTACTCAAAGAGAGAAACATCCTTGAAGCTATGGAGGCCAAGGATCTTAAGCCAGTCAAGATGACCTTAAGGACTTGGCACACTACAACAGAGTACATGAAGGTGCTCCTGAGGCTGAACAGACTTAATCAAGGTCTCAAAACAGATCACTGGAAGGTGCTTGATAGGCAGGCAGATTCTGTGGGACAAAGGTTAATTTTATTAATCGACCTGGAAACTACCAATGCAATCAGAGGAGAAAATGGATGCTTTTACGGGATTTTTTTTGGGTAGTGTTTAACACTCGCTTTTACTACATACGGCACCGTAGCCAGTGACTGATGATACATGGAATGAAGATGGAGCACCGGTGGAATGAGATGGTGGGAGAAACTGGAGAACCTGGAGGAAACCTGCCCCAGCACCACTTCATCCACCACAAATCCCATATGCAGTTGCCTGGGATTGAACCCAGGTCGCTTTGGTGAGAAGCAAATGGTCTAACCACTCGGCTACGGTGTGGCCCTATGCAGGATTGGACAGGGGTCTTTTAAACATACAGTCCGACCAAGGTGACTGAAGAGGCCATGGCAAAGATAGTTTAGGAGGCCATGGAAACTCGGAACACCAGAACCAACTAGGTAAGGAATAAAACAAACTTAATTATGGATATAAATCTTCATCATAGAAGGTTGCAACTGATGTTGGCATAGCTTTGATACAAGAATCCTACACCTGGAGGGGCAGGATAAGAGGGTTAGGATGTCAGTGGTAATTTGTTCAGGCAATACAGATATTCCCAGGACTTGCAAATAAACAGAACGTCCCAAAATTAGACCAACAAACTTTGGGAGCTGATAGATAACGTTATTTTAAACACTTTTTGTTAAGAAAAGTTTCTTGCTGCAGTGCTTCCTTTAAGCGCTAGACGAGTTAATTTCATAGATTACTGCCTCCCACCCAATTTAAGTATTTACGTCAAAATCAACAATGCAAATTAGTATTGCATTTATCTTAGTAAGGCACTCAATCTTAATCCAAGAAACAAACACAGAACACGTAAACAAAACACAAACATCTCATTGTTTACAGCTAATCACAACTTTACTATTCAAAGTAAATGTTGGAACGCATGCCCATTGCAATTAACACAAAGAGTGCATCAGCGTGCCCCATTCTGCCATACTCTCGCAAAGACGCCAGCCATTTCTCTGGTTTAAAAGTTTATTGGTCTAATTTTATTAATGTTTTGAGAAGTAATTGATAATTCCATGCGAACCATATGTCATAAGGCATTGGTACAATGACATGTATCCAATGATATTTCATATGCTTTAAAATAGTCAATTATTTGAACTTATAATATTTAGGAATCCAAAGAACACTGACTGCGACTCCTACTATAAGAATCTGTCAGGCTTGGTTCAAGGAATAATCAAGTATATGTGACAAACTTGTTCCATAATGTCTTTTTGCTATCCATAATTACTGGTCCATGCTTAGCATACATTTTCTGGTACTGGATAAGGTTATGCAATGTAGGGTGACATTACAAAACTAAGGTTGCCAATTTACCAAGGAAAGTTTCCTGGTAGTCTAAAGTACTGAGTGAACTTAGGAAAAACACAAAAAGACTATTTAATATAGCTATACAAGACATGACAGACACAGTCCTAAATCTAGGATAACCTGTTATAACTAGAAATAAGAGAACTCAAAAGGAAATCATGGAGGAAGCATTGAGAGGGTACTGAAGAAATATGTAGCAGTCATGAAACTGGTGAAACTTTTGGAAAAGGACACAGTTTATAAACTGAGAACAATCAAGCTTTCTGATGGAAGCTATACAATAACATGGAAGGAAACTTTGAAATAAATGTTCGAAGTACACTTCCCTGGATCAGGAATTACTGAGGGAGTCGAGTCTGATCAGGAGCCACTAAACCAGGAGGTCAAGAGAACTAGCACGAAAGATTGGGACCTATACAGGAAGATTTCTAGTTGAACTGGAATCAGATGGGCATTCAATCATTCAAACCATGCAAATCAGCCAGTCAAATCAATTGATTTCTATACTTCTATGGCAGAGAATTAATTATACTGACTCCCTGTTAGACTGTATTCAGAACCAGTCTCACACTGGGCCATATATTAATGTCCTGGTGACAAGTGAGTGGCATTTATACCTAAACCTGGGTATCCCAGTTATGAGGATGTCAAAGCCTTCAGGCTAATCAGTATCATTCTTTTTATTAAAAATGGAGAAAATTATGGTTAATTATGAATCATTGTTGAAAGGATTTTCCTTCACACAGGCACCAATTTGCATAACAACCTGGCAAATTTACTAAAACTGCTTTGCATTATGTTGAAGAAAAAAAACAGAAAAGGCATTATAATACAAATAAATAGTATTAGGAGCTTTTCTTGACATTGAGGGTGTACTTGATAGAATCTCTGCAAGAGCAATGCCCAATACTTTAAATGAACATGGAGTTGCAGAAACTTATGTCTATGGATAAAATTAGTGTTAGAAACAAGAATAACCAGTATCATATCTGAGAAAACTGTGAGAGCATCAACAAGGGATTGTCGGGAGGGTCGGGTTTTATCACCTGTCCTCTGGAGTCTTGCCAGTGATGAACTAATTCACGATGTCGATGGGAATGGCTCTCTTACCACAGGTACAAGTGGCTCTGAAGAAACTCCAACACTGGTATGATAGATGTGATTTATTTGAAAACTACGATTGCACCCCTCTACCGTATACAGAGGGATGGAGGACCTTAAGGAACTCAATCTTTGAGGAACAAGGATAGAATTTTCTGATATGGTATAACAACTTGGAGTTATTTAAGATGAGGGCTCAACCTGGAAGCAACATACAGAAGCAAGCATTAGCAGGGAATACAGATCATTCTGGATCATAAGACTATGCTTGGCAAAGCGTGGAGACTAAGGCCCAATGTTTTGCATTGGATTTATATTGCAAAGATTAGACTCACTATTTCCTATCCTCAATAGCTTGGTGGCTTAGAGTCATGTTAGGATTATAAAGGACCACAATAGTTTGGTTCCAAGAATCAAGTTGGCCTTGTGAAGGAAACCACTTTCTAAACTGCAAAGGCTAGCCTGCATTAGTATAACTGGAGTATTAGGACCATTGAAGTTCTGTTGACCTGCCACGCCATCTTTGCACAGAGGGGGAGGCAATGAGTGCTCTACACAGACTGAGGTCTAATATCAATGTGAAGGAACTTTCATTACTATGGACACCTGAATTTTCTTGAGGTCTGCATCATATTTTGTGTATGAATACAGACAAAATGACAAAAAATCAGAGAGGAAGAATTTTACCACTGCATTTCCAAGCAGAAATGAATGGAAACAAGGAATTAGTTCAAGGATACAAAGAGGACCAATTTGGTAAACAGATGGATCCAAAACTAATGAAGGAACTGGAGCAGGGGTATTTGACTGTGGCAGAAAGTGCTCGTTTAGTCTCAAACAATATGCTACTGTGTTTCAAGCAGAAATATGTGCCATTTTGGCTTGCATATGGAAAAAATATGGGCAAGAATTACAATAAGGATACACATTACTATATTTTTTCTGACAGTCAAGTAGCCTAGAAGGCCCTAGATGACAATTTTGTCAAATTGAGACTGAACTGGGAGTGCATGGGGGCCCTCATGTTACTAGCAGAGCACAGTTCTTGGAATTAGTGTGTGTTGGGACATGTAGGCATACATGGTAATGAGAGTGAACAAATTGGCTAGAAAAGAAACCTTTTGCAGGACCTGAATCCAGGCTTGGACCGTCCTGAATTATCCATGCGACAACTCGAGTGAGTGAGTGGGGTTTAAGGGCCCGTCGACAGCTAGGTCATTTGGGCCCTAACGCGACAACTCGAGAATGAATTAGGAGGGAACATAATGGGTTTTGTAAGTCTATATCGCAGGCAGCCTCAACTCAATGCACTGTGACGTCATATCCTTTAGCCCGATGCCCGAGCGTGTGGAAGCAGGCAGAAATGAAGGTCAACGGAGATAGAAAAACAGTCGGTGGCGGAATAATTAAGATTTGCAACATCGGAAGCTTTGAACGTTTATTGAGTGTTGGCTTAGTATACAAAGAGAAATAAATAATATAAATAAATGTTAATAAATTTAAATGCGGTGTGAAGGTTTTTTTGAAGGAACACTGTTTTTACACAGTAGAAGAATATTTGAAATTTAACAAATATCTTATGTATAATTGTACAAGTATTTATTGTAAATAAGTTTATGTAATATAATTACTTTTGACGTATCCTATATCAGTGTACCATGTACAGTATCTGATTTTAAAGGACTAATAAATAAATAAATCTACATTTACCTAGATGCTTAATAGAGCAAATTTAACATACCATTTCATAGCTTATCTGTCACTTATATTACATTTAATACTTCCAACTGAGTTCAATTTTGATTCAGAGGTCGAGCTTTTTGTATCCTTTCCCCCCTAATTATCTTTTCAATATTTGGTGTAATTGTCTTTGTAGTACAAAGACGAAGACTGCATTTCGAGTTGCTGTCAGATAATTGGCTTCTGTGACCCGGTTTACAGGGTTTCATTAGCGAAAAGAATTGTTCACAGAGGTAAGTAGAGCCAAACATGCTTAATATGTGAGCTGCTTGTCTGTGTAGTCTTGGAAATCTGGACTGAGGAAAGTTTATATAAAAATCGATCAAGTTTCTTTTATGAACAAAGGAATCCTTCATTTCCCGATCATATTGCAGGTCAATAAGTTCTAATTGAAACTCTGTAGGAACATTCTCAAAGTCTATGGTGAAAGGAGTGACAAATAATGGAAAATATGTAGATTCCATAGTTTCTAGCTCTTGGAATCGCACACTGAATCCTGTGTAGATAATTTAGTACGCTTGCATATTGCTCAAGCGCTGCAAATTCCAAATGTTGAGAAGCTTGGTGCAGTTTTTGAAATGATTATTAACACATACAGCAAGAATAATGTTCTTGCTAGAAAGATGAAATACTGTGATAGCAGACGCGATTCCTATCTACAGGGTCGAGGTAACGATGGAATGCATAAATCAATGTTTCTTTATCACAACATATTTATTCATTAACACTTCGTTATTTTACACTCTCAGCACCATATTAAATACTTAAACAACTTTACGTTTTCTTAATTTGTTAGAATTTACACTGGATAAAAGTTTGGTGAAAGTTCCATGTCCACACGCTACCGAAACACGTCTTATCACCTTGAGCATACAGACGCTACTGAACTAGTTCTCGGCGTCCTTCTGACGCAACACCGCCATTTTTATATTCATCCGCGCAAATAGTTTTTTATTATTGAACACAACAGACTATCTAGTAACAAGAAAACATTGGCTATCCTGAATATTAAAAATAAGTTCCTGATACACCCAAACAAGAACTAGAAATTTATACACTTTTAACAAACATTTATATGAACGATTTTCCATTGGGGTCTAATATTCTGTCTCAAGCTGATGAAAGTTTTGAAAAGTATGACGTGTTCCTGTTGATTAATTGTTGTTCCCACAATGCAAGCTTGCGTTTGAAGGCCAGTACAGAGTCAATCAGTTGAGTAATAATTTGTCCCTTGCCCTGGAGAGAACAATTAAGAACATTGAGGTTTCCTGTGAGATCTGCTAGGAATGCCAAATCACAAATCCACTTTGAATCACTAAGTTCGGGAACAGGCGTACCTTTTCTACTAAGAACAACGTTATTTCTTCCCTTAACTCATAGTACCTTTCCAGTAACGCACCCCAGCTTGACCACCTCACTTCACAATAATAAGGCAAGTCGCCAAATTCACTATTGCATTCGTTGAGAAACACTTTAAACTGGCGATGACGCAGTCCTTTTGACCTAATGAAATTAGTGGTTTTCACATCACTTGTCACATTATTCAGTTTAATACATTTTGCACATAAATTCTCCTGGTGAATTATGCAGTGAACAGATATGATGTTTTGATTAGTACCAAGGTCCTTAATTTTGTCTCTAACACGGCCTATTAGACCAAGTCTACCACTGATCATAGCAGGAGCTCCTCTGTAGCTATAGATATCAGTTTATTCCATGGAAGTTGAAGTCGATTTAAAGCTTCCTCAACACATCACAAAATATCTGCACCGGTTGTAGTACCCGCCATTGGTACTAAATCCAACATTTCTTCTGTGATCTGCAGATTTATATCCACACCTCTCACCAAAAGTTTTAGCTGCGCTGTGTCACAAGTGTCTTGGCTTTCATCTAACGCTAGAGAGTAACAAATAAATGATTTACATCTCTCCACCAACTGCTCTTCGACATTGTTGGCGAGATCTGCAATATGCCGCATAACAGTACAGAAAGAAACTAATGGATTCACATTCCAGTATACGTTCAGGGCAAACTTCATCGGCCATCATACGTAGACAAATTTTAGCAAATTCGCCATCTTTAAATGGTCCAAGTTGCTTAGCGATTTCAAGTGATATTTTATAGCTAAGACGTACAGCCAATTCACTTATTTCATGGTCCGTATCATTGTCAGTAGCCATAGTGTCTGAGTTTCTCTATCAACATGTCACGTTCCACTCCATTATAGCCATCTTATTCACTGCTATGAGCAGCGTAATGTCGTCGTAGGTTATACTTTTCAATTGTTTGAACTATCTTGCCACACACTAAACATTTCGCGGCACTCCCTAGGTCTATAAATAGATACTGTTGTTCCCAAACAGAGGAAAAAGTATATGGGGAAGATGGGCGAGGATTAGATGAGGTAGCCACACTTAAAGATGTTACCATTTCTGTACTTCATGAACCGCCACTGCACACTAGTTACGCACGTCCGTTGCTGGTGCACTCAGATGAACAACTGTAACACAATGCCCGCTTGCACGCACAGATATGCTGACTTTGCCCGCTGCCCATATTTACGTGAGTTGAGGCTGCCTGCTATATCGGGACACGCACTCAAACACCCTTGTAAAAGAGATGTGCACTGCTTAGATGAATCAAACTGAGCTCTAGCAAACAGGACTATTAACAGGACACTATCAACTGAAAGAATATTTCTACAAGATTAGCAAAGCAACTGATCCTAAGTGTACAAGATGTAGGAGAGCAGATGAAGCTTTACTGCATTTGCTCTGTAAACGTTAAGTCCTCACAATTATCAAAGTTAAATATTTTAGTAAATCATGTGGTTTCAAAAAGAGTTTCCCAAGAAACTTGCACAATTTGTGACGGCAACAAGGGTCTTTGATTTAAAAAAAAAAAAAGGAAGGGAGGGAGGCACAATAAATCTAATTGGTCACAGTACTTATGGCCTTCACAAGCCCTAACTTGTTTCTTTAAAATAAATAAATTAAAAAATAATACTACAGGAACCAGAAGATGCTATCTAACCAAACACAGATTATTTTAAATCATTGCAAACAAAATCATGTACAAGTATCACGTGTGGCACAAGCTGTTTACGACAGAACTATTCATTCACCATTGTTTGGCTCACAAAATGTTTCTTTCCAAAATAAATATTGCCATATTCAATGAAAAACAAACTATTAACAGTGGAGCATAATTCATTTTAATTCACTATGATTAATTTTCAACAATTTAAGCCCAACTACAAAAGATAAGTGAAGCCTAGTGTCTAAACATTTGTTATATCTGTTGATAAATATTGCCATATTTATATGTAAGAATTGACTTTTGAAAAATGATATGGAATGGTTACAAAAATGCTTTTCATTTAAAATGTGACTTAATAAACTATGTTTTAATGCACAGATACCATTTTACACAAATAGTGGAAAGAAGAAATAACTACTAACTTGCATAAGAGTTCGTCAAGCACTTCTACCTCCACTTTCACTTAGTGACCTCTTTTATATAAATGAACTAACTCTACAGTCAAAATTATATCAATAATGACTGTTTATTAGCTAGGAACATACATTGCTTTTTTGTATGAAGACAAAATATATATTTTACTTACCTTCCTTTTTCATACCAGCTTTGAAGCATTTGCGCAGTCTACAATAGCGGCACTGATTCCTTTTATCCTTATCAACTATGCAATTTCTGCTAAACCTGCAATGAAAAGTTATTTGACAATGAAGGATTCTGAAAAAGAAGGATAAATGAAGTAATTCTTTTGCATGTATGAACTAAAAAATTGCTACAAACACATTTTTCTGAATAGTGAATTTGTTGAATTCCAAACCCACAAATGGAAATTTCATGATACCAGCTTTCCCAGTTTCATGTAATAAGAATCTTTTTAATCTTAAAGGAACAAAAAGGAACAAAATAATAAGGTTTTTTTTTACTAAAATGAACATTGTATAACAAACAGATATCCACAGAAATAAATGTTTCAAGCCTAATTTTGTGGTGCTGAAGAGCTGTTTTGATTTTGAAGCAGATAGCTTAAAGTTTTGGCCAATGATTCCTTGTATCTGCTCCAAGAAGTGGTTTTGAAAGTGTCACAATCTTGAGCAGTATTTTTTTCACTTCTCTACCACGTACATAGCAGGTAGCATTCCACCAAAAAATTTGATACCAAAACCTCACTGGAAATGTACATTATTTAGCTCCTCTGTATCTGGCAAAAGCAGTTTTAGAAAAAGGTCCATCAAGGTGTATGTGTGCATTTTTGTTTATTTTTATCTTTGTTACTTTTGCAGCAATCCACTATACTACAAATCACAAACCAATAGAAGGGCAAATTACTTATTAGAAGTAAAAGGCACTCCTGATACTCCATGACAAAATATAAATCCTAAAATAAAGCTTAGTAATCTAATATATGATTTTAACTTAAACTGGTGAAGGTGATAAATAAAAATCTGATGATGTACTCACATGACTATCTATTCTTGCACAAACTATTCTTACAAATGCTTGTTCCTCTATCCACTTCATGCTAATTGAGATTAACATTTGTAGAAATTGCCTTATTACTAATTTTCTTTTAAGTGCATGGGGAATGTGGGAATACTCTAGGCTTTAAGCAATAGTCAAATCTTTTAAGACCTAGTGGCTGTGTGATGGCTTTGAAATTCCCTTCTCTCTGTATGGACAAGAGTTAAAAAAGCAATTAACAATTTCTCAATGAAGAAAATTACAAGTATTGGAAATTCAGACAAATAACAAGGAATATCTCCAAAATGGTTCCCTCCACACACAGAAAACAAAATATATATTGGACATAAATTGTATGTTTTAATGAGATCTACATTTTTGTGTAGTAAGATTTTGTCTATCTCTTGCAGTTCACCACTTATGCAAGTCAACCAGAATGAAAAGGACTTCCCAGAAAATTCAAGATATAAATTTCATTTATCATGAACCTTTAACATCTGGTATTTTAATCAAAATTGTTAAGAGCCATTTTTAAGAAAATAAACATTTTTGAAAAATGTTCCCTGTAAAAGGTAGTCTGGGATGGGGGTTCTTGAAAATCTGTGTTGCAACCTTGGAAGAGGCCCAATTAAAATACCAAGGGTCATTAAGGAAGCCATCCAAATCAAACTACATCCAAACAACTACAACAGGGACTGCGGACTTCAACTAAGCCCTGCTTGGACAATAGCCATCAAACACATCCACAACTGCAACTACAGTGATTTCCGGACCAAGTACTAACCCTCAAGAAAACATTGTGGCCGGTGACAAACATAGCCCGAAACAGCAGGACCATTCATTTTTCATTCTGATGAAGGCCATGGAGTCTACAATGGCCGAAAGCTTAATGTTTTTAAAACCTCACATGGCTGATCACCCATGAAGCCTTAATTAACTACATCTAATATTCAGAAATGATTTGGATGCATCTCCGCCTGACTGTACCATTGTTTTTATAATTTTAAGGAAAAATAATTTAAGGTAACTTTTTAATTGAAATTTACCAACTAATAAATAAATAGAAACGATTAAACAATATGTGGGAATATCTTAAAACTTAATGCACCCAGAAAAGTAATGTATTGACATGATTTATTCATCAGATTCCGTTTGAAAAATAGGAGAGTCAAAATGGGCAGAAATGGAACCCAATGTACTAAAATTAACCTCTTTTCGGAAAGAGTGTAAGGTAGGCTTATCTGAGTTTTCATGTACTATTTGTGAAAAATACTAATGAAATGTAGGTCTGAGAGGAACAGCTAAGATTGCCTGTCAGTAAAGAGAAATAGTTATTTCAGTCAAATTTCAGAGCACTGGTTCAAATGCACAAAACTTTATCTTTAAGTGGACCTGATTTGAGCTGATTTGGAACAGCTCCAGCCTAAACATCACAATCATAGCTTAGTGATTTTTGAGCAAGCACTTTGTAGATCATGGATATTGTTCAACTTTTAACAAAGATTTTGCAATGTGGTCAGCAGAGTCATACCACTCTGCAGTCTTAAATATGCTACATAATTTAAGAGGTAGAACCGGAACTTAAAAATTCAATGCCACAACTGGGATTTGAACCACAGACCTTCCGCTTGCCGGGCGGACGCTCTACCACTGAGCTATTGTGACAAACTGCCAGAATGGCATAAATAAATAATGCTACATAATATTTACAGTTTCTTTTTGAGGCTTTCAAAGTTAATTCCTAGGATTATTCATGGAGAATGATTTGATCTACAAAGTGGTAGTTTTAACAAAATACAGCAGCAGTGAAGTCAACATGTTACACTATTTAAAGGTTCTTGAAGGAGATTTGTGGCTGTTTAAATGCTGTAAACAGTTGGTTAAGATAAAATTAACTTACAGAATGATCTTCCTAGATCAATAAAATTCTCAAAGATAATTATTTTTTCATGCCAACCAACCTATTCTGTTTTTAAACACACAGGCCGTCTGTGGGCAATGTTTGAGAGCTAGAATCACATGCGACTTGTGCGTTTAAGAACACCAGTTGGTTGGCAAAAAATAATCATCCAAAGGTTATTTAATCCTGGGCATAAGTACTTATGCAAGTCGCCCTTGAGGTACTTATCTCTGAAGTGAGATTCCCCTGTGGTCTATCAGGAAAATATGAATCGGTTGGGGAATTTAATGCCATACTGTCAAGTTGGCTATGGTAACTTAGTGGTTAGAGCAGTTGCACATAAAGCAAAAGATCTGTGGTTCAAATCTCAGCTAGGGCATTGAATTTTTCAGTCCTGATTCTACCTCTCAAAAATTTTCTATATTCACATTGTTTTTAATATCCATACCAAATAGAAATAAAGTGCATTAAGGAGGAGTTGACAAAGTCTACCATTAAGTATTCAAGATGAAAATTGTTTGAAACCGTAAAATTCTAAGAATATCTCTTTGATACCAACACCCTATATGGAATGTAACCTGGGAAACCATCTTTATCACTATGTTTATATCTGAACCTGGACTTCACTTTCTCTACTATGTATAGTAAGTAGAGGAAGTATTGTATTCCACCCAAAAATTTGATGTTGAGATTTCACTGGAAATGTATGTTTTGAAGCCCCCTGAATCCAAAAAAAAGCATTATTAGAAATGTGTGTGTGTGTGCACGTGCATGCGGTCTGTGGACAGACTAACTCAAAAACGAAAAGTCAGTTAAAAACCGAAGTTGGTATTTAAGTTTAACATCTTTTAAGATGCGACACAAAGCTTTTAAGAAAATTACTCCACCCTAAACTAATCTTATACGTGGAAAATTTTGATTTTCTTGAAATTGCCTGTAACAATTTTGATTTAAATGCCTTACGTTTAAGATACTCTTATGACAAATGAAATGTATATTTTGAATTTTCTGCCTTTAGCCCATATGTGGGCAATCCTGTGGTTATGATTACTTTCGGTCACTAAACTTGCGTCATTGCCCTTTACCTCCACCCCTTCTCCAAGCGAGTGGTGGCACAATTTCTAGTGGTGGAATGTCTAGCACTCTGAACATGTCAACATCAAGAAACAGTCGTAAACACGCATTTCAGGTTGATTGGGAAGAAAAATTCCTCTGCTGTGCTCATGGAGAAAGTGTAATTTGCTTACTATGTAACAAAATCCTTACAGGAACACACAGAAGCAATATAGAGACATAAACAATGTCATAAGAACTATAGTCTACTAGTTAGAAGTATGCAATCGTACTTTTAATATTAAACCGATCCGATACAATAGGTGAAAACAATATTAGCAATTCTTCTTTATATTTTATATTCTTTTTTATTTCAATTCCAATTAGGTCTGGAATGCTGGAAAATTAAAAGCCGAAATATCAGGTGGAAATAGACAGGAGACGAATATAGTTACACGAGAGGTTGCAAAATCGTTTAAGTATTTTAGTTATAGAGAATTTGTTAAAAAATACTTCGTCAATGTGGCGGGCGCTACGTGTCCAAAACAAAAGGAACAAAATGAAAAAATAAGTTTGTATCATCGTGCTGTAGGGAGAAGAATAGGAGATATTTCATCTCTCGTTGATCAGCAACTAAAATATAGTTTTTCCCAATTTGTTTATTCACTCGCCCTAGATGAAAGTTCACACATTATTGATACTGCACAATTAGCATTGTTTATTCAAGGAGTAAAAGATGATTTCTCAGTTAAGGAACATCAGACTGATTTGATTCCTTTGAAAGACAAAATAATGGGAAACGACCTTTTTGAAGTATTCAATCACTGCTGTTTTGAAAAATAGGAGCTGGAAATACACAGGTTAATACCAGGTTCGAAACATGGGGCACCTCCTATGATAGGAGAAGCACTGTGTGCTAAAACAGTAAACATGAAAAGTGTAATGAACATCATGGTAAAAACAATAAATAAAATAAAATCAACACCCTTACCCATTGCAAATTTCGACAACTTCTGCAGGATTTAGGGGTGGAATATTAATGTTATATACTGTGGAAACCAGATGGTTGAGCGGAGGTAAATGTCTACGGCTGTTTTTCGATTTGTGTAACACAATTTCAGACTTCATTGGGAAAGAGGTGTGGATGTTTTATAATAGTATAGGTATGTTTTTATAATAATTTATTACTCGCCCAAGAACTCACTTTTCTTGTCGATATCCCAAGACCATTTGAATGACTTGAATAGTCGTCTGCGAGGAAAAAAATCAAACCATAACATGTACGACATGATTAAATCATTAGTACTAAAAATTATGGAAAACAAATTTAATGAATGCCAGCTATACCATTTCTCTTTTTAAAGAATTACCCAGTATTTCAGTACAAAACTTAAAAAATATGCAGAAATCCTGAATAAACTGAAGTCAGAGTTTGCAAATAATTGCTTGAGAGATATCAGGAAGTTGGAATATGAATTTTTATTATTTCCTAACCCTTTTGCCATGGACACAGAGAAAGTCAGATTGGATTTACAAATGGAAATCAGCGATCTATAGATACACTTTCCTTAAAATACAATGCGAAAGGTTGGAGGGTATATAAATATACAAATGTGTTTGCCAGTCAAAATTTACCCATCTTAAGTTGTACTTTGCCAGGGTTTTTTCAAAGTTTTGGTCAACCTACATTTGTGAGCAATTGCTTTCACAAACGAAAATTGTGAAATCAAAAAGCAAGTCCCGGATAACTGGCGTAAATCTTGTAGCACAACTAAAAATAGTCATGACGGAATCTCCTCCATACTTTTTAAACATGATCCGTCAGCAAGAATCTTCAGGTTATATATTTTCTTTGTATATATAGAATTAATGTTGTTGTTGTTAGCTAATGCTGGATATCTGACAATGAAGTTATTAATTCTCTTGCTCTCCAATATTTTTCACTGATGGATGGAGCACTAGATGTGGCTGGGCATATTTGAAGGTGGTCTCGGTCCATTTCCTCTTGCAGATCACATAGAGGACAGAGTGGTGAAGAATATATCCCAATTCTGTTTAAATGTTTTGCCAGACAATCATGTCCTGTAATCAACCTGAAGGTTGCAACTGCTGTTTTTCGAGGATACTCCGGAATTACTGTTTGAATGTTTGATAGTTCCCATCGTTTATTCTTTGATTTTCATAGTAATATTGTTCAATAATTTGTTTGTATTCAGAGTTGACTAATCTTTTAGCTGCATAAAATGGTAGATTAACTATAGATTTCTGTACACTACTGGTACCCTTTTTTGCAAGAAAATCAGCTTTCTCATGCTTCAATTTCTCCAACAAAGTTTGTAGTTCCATAACTTAGAGATTTGTAACAGGAAAAGAATTAATGTAATAGAATGTCTTAGATAAATTTAATTATAAAATTGTGATGAAGACATGCTCAGTACACGGCCGGCAGTGTGTGCAGTTACAGTTCCTCACTGCAGTTGAAAGGGGTGACATGTATCCCCTACCACACTACCTTCTCTCTGTGTGGCGGGTAGCATCTCCAAATGTGCCGTTGGTCTGGGTGGCTCAATTGGTTAGACGCTGGCCTACTGATCCCAAGGTTGCCAGTTCAAATCCGGCCCAGACTGATGGTTTTTAAGTGTGCTTAAAAACGACAGCTCCATGTCAGTAGATTTACTGGCATGTAAAAGAACTCCTGCGGGACAAAATTCCGTCACACCGCCGACGCTGATGTGAACCTAGCGTTTGACAGCATCATTAAACAACAAAATAATTTAATTTCCAAATGTGCCCACCCCTGCTTTTGCCAATGTAGTCCTGTTTACTCTGGATGACTTTTGCATAACCGCTAAACTGCAAGAGATAGATCAAATTTTACTATACAAAAAGCGTAGATCTTGCTAAAACACACAATTTATGTCCAAATAAATTTTTTTGTAGGGTGAACCATTTTGGAGATATTCTTTGTTATTTATGTGAGTTTTGGAATACTTAAACTTTCATCAAACTGAAGATTGTTATTTGTTTTTTTATATCTTATGCGTGCAAAGAGAATGGAATCTCAAGGCTTTAAAAGATTTGACTATTGCTCAAAGCCTACTGTATTCCCATATTCCCCTTGCACCTAAGGAAATAAGCAATAAGAATTTCTGCAAATGTTTATCTCAACATGAAGAAGACAGAGGGATAAGAGTTTGTAAGAATGGTTAGTATAAAAGTTGAGAAAGTAATAAGTGCAGCACATAAGATACTTTTAAATTATAGTTCCAAATATCTGTAGCACAGTTGCGAGCGTGCTTGCCTCTGGTGTGGAGGATCCGGGTTCAATCTCCAGCACCAGCATGGTATCCCCCCCTACTGCCACGGGGTGCACTCAACCTCCTTAGGTCCTGGGGGGACCAATTGAGGAGCTACTTGATGGAGAAGTAGCGGCCTCAGATCAAGAAGGCCGAACAACTGGCCAGGAGCACTTGGGGCACTGACCACGTACCATTCTCCAGTACTACATCCTACCAATGACGCCTGCAGTGGGCACAGATGGGGGACACAGCAGCAAGTCTTGGCCATTCATGGGCTGTTGTGCTAGGGTTTGATTTTTAGTTTTTTTATAGTTCCAAATAACATAAATGCATATTGTGGCATATTCATTTAGTTGGTAGATGCAATTTTAAATTCTGTACATCTTTTCTGAGTACCATATGTATATTTTATTACATAGGATACCAATATGGGTTTGGGTTACAAAATAAAACAATAAATCGGAACATTTCAATAAAAGTAAGGGGAAGGGGGAGATAAATACAAAATGAAAGCAAGAATTAGTGTGTACATGCATATACTGTGCAACATTAAAGGGCACAAAAGTAGTGTTATGATCACACGAATAAGAAACACATGAGCCTTATCATTAGGGCTAGGAAGTTCATGCATTTGCATGTTTTTTCATAGGAGTTAAAAATGTATGCTTTTACATTATGTGCACGAATTATGGAATTTTCAGTTATTTGGAAGTGATTTTATGGTGCATATAACTGCATATTTTCTTGATTTTTGATAAATGCATATTATTTCAATATTATAGCCCCTATATTGCATATTTTAATGGTTTTTTATTATTTTTTTCCATCTGGATAATATTTTTCATATTGGTAGTATTGCACATGATGATACAACTCACAAAGATTTCAATATTATAGCCCCTATCTTGCATATTTAATGATTTATATGTTTTTTTTTATTATTTTTTTCCACCTGTATAATATTTTTCATATTGGTAGTAGTGCACATGATGATACAGCTCGCGAGGTGGCGAGAACTAATGTTGAGTCATGTTGTCATGAAGTGAATCCCCTGTTTCCATCCTTTCATTATTTATGCTGGTGCGTAGAGAATAATCAGTGCGTTATCTGAGACGTTCATATTAACAAAGATAAAGTGCAGCTCAATGCTTACCTGCCCACCAGTTGTTGCGCCGTGGTTTTCAAATGTAAGTGTTGTGGACTGGAGCGTGTGAGTAAAATGTAGGAAGTGAGAAAAGATTTCAAATAGTTCAGCACATAGACCAGCAAAGCATAAGGTGAATTTAATCAGAAAATTTGCAAACAAAGAACCTGTTCAAAAACAGCATTGAATTTTTAAGTTCCAGTTCTACCTCTCAAAGCTAGTAGAGTGTTTAGGAAGTAGGGTTACTGCATTTTCCTATGACTTGTGCCATGCATTTTTAGCTGCTGATATTCCCTTGTTCAAAATTAATAAACCGACATTTAAAAACCATTATCAACCCTCTTGTCAAGTGAACTTGACAACATGTGCCTGAAGAAAGTACACTGCGTAAGACTTATGTAGTACATTGTTACAATAGCGTAGTGTCAAATATACAAAATGACTTAGCGGTTCAGTTTGTATGGTTTTCTGTTGATGAAACCCCTGATTTTGAGCGCCATTCTATTGCGAATATAATCGTGGGTGCTTTAAATAATGAACAAAAGACTACACCTTATATTCTTAATGGGTATGAATTGTCGGCCACTGACAATGTAACTGTGACCCAGTTTGTGATGGACTCTTTGAAATTACTATGCCCATGTGGAATCAAATACGACCGTTACTTTTATTTGTTACTGATGCAGGTCCTTATATGGTAAAATCAGGACAAACTCTGAAAGGTATTTTTCTTAACTTAATCCATATAATTTGCTTGGCACACGCTCTTCATTATATTTCTGAGACCATACGTGATTATTTCCCATTGGTAGATAGATTTGTGTCCAGTACAAAAAGAATTTTTTCTTAAATCTCCTAAAAAAGTTGTTTAGATCAACAATACCTAAAATCCGACTTCCTCCCGCACCAGTGTTAACTGGACAGGGAACATGGGTCGATGCAGTTTTATATTATGCTGAGCACTTAGAAATAGTCAAAGAGGTTATTAATTCATTGGACTCTAAAGATGCTTTATCAACAGAAACTACAAAAATATTCTGTCAGGCACTGGGTTAAAAGAGGATCTTAGTTTCATATCTGTCCATTTTTCTTTCTTACCAACAGCCATAACAGCATTGGAAGCTACAGGATGTCCTTTGCATAAATCATTTACTGTCGAGTTCCTGGTAGCATAGGAAAAAAAGTGAATTATATAATTATGTAATTTCAAAAAATTCTGGTTATAAACAGATGTGCGATATTCGAGACATCCTCAAAAGGAAACCATCTGTCATACCAAGAGACTTAGCTCTCTCTGTGAAGCAGTTAACATCATTTAAATATGCCCCAATAACATCTTGTGACGTGGAGAGCGAGACAACAGATGATGTTTTACAGTTGAAAATTTGTGCAAAATGTTGGTTGTGAACTGCAATTTAGCAGTTAATACTAGCAGCGGGACCACTTCTGCTTCAACCTCTAAGGAATAAGGTAACTTGATTTATTATTTATACTAACTTGTCTTGTCTACTGCAAAGGGACATTAATTGTTTCAATTAAATGGTGCATATTTCTTGGCATATTTTCAGGTTTTTAAGAGCATATTGGCATGCATATTTCAGTGTTTTTTAGGGCATGAACTTCCGAGCCCTACTTATCATTACCTATGCAAAAAATAAACTAGTTATTATGAGCATCTGAAAGGCAGTGCAAAAATTGTCAAAGCCATAAGCTTGAACAAAGTCATATGAAATATCCAACAGTGACAAGTTTAATTTTTAAGAGTACAAAAATGACAAATCATTCCTATTGTCCTGATACCTAAGCATCAATGCTTGAAGCAGGTTTGTAAAATGATGCTACAACCAATTTTAAGATATAAGATGATTTCATTTATGGCTACTCCACTTCACAATATTCTTTTGGTATCCATATATGAAGATATGGATAAGAAAATCAGACACTCTTGACACCTGTTTATTCTTTGATCTATTGGAATACAGGCTGAATAAGCTTCCTAAATTATCTCTGGATTTATGTAATCTACTAAGTGGCAGATGTGTCTTAGCTCTTCATCCACTTACAGTTCATTAACAAATAGATGCTGCAAAAGCAGCTTAACAGAAGAAAATCAGCTCTGGATTCCAGTGCATCTTAAAAAGTCATCTTCATACTCCAGTTTATTAAGGCAACAAGTTATTCAGTTGTAGCATAAACATTGCTAATGCATTTTATACAGTAGAAAAGATAACTTAATCATGTACAGAACAGTGTTAAATCTAAGAGAACTAAAAATCACACTAAAAGTCTACAGGAAATGTGTATGAAGTGATTCCCTTGATGACAAAGACCTACTGAGGTGAACATTTGGGCGGTTACTAAGGTTTTTGTTGTTAAGAAGTCCTCTATGCTTGATGATTTGTCCCTCCTTTTGAGACTCAGATGGATCTGTATAGCATATTAATAATTTGTACTTCATATTTATGACAACTGACAGGACTACCTCTGGCAGGCAAGAAGCAGATAAATTTTAATCCAATCATGTTTGCCATACTTGTTAACTATCATTTGCTTGGTGACTGCCAAGGGATATACTGTTGTAGTTGTTTAAGACTTCATTATACGGCTCTGAATTGTGATTGATTACACTGCTTTTTCTTCTAATGAGAATGTCAAAATGACCAACTTGCTTTAATCCCCAGCAGTTAAAGAATTTCATTATCATAATCTGAAGATAGCTAGCAAATGTAGAAATGCAGCTGGGCAACATGTTGGTACTGAAAAACTGCTTTACATGCATAGTGCTGGTATTTGGTCATCGTCATTTTGTGCCCTGGAAATATCAGCAAGAGAGGAAATGGTTTAAGATGCAGAGTTGTATAATGTTTACCACATAAAAGAACATCATTCTTACAGAAGTGTTGATTGTGGAGTGAAGGTTGACAAAGAACTGTTCAATGATTCATCAATAAAATTGCATCACATGTAGAAAAACTAAAGCTAGAGCCCTCTCTGAAAACACTGTAGTGCTATATTCTGTGGAAAAATACCTTGAGTATATCAAGGGACAAGAATTACCACTTTTCATAACAAGTAATGCCTCAAACAAAGGTGCAAGGAAGCATTTCCTGATAGTTCTACAGTATTTCATTTGGTGAAGGGAGTCCAAAATGTGCTACTAGATTTCTGCACAGATGGTGACCAATCTTCACAGGTAATAAGAAATCAATTGGTAAGTAAACTTGGCATGTTTGGCTTAGATCAAAATAAGATCTGCTTACACTGCCAATAATGCAAGTAATTAACTATGTACCAGAAACTGAAATTAATTAATTCCTACAAATTGCCTAGCCCATATTTTACATGATGCAGTAAATCATGCTATACACAAGTTACCTATTGTTGTGCTTAAAGTGTACCAATTTAAGTAAGTCAGCACAGCTGAAGGTATTTTGTGAATTTTTGGAATATGATGACTGAAACTTATTACACATGTGACAAGATTGCTTTCTCTTTTACCACGATCAACAGCATACCTTAATCTGGTATGTTTTGCAGTTATTTTTGAAATATAGGTAATGATGAAAGAGCTTCAGAAACAATAGAAGATACTGAATTACCAGAGATGTATTTCTCCTTTCCCTGTCAGTCCTACATTGTTCTTTTATCTGCAGAAGCATTGGAAGTAAAATCATTCAGCATTACTTCAGATTCTGAGCTAATGACAAGTTAAAAAAACAACTTCGGAGAAGACTAAGTGATAATCTTTTGGGGTTTTACTCACTCCATATCTGCCCAATAAATGTAAAGCGGACTTTGTTGCCTTTTATGAAAGAGCTCTAAAACACACAAATGAGAGGTATAATCTTTCTGAAAACGACTTTCACAAGAAAGTGTCCAAGTTGAGCCTAACAGGTGCAATCCCTTTCAGAAACTTTAACAATGTAGTTGTGTTGATGTTGAGACAGAATATTAGAAGACCCCAAAAGAAAATCGTTCATGTAAATGTTTGTTAAAAGTGTAATTCGTTTTTTGATGTTGGTATGAGATAATTAAATGACGAAAACATGTTGATAAGGTTCATTGTTACGAACAACTAGGTTTGCACAAAGACGTCATAAATCTTTCCATATTTGATTTTAATATATGTGTATAAATATTAGAATTGTTTGTGTTCCATAATAAAAGTAGGGGACGATGATTGGGATCGCTTCCCTAACGAGAAAGAACTATTTGCGCGGGTGAATATGAAAAAGGCGGTGTCGCGTCAAAAACGACGCCAAAAAATAGAAATACTAGGAGCACCCATGAAAGGGGGAGAGGGGCACACCATTTCCCACAACCACACAATCATGGCGAGAGGATGGAGAACACAAGACAGCGGTACCACGACACAATACCAAGGGGTGAATCAAGATACAGAACATATGATCGTGGAAGACCAAGAGACCGTACCCATTAAGTGAATCACATACGATTCTGTAGGGAATACTTCAACAACCAAAGACTGTCATACAACAGGGGTTCACACCAAAGGGACAGAAACCAATGGTACACTGGCAACACAAGACAGCAGGAAGTAGATGAAAGTGTGACAAATAGGACCGATGTTGCACAGAATACAGAAACAACAAACACCACCAACACTCAGGGAAATTATAACAACTAAGTTCGTCCCAACCGACTGGATGACCAACAACACAAACCCTAAGCAGTTGACAATTAACATTGACACCATGATGGCTACACGAAGAGAAAGATGGAACTACTGTACACTGAACCACTGGTCATAACAAAACAGCTGGGTGACCACACGTATGAGCTACACAATACAAATGGCAAGTTGGTAGGAAGATACCATAAAAATAAATTAAAACCATGCAAAGAAAGGACCAAATAGTCTTTGCCAACAAATATGTAAGGCAGGAATAGTAGAGATGATGGAAAATAACAATTTTTAATGGGTTACTTATAGAAAATTATGTTCAGATTAGAAAATACAACAAAAAAGAAAATCAACAGTCATTGGCATTGTCAACAAAGACTCATCTGTCTTTAAAGAAATGAATTATAGCGACGGAAAATAATGTGTTTTTGACATAAGGATGTCAGGGACAAAAATAAAAAGGAATCAATTGTGATGACAAAGATAAAATATTTCGACACAAAGATGTCGAGGGTGAATTGAGAAAAAAAAATAATACAACTGCAGAATAATTATAAGTATAGAAGTTTTCTCTTATAGAGATAAGAGACAAAGAGGTGACAATTAGTGAAGTAAGAAAAACCATAATCAGAAAAGCAATGCCCATGAATTAAGATGGATATAGCCAATGCTAAGCTCGAAGAAATGTTGAACCAAATAATAATGAATAATAACCCAATTAAAAAATGGTGCCATTAGTAACATCAGAGTATAAGAACCGACTCAACAACCTGCCTATACATAAGACATAACAAGACAAAGAAGGCAAAGAACTGAATAAAATATTGCCATAAATATGATCATAATCATTAGCTCAAAATTTGTATCCTGTTTTTCTCTCCTCATAACAAGGAAAATAAGTCAAAAGCCACATAATAAACCATGATACACTTAAATTATATTTGTGTCAATGTCAAATGTACAATAACTGAATGTGTTGTATAATAACTGAATATGTATTGTATAATAACAGAACAGATGTTGTATGATAACTGGATATGTTGTACAATAACTGAATATGTATTGTATAATAACTGGATATGTTGTATAATAACTGAATGTGTTGTACAATAACTGAATGTGTTGTACAATAACTGAATATGTGATGTATAATAACTGAACATGTATTGTGTAGTAATTGAATATGTGAAATTTATAAAGACATGCTGTGTCATGCCAAAACAAAAGACAAAGACAAACAGCGAAGAAGACTGTAAAGAAAAGAAAAAATATTGTACAAAGTGATTGCGTTAGAGGAGTAGGGAGAAGTATTGTATTGTGTTTCAAGATTGTAAATATAGGTGACAACTTGAAAAACAAAACAAGGGGCATGTGAGACAGAATATTAGAAGACCCCAAAAGAAAATCGTTCATGTAAATGTTTGTTAAAAGTGTAATTCGTTTTTTGATGTTGGTATGAGATAATTAAATGACGAAAACATGTTGATAAGGTTCATTGTTACGAACAACTAAGTTTGCACAAAGACATCATAAATCTTTCCATATTTGATTTTAATATATGTGTATAAATATTAGAATTGTTTGTGTTCCATAATAAAAGTAGGGGACGATGATTGGGATCGCTTCCCTAACGAGAAAGAACTATTTGCGCGGGTGAATAGCGCGGATGAATATGAAAAAGGCGGTGTCGCGTCAAAAACAACGCCAAAAAACAGTTCACTAGCGTGTGTATCTCCGAGGTGAGAAGACATTTTTATGTGTGCGCGTCATGAAATAGTAAAAGTGAATTTACTAAGTGTTTAGAGACCTTTAATTAAATTTCAGCGATGCTAGGGAAGTTGATCCAAAAATAAGACTTTCTACTGTGATATGATTTAAAAATTGTGAACAAGAAGGTGCAAATAAAATGTTTGACTAAAGTTAAACCCGAGTGTATGTTCATTCCATCCGTTACCAAGCCCTGAGATAAAAAAGATCTCATTAGCTAAAAGACACAGCGTCGTCATTAATAATACCAAAAACCACACCAATGTGATGGATATTGATGTGCTTTATGAAAAATATTTAGTTTTAGAAGCATATATAAACAATCCTCAAGATGAACAGTATTTTTCTTTAAGCAAACCTGGCCTCCTTTTGACAAATCTGAAGCAAGCGCATAGATCTCGTCCATTCCTTGCAGTAATGTGCACACAGAATGTGTCCTTTCATTGACATTAACATGGAGACGAGAGGAATCATCTACACGTGGACTCGAAAGCAAAGCTCTAAATCTGGGTCAAGTATACCTCTCACAAAAGTTAAAGGCATGTGAACGCTGGCCAATGCTCAATTGGAGTGCTGTTGCCAAGCGTAGTGCGTGTACTGGCAGAAGTTCTGACATAAGAGCACGTGAGATGCGTGTACTACATTCAGCAGCGCTGGTAGGAGAGGCAAGCTTAGGATTCACTGGAGTCTGAAGTATCGCCCGCCTCCATATGCCTTTAACTTTTGCGAAGATTATAAGAGTGTAGTTCCTGTATAAAGAATTCCTGACTAACAAAAACCTTCTGGAAATGCCAAAGAAAGGACAAAAACATAAATAGACTAAAAGATCTCTCTGTGTAGTGTCTAATAGATTTCACATAGGCTAAATATGGAGTTAATCACTAAAATTAATCAGAGTTGTTACTGTTATACAATGTAATGTCTGCCATCCAGGCCTTAAGTTCCTTTCTAGCATTTTAGAAATGGCCACCCTAAGTGGATAATCCAACAGGTAACAAATTATAATCTGCACATTCAGTGAATGGAGATGTACTGTTTACTTAGTTCATAGGGAGTATAAACCCTTGCTACAAAGTTTAAATTCTTTCACAACCTGCAGCTATACGGTCACTGACATTGCTACATGTGCCATTTAGCTCCTGTACACACTAGCAAGTTTTCAAGTGCATGGCAGAATATCAAGGTGACACTCCATGGTCTAAGATATACGGAGGCTTGGAGTTGATCAAGGCATTGAAGACATTAGCCAACAAACATCCAGCAGCTCAAAAGTTTCAATTTACTACCAGATGCAACCTTTCAACAAACTTCTATTCCCAAAACTACATAAAAAATATTAATGAAAAACCTTTCAGATGATTTACAGGCTTCAGTTTTAAATTAACAATGAGTGAGTGAGTGAGTGAGTGGGGTTTAAGGGCCCGTCGACAGCTAGGTCATTTGGGCCCTAGGTCAAAGTTTAAAATTTAAAAGCACTCATTAACTTTTCTGGCTAAAAGTTGAACCTTAAAATAACTAAAAACTGTGAACAGCTAAAAACCTCAGCCTACAAAGTAACACGATAAAATAAAACGCTGAAGAGCAACGTACTAAAAAGAGGTGAAGTTGAAAGCTAAAAATTAACAAGAACCCATTATCGTCCCACATTTATATTATGCTAAGTGATTTACAATACTAACTATTCATGAAACAAATTTTAAAATATGTACACTGAAAAAAAATTCATGTTAAACGTTTTGCTTAAATTTGGTCATTTTTATATCTTGGCCTATTGTGTTTTGTGTAGTGTGGGTAAAGGCCTGACAGATGCAGTACAATGGCACCCCTCCCAGCTCTCTAGCTCAATTAGGAGAGCTCCTAGAGCAGTTTAAAAATTGGCTGAAAAACCGTGAATGAAAACTTTTTGAAAACTTCACCTAGCGTAATTCAAAAACAAGTAGACATATCTCAATGACATTTGGTATTTTTGTAAGTCTTTATTAATATTATATGTGTGCCAAATTTCATAAATTATTTAGTGAGGTAAATTTTCCTTTACCATTGTGTTGATTTGACCTAGCATAACCCTTTCATCACTTACAATTAACATTTGAACATCATTTGTGCAAGCTGTTTAATTTATAATAATTTATAGACGAAAATTTACAAATGTAACATGGACCATTAGGTATGTATGCAAATGTGACTGTACCACTTTTTTCTAATGTTATCCATATGATAACTACAGATGAACTACAATTTTTTGTTACTGCATAACAATTTTAATTTACTATCTGAAGCACTCCTGAAATTTTAAACCATGTAAATTAAACATTATAGCATGTTGAGCATTTTGAATACTGAGAAATGCTGAAAACACGAGAGCCAAGAAAAAAGGATGCAACATATATTTTTTTCCATTATATTTTTAAAGTACTCTTTAATGCCTGCTCTTACTGCATACAACACCACAGGCGATGCACACTGATGGCACATGAACTCTAATGATTATTGAAAAAGAAAATTTGAGAAGGAAATGCACCAGCCTAACTTTAGGGTATCTCCCCAGCATTCGCAAGTTATGAGGACTGAAGAAAGCCTAGATCAGGGAGGAGAGTCCTGACAGCATGTGAACCACAGACCTCCCTTTCACAAGTCCCTGCCTTAACCTTGACTATCTGTGTTGGTGCATTGTGTAATACTGTGCTTTACCTAAGAGCCTATTTGGAGCTTTAAAAATGACCAGTATTAAGAAAACAAATGATATTAAATCCAACGTTTGCCATGTTTTGCCAGCTTTGAAGAATACATACATTGCTTTAACTGTGGGATAAGTAGTACATATATTAAAGTGATTCGAAAGCCTCAGGTATGATCCACTAAACTTTGAATCCACTCAGTATTTTTGGGCCACTACTCAATGCAATACGACAGAACTCTTGCTGACACGCTCTGCAAAGAAACTCCTGAACTTGCAAGTTTTAAATCTATGCAAAACGCATTATTCTTATGTTTTCTGCAGTTTCTTAGTCTTTGTGAATCATTAAATCAATACTGTTTGCTTGGTATAGAAAAAATGAATATATACTGAAACCTATCTACAGAAGTATTTAGGTGATGCAATGTTCCACCTAGTCTGTAATCTGAAAGACACAAATAATTATTGATGGCTAATAAAAGCCAATAATGATAAAATAAGATGTATTCAGGTATGAATCTTGGTTGTAGATTTCCTTGCAATTGGACTTATCTCTAGACTGATGTCGACAATTATCCTGCCTGCTGTTTATGGGAAAAGAATTAAAAAATAAAACAGGCAGAAGGCATTTTAAACATGCTCTTGAAAGCCAATGTGCTGGAGTAATTTCTGGACAGTCAATGCCAAATGAGAAAGAATTCAAGACAAACCTTTGTCTAATGCAATACTCCTGTGATGCAGCATGACAGAAGAGAACAACAAATCAATAACTGGTGTAATAAACAATAATGTGCTCAGTCTGTTACCTTTAATGCTTAAGAGATCAAATACCTGCATGTATACATGTGATTCTTGCGCACTGATCTTCGGAAGAAACCTTTACAGCCATCACAAGATGCAGCTCCATAATGCTTGCCAGTTGCCTTATCACCACAGATAGCACAATGCTGGCTGATAGCTCCTGAAGTTGCTTGCAGACCAGCATGCAGTTGGTTTCCTGCAGCCATCTGCAGCTCTGAATCTGCAAACAGAAAAAGGTAAAATTAATCTATCTGTATATAGTAATATATATTTTAGGTATAAAATAGACTGAATATTAAAAATAGAAGCACTATTGACAGTGAAGTATTCTTCAAGTTTGAGTTTTTTATTTTGAGTCACTTATTTACACACACCTTCACACGTCAGTCACCCAACGGCTGATGATGGGATCGAATGGTCCTGAAAACGTTTCCGCTTTAAAAAAGCAGTTAGTAGTGAAGGTGTGTGTAAATAAATGACTCAAAATAAAAAACTCAAACTTTAATAAAATAGACTGTTTAGATTCTAACAAAACAAAGAGAAACATAAGTACAAGATGGGGCATTGAAAAGCACCCCTTCAGCCCCAATGGATATTCTCCTTAACCTGCCCCCTATTGATATTTATATGTCAGGTTGTGGGCATATCGGCTGAAGTTAACTTCACTGGCACAACCCCCATTAATTGGGGCATACTAGAATACCAAATATAATCCATAACCCTAAAGTCGATATGGGCAGTGATTATATGACTTCTAGAGTAAGTTTTGACAAATCCTTCAACATAATACTCAAAGGGAGTCTGAACAAAATGCACTGCCAAGAGTGAAGTCTGATCTGGTATACAGATGGCTGTAAGATGGACAACGGTTCAGGAGCTGGTGTACAAGGGGAGGCATCCGGGTGCAACATCTCTATTGCTCTGGATGCTATACAACTGTATCCTAAGCTGAAGTATATGCAATTGAAACTTGTGTCAGGCAGAATCTATGTACATGTCAGGATCTAAAAAACTAAAGCCATATATTGTCGGCTTACTGGGAAAACCTGTTATCTCCATAAAAGCTACTTTGAAGATATTTGAACTTGAAAGCTTGAAATCACATAAAAAATCAGGAAATTAGGAATGGTGATTTATGTTAAGCTAACATTCCATAGACGTCTTTCAATTAAATTATTTTGTTGTTTAACGATGCTGTCAATTGCCTCGATCGCACCAGTGTAGCCAGTGTGTTAGAATTTCGTTCTGCACATGCCAGTAAATCTACTGACATTGAGCTGCTGTTTTTAAGCACACTTAAAAACCATCGGTCTGGGCTGGATTCGAACCCGATACCTTGGGATCAGTAGGCCAGAGTCTAACCAACTGAGCCACCCAGACTGACAGAGACACGTTTAAGACTTAATACATGGATATATATTTAACAAATGAATCTCCACCATGGTTGCAAAATACAGTGTTGAAAGAAAATGGGAGTTAGCTGTTTTTCACTGACAATTTTACATTAAGTTTTTGCATCAAGTTAGTCAAGCCAATTTTAACTGATCATACTGCATTTGAGTTTCATGTTAGTTTGGTTTTTTAAATAAGGTTAATGAAAAATTAGTTTGTGGAAATTCATTCATGCAGACAATAGCCTTTCATCTGAATCATTGTCAGCATCCTCAAGTGCTGATTCTGGAACACTGTCCATCACTCCGTCTGCCGTTGGAAGATCACTGTACCAACTGTGTAATTCTTCACCAATACTCCCACTACAGTGCAACTTGAGCAGATAGTGTTTGTTGAGCTTGCTGATTAGCAAAACATTTTAGTACATTTTGGACAAAACTTTCCGTGATTTAAGGCATCCCCTGCATAGACAGCCAGTGACAATTCCTATAGATGAGTGGACTTATCTGTGGATACTTTAGGAGGTTCAACATAAATAGGTACAATTTCCGTGCTGTTACTTTTTTTAATTTTATGACCTGGTAGCTCTTGCCATTGATCACTATAGTTCAGTTTTATTCTATGGTGACTGCAAGTAAATACTGCAAACATCTTATGTCTGCGATAGTAGGGTTGTCTCTTTTCACACCTTATGGATGCAAAAGTACTCAAGACACAGTACTTCTAGAAACTTGATTGAGATATTGTACTTCATATAGCTGTGGCTTTTGTCTGGTACTTCAAAGGACTTTAATGTAATCAACTGGTGGATCGTTGGGTTTACAGAATTAGGCAAAAAAAAAAAAAACTCACAAATCCAAATGCTATGCTTACAGGGTCTTGGAGTAACAGAAATTACTTCACTCTATTTTACATGGTTTCGTATTTTGTTTTTGGCGGGAAAGATCTTGCTGATTCCTCTGTAACGCACTACAAACTGCTCGTGTTATAATTCATTTGTTTTATCTAAAATCTCAATTTCAGCAGTCAGCAGATTTATAAGGTTTTGGACTAACAATATGCATCCCATTTCCATTGTTCGTAAATTAAAAAAAAAAGAACTATGCTGTACAAAACATATCAGAATGAGCTTTAATCTGGTTAAAAGTTTGGGAATTACTCTTACAATTATGTGTTTATGAAATTTAATAATATGATGGGAAGTTATTAATAAAATATTATTTATATTTTCCCACAATTTGCAAGTTCATTGGGTCACAAAATTTTTAAGTGCAGCAACGGTACATACGCAAGAGTGCCCAAAGAATAGAAGCACTTCAACTACTACTTTGTGCCACTTTTCTAGCACATTTTGCACCTTTCCTGTTTTGCTTAGAAGATGTTCACTTGTTAAGAAATAAATCTGGCATAATATTGGATGTATTAAGAAAGAGCTTTGTTATGGAAGACCACACTTTGTGTTCTAGTTACCAGACATAGTGTAGCACAAAACAAATCTTTCTCTGACCCACTACTATTCAAAACCCTACAGTTTAGATGCTGCTTAAAATATCTCCACTAGCTTTGAAACTTTCATAGCAATATATTTTCCATTGAGCTACTATGATCAAACACCACAAGGTACAAGAACTTAAAAGCCAAGTAAAATAACATCAGTTACAACAGGTAGAAAATTACTCAAACATTAACAATATACACATAACCAATTAGAGCAAAAAAAAAAACCTGAACTACCATTTATGGACTAAGAAAAGGGAGTATACATGGAAGCACAAAGTACTGTGGAGTATGCAACTTAACACTGCAAAACAACATCCCATTATACAAAATTTCACCCAGAGTAATCTTGAAGTTTAATGTACACTAGGGACCACTAGATTTTAGTAACCAACTGGATTTCCAAGAATAATTAATATTGCAATGTTCATGTTTGCACACCCCTTAAAAATTCTGAGAACAGCCACACTGCAAGGGAAGATTTGAGCTTATTTAGATGGGCCATATTATTAATAAAGCTGTTTAGATTTATCTTATTAACTGCTGGCTAAACTATTATATCTGGGTCAATTGTAAAAGTGGATTAAGAGGCTAAGCTTCGATACCACAAGACCATGTCATGCCATTCATTTACAGCTTGTCCAAGATGTCCTGACATTTCCCACTCCGGAAACAAAGATGCATAATAGCACTGGGCAGTACATTGGCATAAAAGAGAAGTGGGGGTCAGTCTTCCAGCTGCCATGAGGGTGATACGTTCACGTGTTGTATATGTGACTGTCTCCAAGTTCTGATAACCTTCTAGTCACTTGCTCCCCTACCACTCCTCTGCATTTCTCCTCGCTTGCTCATATGAAGTGTCACAGCATTTTAGACAAGCTGTACACACACTAACCTAGACATCATAGCCTAAAAAATATGGTTATCTGAGAATTTAATGCAGAAGTCTGTCCTGCATAAGAGGAGGGTAATCAGGTACAGAAAGAAGTATAATAGTTTATCCTAATTATTTTAAACTATGTTAATAATTCAGGGAAAGGCTATTACTGTCTTATTTTGCAACACTGTGCATTCAATGTAGGAGAGGGATAATCATGATGATAGCCGCCCTAGCTAGGGTTTCCCAAAAGGATCGGCCTACTAAAATGTAATTAAACATTTGAATGTATTAACAGAATGGAAAGCATAATATTAAGTGAATTTAAAATGAATATAGAAAACAATTTTAGGAGATTAATGATATAAAAAAGAATTTAGTGAGAGCGGCTATTTTACAATAAAATTTTTAGAACATTACAATATATCTTTACAAGATGTTTGGGGAGAATACAAATGATATGATATATAATTTGGAGTGAGAATTTTAAAATAGTAGAGGATATTGCCATTAGTGCTGATTCAGCAATTTTGAGTTTCCAAAGAAATTCCAATGTTAGCTGTGGAATTGATCCACTAGCTCCAAACATGATACCAGTAACTTCCTTATTACTGATGTTGTATTTGTTACGTAGATATTGACAGCATGGTTCGTAGATGTTTTTCTTTTCCAGATTTACTTCATGTGGTTGCTGTTCATTTACTTCGTATCGTACTGTTGGATCTATGACAAGACCCGCATCCTTTTTACGGTCGATTACCACAATATCTACACGCCTAGTTGAGCCATTTGTGGAAAGACAGGTTACTTCTTCATAAATCTCATATTCGGGCTTAAGGCAGAGATTATCTGAAATCAGTGAGTGAACTGTGTTGTGTCTATCTATACGTAACAACTCTCCCTGGTGGCAGGAACCAAGCACATGTGCAAGGGTTTCTTGCTCGTCGCATCTTCTGCAACGGGTAGTGACGAGGCTCCTACCAGGAACAGTTCTCACAGGAATGACATTGCAGCTCATTTTTATGGCTTCAGTCCATTGACTGCTTGAAAGACCTTACCTATTAGAGATCCAGGCATTTCCCTTCTTCCAGTGTGAATAGAGTTTCGCTCCTTTTCCTTTAGATGGTAATTCTGTCCATTGTTGAAAAGAACTTTCACGTAGATGTTTTCTAATGTTTTTTGGTTCTAGGTTTACAAGTTGTGTAGGGCTGAGTGATAAGCGACAAATACTCTCATCAATTTCTTCCTGTAAATGTCTGGTGATTTCAACATAGGGATTGCCATCTGATTGAAGGCGCCTACAGATGTTTATATGTTGAATGAATGCTTCCCATCGTGCTCTTAGAACTCAAGACCTGTTAAGCTTTTGGGAGCGTAAAGCATAGCATCAGGAACGTCTGCTGGTAAATTCATAATTTCTTTTGTAGTACTGCGGATGAGCTTATCAATATCATTCAGAAATTGGTCTGTGAGATCTTTGAGGGGTGCACACTGAAAAGGGTATATAATTTGAGGCCAAAGGTATTGATTTACGATATTTAGTTTTTGATCAGATGTTAGCAAAGGCGAAGTAAGCAGATTGTTTAGGTTTTTATTTAGATCTTCTATTATCTTTGCTGCATTGAATTTAATTTCGTCATTGAAGTTAACTCCAAGTTATAATTGTTATATAAACTTCACAGTAGTGGAGTAAAATTGTATGTAGTAGCTCTGTACCATACAATATACTGAAAGAGCCAAAAAGTTCTGAACCGCTGCACCGTGTTTTGCCTGTCCACATCCTTGGCATTTGTTGCCGCCCGCTGTCATCATAAGCATGCAGATGAAACCATACAACATTTTTAAAACTATAAAGGCTTTACTTACCAGTTTTATGAAAGGAGATACTGAAACTGGCCACCGTCATTGTCCACACACACATTTTTGGCACCTCTTTAGGAAACTATCCATCACTCGCTGTAGTTCATATTGAGAAATCCTGGCTATTTATTAACAGATATTTTTCCAAAATGTGTAGGTTTGTCTTGCACATTTTATGTTTTAAGTTACCCCAGACACAGAAATTGCACAGGGTTACATCGGAGGTCGAGGAGGCCACAAATGTACTAATAATTCTATCCTGAAACACCCCTTCAATTGTTCTCATCAAAAGATTGGTCGTATGAGCTGTTGCAGTCTTGTTGGGAAAAGGCAAAATCACGCTCACTTCTTTTATTTCTCTACAAAAAGAGAACATAATTGTATTCACATATGTTCGTGCATCAACGGTTGATCTGAAGAAAAAAAAGGTCCTATAGCTCTTTCTCTTCTAACAGCGCACCACAGGCCAATTTTTTCATCACGGAGTACTTCATGAACAATATTACTTTTCTCAGAGCTCCAATAACAATCTCCTTTCATAAAGTTGGTAAGTAAATCCTTTAAAAGCAGTTTTTAAAATACTGTATGGTTTCATTCATGCCCTTCTAAGATAGTGGCAGACGGCAGCGAGCACCAAGGACGTGGTTCAGAATTGTTTTACTCTCTCTTTATAATCGAAATAAAACAATGCTCCTAACTCTTAGATACCAATTCATAATGCCTTTATTCAGTACTCAGCTCATAGCTTCTAACATTTAACCAAGTGAAATGCATTTTATCATATATTAAAATGGAGACGATTCTAAATCACTCCACTACAGGAAAGCTTTACTGCATAATTTACACATTCTAGTCCAATTTCTAGTGTTTTAAGTGGGAATGTAAGTCAGAAGTCACTAATGTATTTAAAAAAATTGCCATTAGCTCATTATGAAAGGTATGTTTTTGGAATGTTGCACACATCTATAAAATGTAATGTGTAAAAAAAACATTAATAGAGAATCTTTCTTACACAGATTGGGCAATACACAAACTAAAAAATGAAAGTATGATTAGAAATTATATTTCTTTTTCTCTGAAGCAATTCATTCAAATTTTTTACTGAATTACTGTTAGGTACCTGTTGGTAAACTTTGACCTCTAAAGATTTTTGTCTGAGGTAAATACTTACTAAAATTAAAGATAATTACATTTTTAGACTTTTGTTACATTTTTAGCATAGTCTCAGTGCATAGAGCTAGCATAAACCTTGTTCTAGTACTCCATTTAACTTCTCTTTAGAGGACAATCTTCAATATTAAATTACACAGAGTTCATAAGTTTCACGGCTTTAATGCTCATGGTTGCTGAGAAAAAGGAACATACCTATATAATAAAAAATTTAAGTTGCAGAAATGAGCAATAGAAGTTTTTTTTCAAGTATATGAACAAAGAATACATACTTTCAGAAGCTAGCAGTGCTCAGTGACCACCACATGCATATTTCTGATCATCCTCTTGATTCTTTCTTTTGGCCCTCTTCTGCTGCTTTGCTTCCTATTGCAGTTTCAGGAAATTTGACTGCTTTTGATATCCATGTTTAAACCCTTAATTCTGCCATTATTTCTTTCATTATAATATAGTACAATACCATACACAGCAATATTCAGCACTTTTAGACCACAAAACATGTTTTTAGAGTGCCTAAGCCACACTAACTTCTCAGTTTTACCATGCAAGCATTTTTGCAAAAGCTGAACTCTAAATGTTCACTTTATTTCATTTAGCGTTGCCTCTGGCAGTGAATGCTTCTTTTTTAGCTGCTGCCGTCAATATTTTACTCATACTATCCTTTGGGCACAACTGGTGCATAGGTTTCTGGTCGGTTGACAGTTTGTGAAAGTAAATGGCCCAAATTGCTTTCCTCATATTCTCTACACTGGAATTATTTTCTCTTATGGCTTTTCCATAGTAAACCTGCAGAGAACTTATATCCTTTGCATAGATAAACTTAAAACTTTTTCCATCCTCCAAGAGAACACCCTTTTTCTCCTTCAGCAGTCTTCCATCAACCCTTTTCTGAATGTGCATCGTCATAAAAACTTCATACAAGACTTGGGATGTGCAAAATATGTTGACAATACTGCTGATTCCATGTCACCACTTGAACCATCAGTTTTTGCTGCAAATTAATTTTGTTTTTCAGCCCATCCTTCTCTGCTGCTGAATCAGCCAAGGATTTTCTGACTGCACATTCATGGCAATGTCCAATATTCTGCCAATGTCAACACTTATTATTGATGCTACCCCATCCAGAGATGTATGGCCTGTTTATTCAGGTACCATCAACTGAAACACACAAATTGTGGGCTCTTCGCTTAATTCCTCTTCCTCTTCTATTTCCTCTACTGAAACTATCATACTTTCCTTTGCAGCAGCATATGATACATTGGAAACACACATATAGCATCAAATCTTAGAATAGGTGAAGGGATATTCATCATTCTGCAAAAGATATTTGCACCTTTTCTCCCCTTTCCCAAGCACCTCATTCCATATGCTAATCTAAAACTTGTTTTCACAATTACCCTCTGACCCTTTCTTGGACAAAGAGAATGAAAATTCAAAACTTCACAAATTTGAACCCAAAGCAAGACAAACTATGCTGGTTTCTATCATTTTGACACAAGAGTATTTTTGCAGTTTGAGCAGTAAGTTTAGATCTATAAGTCTTAGCCATGACTTTGATACATTTTCATTGGTTACACTGTTATCCAAAACTTGCAGATCAATTTAAAAAATTAGCACAAATTATTTGAAGTTCAGTTTCAACCTCAACAAAAACATGTGCTCTTCGTATAATGCACTTGTGCAGCTTCCTGGTGGAAGGATATATAACATACAGAAAGTAATTTTGGAGTTGAATTGCCCACAGAGATTCACTATAACAAAATAAAATGATGGAACAACTGTGTTCATTTTGGCTAAAAAGTGGGCATGCCAGTATCAGCACACTAATTATTTTTTTAATGAATTAAGAGTTGGAATATCATGTTAAAATTTAAGGAGAGTGATGAAAATATAAATGTTACAAAACTGACAAATTCAAATGATCGAAAATTTTGACATCACTTACATTCCGGCAATTTAAATTGGGCCAGCATGCTGCAGAATGTTTCATTTCTTTAACTCATATAAAGGACATTTTAAGCAATAATAGTAGTACAATTATTTTATAAAAATTTAAAAATAAACAGTTTTATCCAAAAGTGAGGTTAATTCTATAGCATATGATTTGAAGCTTTAAGTATTTCGATAATTTTATTTTTATTTTAAACATTGGGAGCCCAATTTATTAATTTCGTAAAGGGGAAAACTAAAAAATTCCCGCGGGTCCAGGTTTAAAAAAACATGCAAACAGCAGCACCAACATAAACATGTCATTGTATACTTTCAGAAACAGCTACGTATGCTTGTTTCCATTATTTTAGGTTTCAGTAACTAACTGGATACATGTAAAACGAAACAGCGATTTTGACATTACAGGAAATACTATAACCATTTCTATTAGCAGCTCTTTGGTCCAATCAATTACCTTCGGTATCTGAAGAGTCACTGGTTGATGCAGCATACTCTTCGTCAGATTCTTCGTACACTGCCATGTCCAAACTACCACAATCTTCTGAATTTGTATCTGCAACACTTTTGCCTTTTTTACTTTTACCACTTAATTCACCTCCTTTCCTTTTCGCCATTTTGACAACCTTTCTGAAAGTACCACTTCAGAAGAGAACACCGAACCCGGGTGCCACACTGATGTATTGTGAACACACAACATTTTGTGATGGGAGCGGAAGCGGCATCTATTAATATTTACCTCGACTCTCCGAACTGAACTGCGATCAGGCGCTAAATTCAAAACCTTATTTTCTCTCCCGGAGCATCGAAGATATAAAAGGTACAAGCTAGCAAAAAGAAGCGAGCGCCGGTGGGCTAGAGTAAAGGAAAAATAAGTCATTTTATAATGCTCTTCAAATGTAGTGCAATGTACTGCGAGTAACTTACTCTCCATAAATACATTGCGTTTTTTGTACGCTTTATAGCCTGTAATCGTTGGTATCGCCAAAAGTGCGAAACTAGTTTTAATTGAGGTTTATAAACTCCCACAGGGTTCCCAGTATCACCCTTGTATGGAAAGCTGCAACAAGAGCCCTAGAAGTCCAAGAATTCTACTGACCAAAAGGTAATTGTTCTCAAAATTACGCTCCAGTTACACAAATGGTGCCATCTAAACTTCAAGTCCTTGTTATAGTCATGATGAAATCACACTCAAAATAATGTTTCAGCCATTGACAAACTAAGTGATCCAAGCTGCACAAGATGTTTCGCGCATTTCAAATGCTATAATGGTATATGCTTAGCAAATACGACCATGGTACAAGACTTAACATATGAACACCTTAAAGTAAACGAAGAAGTCCAAGAATTCTACTGACCAAAAGGTAATTGTTCTCAAAATTACGCTCCAGTTACACAAATGGTTCCATCTAAACTTCAAGTCCTTGTTATAGTCATGATGAAATCACACTCAAAATAATGTTTCAGCCATTGACAAACTAAGTGATCCAAGCTGCACAAGATGTTTCGCGCATTTCAAATGCTATAATGGTATATGCTTAGCAAATACGACCATGGTACAAGACTTAACATATGAACACCTTAAAGTAAACGAAGAATGTCACTTTTTTTTTCCTCCTTCCTTTTTCTTTTTCTTTTAAATCTTTGCTTCACTTCAAGAGTCAAATCTTACTAAGTTTGAGTTGAAAACAAACATGAACAACAAAAAACTGTACTAGCTCTAATTTCTGTGATTCACAATAGGTGCCGGTCTGGGTGGCTCAGTTGGTTAGACGCTGGCGTACCGATCTCAAGGTCGAGGGTTCAAATCCGGCCCAGACCGATGGTTTTTAATTATGCTGAAAAACGACAGCTCCACGTTAGTAGATTTACTGGCATGTAAAAGAACTCCTACGAGACAAAATTCCGGCGACGCTGATGCGATCCTAGCAATTAACAGCATCGTAAAACAACAAAATAATTTTAGTTTAATTTTCACAAAGGTGGAAATATCTTATTTTAGCGGATTAAGAGAGAATGATACATTTTAACTGAATATGTCGACAACATGGAACGTCCAGTTGAATTTTTTAATTAACATTACATTTCAAGGGTTCTAAATAAAATTGATGGAAGAACACTTTAGATGCGGTTGGGTCTGAATAGAATCTTGTGGTAGTTTAATACGCTCGTTATCTTTTAGCTTTCCTCTTGTAAGTGAATTCCGGAGCATCCCTATACAGAGACCATCAAGCATTAAGATCTGCACTCTAGGATACTTCGACCTAGTCGCAGACGAAACGTCTTTAAAGAAGAAACCCAGTAGACCACGGCCCATTAGCCCGAGATATATTGTTTCTAGTATTGATACCGGCCGTGAAAGCCTTAGAATCTTAATTATGTACTTTGATATGATACAGAAAGTTCTTCATGCACAATGTCATTATAGAGAACAATTTAATAATTATAATAAATAGCATAACACAAAAATCTGAATATACTACAATTAATCGCAGTTTAGTTACAATAGTGATAATGGCCTCCTTTATAGAATAGAAGATAAATCGTAACGTTGCATTGGAAGTAACAGTTCTGCGTTTACTATTTGCTTCTTAGTTCCAAACAGCCCTTAAGGATACTGGTAATGTGACCAAAAATGCTAAAAAATGTAAAAATGGATTGTAGTGTTCTTAAACACTACATACCCTTTGTTTTAGCTCTCTACAGTTGGCCACATAGTCGTTTAAACTATGGAGAATGTCCGTTTAAGTGCCTGTAAGCCCAAGTTTCCATAACATTATGGTGAAAAAGGAAATATTTTGCCTTAAGTGAACAAACCATTCAAGAGAAGCCGCAACAATTTTCAAATGACAGGTGCAGAGGGACAGAAGACGAAACAAAGCTGTCCCATGCATTGAACATTTTTAAATACCTAGTTTAAATGTCAGAAGTAATGTTATTTTAGCCTCACAATTTCAAACTCAATTTTATCACGTCATCAGGTATAGGTATGTTGGCACATTGTCGAAGTGTTCCGCACAGTGCAGTTTTCGATATACATTTGAGAAATTTTGTGTACTTCCTTATAAATAACAACATTAAACATTAGGTTTTTTGCTTTTTTGTGTCATTATCCTTAGCGTTAATTAAATAAGCAATAATATTATTGTGTACAAATTTAAGCTAAAAATTGGAGTCAATATTTGAAACTTTCTTCCAAAGTATTAAAATAATTAAACAATCGTTTTATAATTTATTAACATGCTATTAAAGAGTGAAATTATAAGATATTAATTTGTAAAAATACAGTTCCATTGTGTGGAGCAAGCATTCTTTCAAAGCAGTAAAAGAATTATTGAAATTATGAATGTCCCTAGAACCACTTTGAAGAGATGCATGACATATGGAATGCATTAAAACCCTAAATGCTATAGAACCAGAGCGGTTGGCTCAGGCGGTAACGTCTGTGGCCCGCATTCGGGAGGTCCTGGGTTTGATCCCTGTGGTCGACCTTCCTCACCCATGGGTTTTTTCGGAGGTTTCCCCGGGGCGCCAGACGAATGCTAGGAAGGATTTCCACATCCTCTGAATTTCATGTCGCTCTATTTCGTTACATTAATAATTTCATTTCACTCTTCATCCCGTTAGGTTTCTTTCACGGTTAGAAGCGTCGGCGAGCGTCGCGGCAGCAGCACGGCAGAGGGGACAAATGTACTCTGGAGGTCTCGTCTCCCGGATTGGACGGCGAGCCACTGATTTCCGGGCCCCCCATGGTATGGTACAAGCCCAAGGGATGGAGGGGAGCTATGCCAGCCTCCACCGGGGTGCTTCTAACTGGGAAAATGTAGGGACCCTACCATTTGCTCTGTCGTGGCAACGTTCCGGCCGCCCTTAGAATCCATTCGCCTCATCTATCCTACCGGGACACAAAAGATCGCCTTTCGCTAGAGGTACTAAGTACCCCTCCAAAAGTTGTCAGAGTCAAATGCTAGAGGAAATTTCAAATGCATCGGACTAAAATTTATGGTACTCTTAAGTAACCTTTGTAATTTTTCTTTTTGAGCTACCAGATATGTTTGCTGTTTTATTCAATTCCCTTATATTAGAATAAGTTCCCGCCTTAACCAATGTTCTTATTACTTCTTGAGAAGTAGTACAAGTTGTTTCCTTCGTGTTTTCTTTCGATTGTCCAAGAGTGATTCCACCGTTCTTTTAATTATTTGTTGATCATGGGACACAAAGTCCCCAACCACCTTTAAGAAGTCTTCCATTATATTGGCAACCAATTGGAGCTGTGTGCAAGGTAGAACCAAATTTCCTCTCGAAACGGTACTAATCCAGTCTGACATTGCCTCACATTTTAAATCGTATTTATTGAATATGTTTATATGTATTTCTACAGAAGTGTAAATGCACAAAGAATTAGCTCCATTGTTTTCCTTTGGCAGTTGTATGCCTACAAGGCCTGTATGAAGCGGTTCACACATTTTACTATTCAAAATTATATTAAACGACTATTTATAAAAATTCAGCAAAATTAAAGGAGTAGTACTGAAGTCGCGATATCACTGTGAAACCCTAAATTATTCCAGAAATGTTGCCGATATTATTGTCGGGAACTATATCGGTGATTACAACGCTGTAAAGTTATTAGGTAACGTTATGGCATTGTCACTTCTGTTAATTATAAAGTATCGCAACTTATAATTTAGGAAGCCAGTCTTGTCTTCGGCAAGTGTTGCATTTTCACGAAGCTCTTTATCTTTGGGAAATGTGAAGTATTTTATGTTTTTTGTATGTTGTTCTATAATTATTACACCCATAGCCTGGTGTATCTTTTTTTTTTTTTTTTTTTTTAATTTAAGATCTTTCAGCAACAATGCTTTACAGATCTGGGAGAACATATATAAAGCTAAGAACACTATATAGGCGTTGAGGTTGGCTACATCAGTATAGCTCCTTGAACATAATTACAGTAATGTCTTACAAAGGAGGTAGTAACACAATATATCACAGAGACAAGGCAAATGTGCACTGGAAGAGATTGTGAAGACTAAAGGTCGGAGTCTTCGGAGCTTGAGGTCAAACTGAGTAGAATATCTTGAGGCAGGCGTTTGCGGAGACTGGTTGGCCGGCGTGTTCTGACGCCGAGATGGTATTCCATAGCTCCAGGAACCTCCTGTAGGCGGATGAACAAACGGCGGGCTGTCTGATGAATGAACTGTGGCATAGGGAGAAGTCCTAGTTCTTGATGGAGCTGTTGGTAGCTGACAAACCAGGGAGCATTGGTAGCGAACCGCATCACCTTGTTCTGAATTACTTGCAAACGATGGAGGTGGGACTTACAAGCACCGCTCCAGATAGGAGCAGCATAGGTGAGAATAGGACGAATAAGGGAACGGTAGAGCAAGAGACAGGAATCAAGTCCAAGTGAGGTGCGTCTATTAAGTAGTGGATACAGCTGAGAAAGCCGGGCTGAGGCAAGGTTAATAGTACGATTGACATGTGGACGCCAGGTAAGGGTGGTGTCGAAGAGCACTCCAAGGTACTTCACAGGAGTAGTAGAAGGTAACCAGGGAATAGAGATGTTATGGATACTCAAGCATGGGGGTGTACGAACTTTACGAAGAGAGAAAATTTTTGCCTCTGTCTTGTGAGGATTCAGAGAAAGGTGCCAGGTAGAACACCAGTGAATAACAGAGGTTAAGGATTCCTGTAAGGCGGTAATGGCAGTAGGAAGATCTGGATGGGAGTAGTAGAGAACGGTGTCGTCGGCATATAGCGCCTCTTCGGTATGCTTGAAGTTCGGAAGATCTGAAGTGAAGACACTGAACAGAAGTGGAGCCAAGATGGAGCCCTGGGGGACTTCAGCCTGAATGGATTTCGGTGAGGAGTAGTGTATCATTTTAAAATTGGTACTCTCACACAACGAAAGAAAAGGTATCATCCCAGTCCCATCGGACATCGTAAACGTCCGCATAATGAACTAATAGTAAATTGTCAAGAGTAGCGTGACCTTCTCTCCCGTAAACTCGCCTTACATGCGGAGTCTCACACTTTTACTATCTCTCCACTGGAATATGCTTTTCGCTACCCCTAGCGTTGACCTAGGCCACTGCATTGCTAAGAATTTCCCGCATATAATGCATGCATATGTTAGTGAAGAGAGAAGTACCATAAACCACATGATTCTGTGTACGAATCGCACACTATTCATCTCCATCTTGTTACAACCAAAGAACGGAGAAAAACAAAACTTACCGATTTCTTTAAGACAATGCAAAATTATGTTAGTGTAAAATGAGTAGTGTAATTGTGTGTACTGTATAAATTAAGATCGGACATAGGACTGGAATACACCTCTAGCATAACTGGTATGTAATTGAATTTAAAAATGGTGTACTTTCCACTGTACTGTAATTTATTATTACACAAATGTTTCCCACCGCCTCCACGGGATCGAGTTTTGTTACTTCTAAGCTCATATTTCGATATACCGCGGAATCGTTATAACGTGGGGCTAAAGCATGCCCCCCAACAACCACGCTATTTCGAGATTCTACTGTATTTACTGTAAAGTAAAAACTCCTGCGGGACTAAATTCCGGCATACCGACGACGCTGATACGATCCTGCCAATTCATAGCTTCGTGAACAAACAAAATAGGTACTGTCTATATTAAGTGACGTAACTCTCCATGCATTACCAGCCTCTCAACAGTATGCGATCGTAACCCAAGCTTTTATGGAGACCAGGGCAACTCGCGTAATAGCTTGAGCGACCTTTATTTTTTATGCTTGCTAACTATATACATGTTATCAGTGCAAGGATGAGCGGGCTGCGCTTTGAGAGTACCAGTTGCCCAATCCTGCTTTTACGTAACCTACTGTACAATTATTGCGCTCCACCATTTGGCCGTGCCATGCTTATGTAAAGGTTGACGCCAGATACTGCTCTGTTATTTGCTTGGCACAACACAATTTTCATATCCTATTTATTTATAAAGATTGGATGAGTTTTCATACTGAGTTAAATTATTATTGGTTATGCCATTCAATTTGAAACTCGGTACGCTTGGAAGATTTCCGAATGCAATTTACAAATCCAGAAACCCATGCCAAGCTCTTGAGTAGGGCTACGACTGCATTGCGAATGCCTTACCTTGCTCTTATGCGCGTTATCGTTGCGGAGTCCTTTAAGTCCGAATTTTAAAATATTTCAACCGTCTTCCCGTTTGGAACGTTGGGCTCTAGCCCACACCCCAGTATTTTCGTTGTTATTTAAAGTACTTGACTTATAACCATCGGGATGAAACAACCTTTTACACGACAGAGAAATTGTCCAAATTAGTTGGAACATTTTCGGCAAGTGCTCTGGACACATTTGTTATACCACATCCTTATCCAAGGGATCTGGGCTAGATAATGTGGCGATATATCTCGTTTCTGGAAAATTCCACTTAGGCCATGTCAAGGCTTACTACAAGCAAACTTGTCCTTTGCACCGTGACTCAAATTCCCATGTTGTGTATAACATATCCTATCAATTCCCATTTCAGCTACGAAACAATCGTGAGTTGAAAATACCATTCAGCTTCTGTTATATTGCATTCTTCCTCTGTAGAATTCAAAGAAAACATTTAAAGAAAGATTACCACATAAGAGATTCGTTTTATTCATCCAAAATAACAACTGAAGCAATATTTTTTCCGTAAGAAATATCCACTAAAGAGGCAATATAATATCAGTTTTTGTTGGAAGGTATTTCGGAAGCTACTCATCCGGTTTGAACCATTTCTTCCACTTTGTGTCTGACAGGTAATCGCTTAATGCGACCGCATCCTTCATTGGTTGGAGCACAGTTCGTTGCTATCCCACTTTCATCCAGTTGGAATCGATACATAGTTATCTAACTTTAGCCCATCAGAGACATCAGAGTATCTTCCGAACGTGAAGTAAATTATGTGACAGTAGCTGGTTACAGTTTACCACTGTGAACATGTTAGTTGCGATGTCAATCTAATGGACACTAGAGCACAGTTTGGTCGACAAGTCGTTTTCTTCGAGCCTGCAATTTCAGGCACTTCCGCGCGTCTCTGTGGCCTGATGTAGTTTGTTCACTTCATTCCTCTTGGAGTTCACTAGCCCAATGTACCCAAGTAGGTCAATGTGTGCGAAGTGTCCCCCTTAACTGTATAACCCTAACCCTAGCATGAACTGGATAGAAAAAATCTTGTGCTGAACTTACATGACTTTCTCTACTCTTGTACTAGCTATTCTTACGAACTCTTATTCCTCCACCTTCATGTTAGTCAAGATAAACATTTGTAGAAATTATCTTATTACTAATGTTCTTGTGGGTGCAAGGAGAATACGGGAATACAGTAGGCTTTGAGTTATAGTCGAATGTTTTAAAGCTTTGAAATTCCGTTCCCTTTGCATAGCTAATATATAAAAAACTGAATAACGATCTGCCATTTGTGGAAAGTATATGTATTACAAACTCGCACAAATAACAAAGAATATCTCCGAAATGTTCACTCTACAACAAAAAAGGGACATGAGTGTTTTAACGAGATCTGCATTTTTTGTGTAGTAAGCTTTGGTCTATTTCTTGCGGTTCACCAGTTATGCAAAAGTCATCAAGAGTAAATAGAACTATAGCGAGAGAATTCAAAATATACATTTCATTTGCCATAACAATATCTTATATTATCTGATTCATTAAGCTCTCTCCAAAGTCTCAGAGATCGTTCAACTGACCTCCAACTGCTTCAAGATATCCACAGTCTTTATTCCATTGCTCTAAATAAAAAGAAAATAGTTACTTTCATTTGGGTCCCTTCACACTGCGGCATTAAGGGCAATGAAGAAGCGGACAAAGCTGCTAAAGAAGCAAGTCGGTTAACAGACACACATGAACATCAAGCAGTACCTTATCGTGATATTACAAAGTACTTCTCCAAACTAATAAAAACAAGATGGAAACAGGCCTGGAATCAATTGCCTCCAGAAAAACTACACATGGTAAGGAAAGGAGACACCAATTCTTCCCCTGTCTATTCTCTTAGCAGGAAAGAGCAGGTAATTATCTCACGTCTCCGCATTGGTCATACAAGGTTAACCCACTCATACCTCCTCAGCAAAGGCCAGCCACCACAATGTGAAGTCTGCAACACCCGCCTCACAGTAAAACATCTCCTCACAGAATGTAAGCAATACGCTACACAACGACAGCTTCATCACATCACTGGAGACTTATCCACCACTCTGAACACGCCATCCAACTGCAGAAGGGTGTTATCATTTCTCAAAGGTACGGGCTTGCATGCGAAAATATAATATGAAAGATATTTTTGTTGTACTGATTTGATTGTATTCTCATGTTTTTGGTAAAATAATTGTACCAAATTTATTGTATACCGCTGTATTTCATAGAATAGTCGCGATATGACTTAATTGTTAAAGCGACTCTAAATAAATTAAAAAAAATATATATATCTTAAACATGCGGCATTTTAATCAAAATCGTTAGCCATTTTCGAGAAAATCAAAATTTTCCAAGAATTGTCCATATAAAGAGTAGTTTGGGATGAAAGAATTTTCAAAATCTTCGTGTCGCATCCTTGAAAGATATTAAACTTATATAACTACCAACTTTGGTTTTTAAGCGACTTTTCGTTTTTGAATTTTGCTATTCACAGACACACGCACACGCGCGTGCGGACCTTTTTGCAAACATGCCTTTTTTTGATGGGGGGGGGGTGTCATCAAAACATATTTCCGGTGAGATCTCATCATCGAATTTTTGAGTGGAATACAATACTTTCGCTACTTACTATACGTAGTAGAGAATGTAAACATAGCTTTTGTACAAACTATAGAATCGCTGCGAAATTATTGAGAACAGAAACTCATGCATGTTTAGGCCTGAAACTTTTCAGAAGAGGAGTTTTCTAAGAGCAGCTCGTTGCCAACAAGGAAGGGTTTTGTTCAGATTCGTTATCAGCTCAAGTAGCAGCACACTTCACCACAAAGCGTTTACATCTGCTTAGTTAAATATGCATAACAAAGCCCAGTTGATAAAGAGCATTCAACTGCCTGCCAACACAAAGACTTCAACTTAGGACTAAAATAAGGATTAATGAACATAAGATAAAATGTTTATCTAATCGTCCCCAACGTCTTCTTCGTGCCAGATAAGATACTGGAAACTGACAGAACTCCAGGACTAAGATGGTTTTGTCACTATGGTCCATCTTAGATAAATGCATCCAGAGTGTCTTGACTGTAGATGGTTGATACGATACGTCCAGACTGAACATTCGTCCCCTCACCCCCCCCCCCCAGAAAAAAAGAAAGAAATCCACATCAGAAACAAATAAAATTATATTTATCAAAAATAACTAAGATAGTTTCTTAGCTGGAAAAGTGTCATGTGTTGCATTCACGTGGCTTTCTCTTCTCTTATACAAACTATTCTTAGAAACGCTTATTCTTTTATCTGCTTCATGTTGATCGAGATAAACGTTTGTAGGAATGGAAGTTCACGAGTGCAATAGGCTTTAAGCGATAGTCGAATTTTTAAGAGCTGATCACTATGTGATGGCATTAACATTCCATTCCCTTTGCATGTCCACAATATAAAAACAAATAACGACTTCCCATTTGAGAAAAGTAAAAGTGTTGAAAAATTCAAACAAATAATGAGGAATATCTCAGAAACGATTCACTCAAAATAAAAAAGAAGCATTTGACATAAATTGTGTTTTAACGAGATCCACATTTTGTATTTAATAAACTTTTGTCTGTCTCTTACTTTTTACCATTTATGTAAAAGTCTTCCAGAATGAAGAGGTCTCCCGAGGACATTCCCAGAAAATTCAAGGTATGACTTAGAAACTGCCATGGAGTGGCCTGTTTGTGTCCGTCACTGGATACTCACTGCCTGTTCCTCCAACTGAAGGACGGGAGTGTAAAAGAGCCACTGATTACTTAAGGTTCTCCAAGGAGACAGCATTGACATCCCTGGTCTATATATTGGGGATAAACCAGCATATAATAGCGTAGAAAGGTGCCGCCACTTTGAATAATTAAATTTGGGACATAAAATCATTTTTTTGAAATCGAAATTAGGTTAAACTGACATGAAGTGCTGTTTTAAGAGTTCAATAGCAACTTTGTACAACCATGGAAAAAATTATTCAGCGCATTAGGAGAGCAGAATATTTTTAAGCTCCACGTCGTGTTGCTGCACGACCTACACAAGTCGATATTCCAGCATGCAGCTGAGCACTCAAATAGCCTGTCTCGAATCACCACTTGCACTTGTATACCTACACATTCGCAAATACAAATGAGAGTGGTCATTCAAAACAACTTATTGGTGTGTCCAACAGATGATAACATATGGAACAGAGACTATTACACCCAGCTGCATGTTGGAATATCGATTTGTGTAAACCACACTGCAATATGACGTGGGACTTAGAAATATTCTGCTCTCCAAATGCGCTCAAGCATTTTTTCCATGGCTGTATCTATGGTTGTTCCACACCGAGGAATTAATTATTTAATAACACTAATTTTATACCGACCCCTTAAAGGTGTAGAAAACCCCGGACAAGGAAACTATAACACGGTTTGCTCTTTCTGCATATCAAGCAAGAGAATTTTCTCTTTGCTAATTGATTTGGTTAGAAGTTTTAATTAGAAACGAATGCTTACCGAAGTCAGTGTAGATACGCCAATCATGTATCAAAAATCTTTTTCATTATTGCCTTATTTTTTCTAGTCGTCTGAAAAAAAAAACTAAAAAAAAAAAACAACTGATATGTTGCACTCACACGACTTTCTTTACTCTTGTACTAATTATTCTTACATACTCTTATTCCTCTATCGTTATGTTAGTCGAGATAAACATTTGTAGAAACTATATTGGTAATTTTCTTTTATGAGCAAGGGGAACATGGGCATACAGTGAACTTTGGGTGATAGTCAAATCTTTTAAAACTGGTCGCTAAATGAAAGCTTTGAAATTCCGTCCTCCTTACACTGTCAAGAGATAAAAAAGTGAATATTCCATTTGAGAAAAGTATAAGCATTGCAGAGCCCGCACAAATAACAAGCAATATCTCCGAAATGGTTCACTCCACAAAACAAAAAATGCATTTGGATATAACAAGATTTAATTTTTTGTATAGTTACAGTTTACCACCGTTCGATATGATACTACGTCGGAGGACGTTAATTTAAAAAAAGTTTATCAGTTATGCAAACGTCTTGCAGAGTAAACAGGATTATATGGGCTATAAAAATATAAATTTCATTTACCATAAAAATATTTCAAACAAATGACATTTTAATCAAAATAAAAATTTTCGAAAAATGTTTCATGTGAAGGGTAGGTTAGGGTGGAAGAATTTTTTTCAGAACCTTCGTGTCGCATCCTTGAAAAATATTAAACTTAAATACCAACTTTGGTTTTTAACCTACTTTTCGTTTTTGAGTTATGCTGTTCACAGGCAGACAGAGACAGAAAGAGAGAGAGACACATGGACCTTTTTAAAAACACTTTCTTTTTGTTTTAGGGTTCCTCAAAACATACATTTCCGGTGAAATTCGACATGGAAGTTTTGGGTCGAATACAATACATGCTTCCCCTGCTTACTATACGTGGTAGAGAAGCAAAATATGCCAAATGGTACTGAAATACTCATATGTTCTATGTATTAACAACCACCGCCTTCTTTATTACGGCGTTTCAAATTACCTTGAGAAGTGATGACGTAGATATACTTCTCATTAGCTGGAGGAATGCAGTCGAAGTACTCTCTTTCATCTGGACCCATCTCCAACGCAGCAGAAAAGGTGTTCAAAACTCTTAATGACTTCCCATTTACACACTGCTACATGGAATGCCTGGCTTTACTCCTCCGAGTTCGACGCCGGTGCTCCTGATGGAAGAGTTTGAGGCGCGCTCCGCTTGTTACCATCTCCATTACTTACTACAACCAAGTCTGAGGCGCACGGGAATGGAAAACCTACCAGCAGTCTGATAATGACGACGTCACATTTCCCGTAAACGTAATCGGCGCTACGTATTGTAATGGCGTCTAGGCCAGATTATCTACACAACTCGCGAGCAGTGTCCTCTGGCGAGAATGTGACTGTAAGCAACGGGTTTGGCATCAGCAACTCCAGCAGGCTACAATTTCAACATATCAACCGGCCTTAAGCCTCCACACGCCCTTGTGCTAACAATTCGGGATACTAACGTTACGTCCTGCGTGCGCGCGCGCGCGTGTGTGTGCGTGTGCGTGTGCGTGTGCGCGTGTGTGTGTGTGTGTGTGTGTGTGTGTGCGTGTGTGTGTGTGTGTGTGTGTGTGTGCGTGCGTGTGTGTGTGTACACAAACTGAAGTTGCGTGTTATTTATGGACGCTCTTTAAGTGATGTTATTCTCAGCGTCCCATTCTAAATGGATCGTGAAAAAACCGCTTAATTTTGCTCAGACCTCTCTATCCGGCTTGAGGTCCTTTATGTGCCGTAACCGAGTGAGATGGCTCAGGCGGGAACGTATGTGGCCCACATTCGGGAGGCCGCGGGTTCGATCCCCGTGGCCGACCTTCCTGGTTCATGGTTTTTTTCGGAGGTTTCCAGGCGAATGCTGGACAGGATTTCCATATCCTCCGAATGTCCTGTCCTTCCATCTCGTTACATTAATAATTTCATTTCACCTTTTATCCCGTTAGGTTTCTTTCAGGGTTGGAAGCGGCAGCAGCACGGCAGGGGGAACAAATACACTCCGGAAATCTCGTCCCTCGGATTGGAAGGCGAGCCACTGGTTTCCGGGCCCACCATGGGATGGTACAAGCCCGAGGGGGGGGGGGGGGGGGGTGGAGCTGAGCCAGCCTCCGCCTAGGTGCTACTGGGAAAATGTAGGGACTCTGCCAACTGCTCTGTCGTGGTAACGTTCCGGCCGCCCTGAGGACCCATTCCCCTCGTCCATCCTCCCGGAGGGGTGCACCGTGAGGGGCAAAAAGATCTCCTTTTGGTCGAGGTGCTAAGTCCCCCTCCGCAAGTTGCCATCGAGTCATATGTGACGTAAATCTACGACTTTACTTCCTTTCCGAAGGAAGTCATGCTAAGGATTTTACACCACCTCCCCCAAAAACGTCCATCGTCCTCCGCCGGCTCTGAACCCGCGATCTCGGAAACCGGTGCCTAGCATGTTACCCCTAGACCACGGAGGACTACGTCTGAGTCTGTGCACTGTACAGCATAACTCAAAACCGAGAAGTCGGTTTAAGATCATACGAAACTTGGTATACAACGCAGATTTTCAGGAAAATTACCCTACTCCAAACTACAGTTTACATGAATAATTTTTTTTAAATGTTCGATTTACTGAAAAATTACTCTAGTGGTTTGATTAAAGTATCTGCCATATATTAAAGATACTTACATGGGGAACAAAATACAATTCTTGAGTTTTCTGGGATTAGCCTGTGAAGTTCTCTTCATTGAGAAAGAATATTGAACAATCTTGTTTAACTGTTAGACGTTAAGGGATAAACGAAAACCTACTATACGAAATATATTAAGGTGCAGATAATTATAAAATTTCCTCACATCAACAATTCTTCGTACAGAAATATACTCACACTTTCTATTTTCTGAAAAATGGCGTTAATGATTTAATTAAAATAGCATAGTTTGAGATAGTACGTGGTGAATAACCTGTAGGTATACCCCGAATTTCTGTAAACAGTTTGAGAAGCTCTTGCACTGAATTTTCCAAGGGGAAAATTGGAACCATGCGAGAGTTTGAGCCTTTTAAGTGCTAAGTCATTGTTCCTTCGTTTTTTCGCGAAAGTGTGTTAGAAGTATGTATTATCAATGTTAGAATATAGGGACCTGCTTTTTTCAAACATTTGACTGCAATCTCAGCCTTCTGTACCGGGGGTAGCGAAAGTCTTATGATTGTGATAAATAGGAATTTTGATATTCTCTGCTGCTTAAATACTCGAGATGGAGGAGATGGACCTGACCCACAAATCTGTTTTCGATACACAGTTTAGAACTGCCTTGAATCCGTGAACAAATAAATATAATAAAATAAATGAAGATACGGAGCGCACGTGAGAAAAGGGTTACCCAGAAAGTTTGTGGATATAAAATTTCATACTAATTTTAAGTATATATCTGAAGGATATACGACAAAAATCGAGAAAAACTCCCCTCACCTTTACCCTAAATAATCTAACACGAAAACATGATTATTATCCATTTTCTCGATAATGATCTATTGATTTGAATTGAAGCGTTATGTAATACATATACATTTTTACATGCAGGAGACTGAGACAAGCTAAATGTTTTTTAAACAAGCAGGTATAAGCTAGCCAGGAAATCATGGAAAACAGAAGTTAAAATGCGCAATTATTAACCAACCATCAGGAGCGTCAATTCAAGTTCTGCAAGGGGCCCGTAGGTGGAGCAAGATAGCTTAGTTTTCCGAATCTTTCTGTGAATTACTAACGAAGCTTTTAGCCTAAAATAATTTTTAATTTCTTAAATGTGAAATATTTATATTAAAAGTAGGTTGCTGCACATTTTCTTTTGACGGTGTAATAATAACCAGTAGTCGGATTATTTAGGCGACTTACAGGGGCTTACCCCTTCCCTAAATGACGCCCCTGTCAAGTATAGTTTTCTTCCTGAAAGCATTTTTGTCACCTCATTTCCCCCAATATTAGGCCCGTATATATCTCACCCGTTTATCTTGCCCATCATCTAGTATACATATATCTGCCCTGAATCTTTTTCCATTGGCTATTGCTTCCAACGTATCTGGTAGCAAGTAGTTTCTTCACATTCAACATTCCAGCCAAATTTTTCATTTTCTTCTTCTGATCAGTCACACCATTGTTCTTCCTCCATTCACTTTTTCGAATACTGACAAGAGATACAAAAAGTTTTACAAAAATGCTGGCAAGGTGACTGATAGAGAAAGCAATAATGTCAGCTGAAAGTTAAATTTCAAAACCTAGAAGTTGTAAGAATTGAATCATGGGCAGAGAGCGCTGCTGCTAGATGTCCTTACATTCGAAAAATGGCTAAAAGTGACAAACGAAGGATGTACATTATCTGAAAGTGTAGATAAAAAAATCTGATGTGTTGCACTCACATGACTTTCTATACTCTTGTACTAACCATTCTTACGAACTCTTATTCCTATATCTCCTTCGTGTTAGTTAAGATAAACATTTGTACAAATTATCTTATTGCTTGTTTCCTTGTAGGTACAAGGGGAATATTAGAATACAGTAGGCTTTGTGCTATAGTAAAATCTTTAAAGCTTTGAGATTCTGTTCTCTTTGCACACTTAACATACAAAAAATGAACGATGTTCCATTTCACGAAAGTTTGAAGTTTTCCGAAACTCTCACACATAACAAGGAATATCTCAGAAATGGTTCACCCTACAAGAAAATTTATTCGGACATAAATTGTGTATTTTAGCAAGATCTATATTTTTTGTATCGTATGATTTGGTCTATCTCTAATGGTTTACCAGTTATGTGAAAGTTGTCCAGAGTAAATACGACTACAGGAGCTATAGCCAGAAAATTCAAAATATACATTTCATTTGTCATAAAAATGTCTCAAACATATGACATTTTAATAAAAATCGTTAGAGCCATTTTCAAGAAAATAAAAATTTTCGAAACATTTTCCATGTAAAGGGTGGTTTAATGCTTTTTTTTTTTTTTTTTTGGATTCAGGGGACCTCAAAACATATATTTCCGGTGAAATCTCGACATTGAATTTTTGGGTGGAATACAATACTTCCCCTACTTACCAGTAGAGAAAGTAAAATCTACATTATATAAGTTGTGCATGAACTAAAATACGAGACAGTGAGGGAGTTTGGCAAGGATGGTAAGAGAAGCGTTGGGGGAAAGCGATTAATGAAGGAAGAATTTAATGACGGAGATAATTAAGAAAATAACGAAACAGGAAGGAAAAATTAAATAGGAAAATCTAAATGGCCAAGTTCTAATGTTTATATGGACAATACATACACAATAAGCAAGATGTTAGTCGTATAGATCCACAATACCAAGCGCTCTAAGAACACTATTAATGTTACTAATAGAAAACCTGTGTATAATTTGGTAATCGACATTTCGTGTAAATAAATTAATTCTTACATTCTAGAAAATATTATCGATGTACATTTACGCACAAAAATAGTTGTGGTACATATAATGAAGCAATTTCACTTGATATTGAAATGTTAACTATCACTCTTGCAGTGCCAGTCTTGCTCTCAGCTGCTTTGTTTCCAACCAATGAGCGGTTTTAAAGAATTTAACTCATGACTATAAATAAATAAAGTTGTACATATTATTTTCAAACTTTCTATGTAAATGAAGTAATTATCTGAAACTGTATTAATATAAGTTCTTAGGTGAAAAGTTTAAAAACGTTTAAATGGGCAAAACGACTCAACTGGGCCACTCCACTCCACCAGCCATACATCCCCTACACTTTGCTCAGGTTCCGATACGCCTCATTCAGTGGCGAATATGGATGTTTCATGAAGAGTAGTAGAGAGAATTTGTTGTAAGATACAAAAACAGGAAAGTTTGCTGTTCAATATGCGGATTTCAATTTGCAAATATAAAGCATTAAAATATCAAACGCCTCTTTCATCATAAGCATAAATCAAACTTACGGGTATTTATTTACAATTTCTAAAGGTACTTTCTGAATACTCTTATTTGTAAACATATAAAAGAGACGATATAATTCCAGATTTTAGGGGTTTAGTTCCTTATTGGTTTATTTAATATAAACTATTGTATTTCGTGTTTCAGAGTTTCAACATAACATTAAGTTTAAAACCAAAGAATTTACTATGCTGATCGAGTAGTTCTAAAATATTCTATGGCTGAATAGCAATGGAAATTTACTGCTTTATTTATTGTGAAAGAGAAACAATTTGGTATGTTAGTCATAAGGCAGCGTAAGAATATTACGTGCATAAGATAAATGAAGCTTATAAACTTCAAGATAATGTAACTTGCCTAACCACGGGAATAATTATTGTATGCAAAATACGTTTAATATAAACAAAATAGTTAATAACAGCACAGAAAGTACTACTACCGCGCAGGTGGGACGAACCCACCACTGCACGCGTTATATGCAAACTATGTTCGTCACTCGGCAAGGGAATGTGGGGTGAGTACGGCAAGTTCAATCGCTACTTCTCCTCTCGTGCCTATGCCTTGAACTAAAAATAATCTACCACAAATATACGTAATAAAAATCTGATGTTGCATTCACACGACATTCTCTACAAAGTCTTATTCCTCTATCTAGTTCATATTAATGCGAGAAACATTTGCAGACATTACCTTGTTGCTAATTGTCTTGTAGGCGCAAGGGGAATACGGGAATACAGCAGGCGGCGCCGTGGCCGAGCGGTTAGCGCGCTCACCTACCACCTAGGCGGCCCGGGTTCGATCCCAGGGACCCGCATGTGGTATTCGTGGTGGACGAAGCGGCGTCAGGGCGGGTTTTCTCCGGGTGCTCCGGTTTCCCCCGCCATCTCATTCCACCGGTGCTCCATCTTCATTCCATGTATCATCAGTGTCACCGCCTGTGGTGCCGTAGTAGTAAAAGCGGGCGTTAAACACTACAACAACAACGGGAATACAGCAGGTCTTTAGCGAGTCTTATCTTTTTAAGAGTTGGTCGCTATGCGATGGCCCTGACATTCCATTCTCTTTGTATGGACAAGAGATAAAAATGAATAACCTATTCCTATTTGAGAAAAGTGTAAGTATTGGAAATTTCATACAAATAACTCTGAAATGGTTCACTCCACGAAAAATGTTAGGTATCTAACAAAGTGTGTTTCAAGGAGACCTGGGTTTTTTTTTTTTTTTTTTTTGTTTATGGTATACAAAAGCCATTCAGAATGGACAGGACCTCTGAGGACATTCCCAGAAAATTCAAGATGTACATTTCATTTGGCATTATAATAGAAATCGTTAGCCATTTTTGAGAAAATCAAAATTTTCAAATAATGTTTCACGGAAAAAGTAGTCTCGGCTGGGGTATTTTCTTGAAAATCTTGGTGTCGCATCCTTGGAGCATGCCGAAATAAAATACCAAGTTCAGTATTAACCGACTTTCCGCTTTTGAGTTATGCTATTCTCTCTCTCTCCCCTTTTTTCTAAAAGCGCTTACTTTGAATTCACCGAGTCTCTATTTCCGTGTCGAATTTTTGGATGGAGTTCAATAATTCCCCTACTTACTGTAAGTACAAATCTTTTAGCTAATTAACAGCTTGGGCAACGGCTGGCGCTTAGATAGCAATGAAAAAAATTCAAAGCCTGCTATTCTGAACTCTTTTTGCAATAAGTAAATAGATTGGTGATTTTCCCAGAAAGGCGACGGGCATAGGGATGCACAAAGCAAAGTTAACAGACGCTCCAAATAGGCAGTAAAGTAGATATACTCAACTGAAATATCAGTCCGTTTTGCATCATAAAGGTCATCTTTTCAGAAGAGATCAGTGCTTATACTGCATTACTGGTTTTATCTAGTTTTTGTTTACATACCCATTTGTTTAATTCCATCATGACTTAAGTTCGACAAAAATTACTTTCTTACCAGCGGAACGCTTCTAAAAATGGAAACAACTTTAACGAAACGAAAATATGTTAAACCGCCATAGCTAAGACTTGCTTCAATGAACACGATAACAAGAAGAGGTTTTCTACTCGTGAGTATTACGCTGTTCACAGATATCAAGGATCTCTAACCAAATTCTCCTTATGGTGCCTCTTTGTGATAGAAGCTGTGCCACCTCACGTTACGTTTACCCCAACAAGCCGCTAGCTCAGCAGTATTATGCGCTTCAAATATAATAGGATATATTCTGTTTCTAATGTGAAGTTTCACCCACAGTAGCCTCAGCTATTCCGGACGCTTTTGATGGAACTTTTAAAAGTCGTCTTCTGGAGCAGATGTTTGTATTCGATTTAAACCCCAAAATTTCGGTACTGTTTGTGCGATACTTGTCCTGTAAAAAAAAAAAAAACTTTCTCAATCACAGTATCTCAACGCTTTTATAAGTTTCTCGAAGAAACAATCTCGTTCTACTTAATCACGTTATAACTATGAATATTAAAGTCTTTAATACGTCCAGAACTTCTAAGAGTTTCTGGCATTAAGCTGCCCTTCTTTTTTGCACAAGTCACATACGTCTACTATGGCGTCCATTTCGGCGCATACAAGACGAACAAATCAAGTATCAATTGTCGAAAATACTTTTTAAACAGTATTTGTTTACGTTAATTTGCACAAAAAGGTGAACGATAAACCACTTCTCGGTTTAACGAATCTCATAATGCTAACATATGACAGTTACAACAATATTGACTCTGTAGAGTAGCAAGGCAAGATCTGTGTGATGCCCTAGCCATGGCGGTTAAGTGCACGATGATCCTGTCTATTTTAATACTTGCAACATTTCATATATTTCAATACAATAATTCCGATCAATAACCCCACTCCATTGTGTGATAGTAAGTTCGTTAAGAGTACCGGCGATGGCAGAAGCAACAAGAAAAAACGTTGTTTTATTCAGTCAAGCCAGAGAAACGGTGTATAATGTATACAAATACTTCCTGAGAAAGATGGGAAACAGTTGCAACGCAGTACTTCATCTCTTAATTTTCAAGCCCGAGCCCGAGTTTGCTGCAGGAGTCCGTCGGTTCACACGTTGAAGAGAGGTTCGGTGATTACGAGATTTACTTTGAGCAAGATGGAGTACCTCCCCACTACCATCGTGACTAAGAGCTCGCCTAGGTGCAGCTTATCCAAACATGAATTGGACGAAGGGGTCGCATCCGATACCCTGCATGTTCCCCACACCTCACGCCAATGGACTTCTTTTCATGGGGATACCTCAAGGACAGAGTTTATCGCACAAAGCCAACAACATTGGTGCATTGAAATTGGAAATTGAAAGGCAAGCTCACGAAATTCCATATTAACTGTTTCGTGACGTTTGCGAATCCACTGGTTTGCGTTATCAGCTTTGTCTGGACAATGACGGTCATCAATTTGAACATTTGCGAAAAAGGTACTTTAATTACATTTTTCTTCTGAAATTCATGCCCTTAAACTTTGTATTTCAACACTGCCTAAAAGCGAATATGTTAAAGCAAAGGTGGAAAATGGAAGAAGCAGACGCCGAATTGATGAAGCTCAAAGTACTAAATTACAGCACGTTAATGCTTGTCAACATTTGCTGTAGTAAAGAAGGCATTCCTATAATTTATCTCTAGTGCAAAAGTAAACTGTGGTTACCTTATTAATGGGACAATAATTAGACACATACACATAGGAATCTATATGATTAAAGCGGAAAAAGTACGGTTCTTAAAACTAACAAAACGTATAGTATAAGTTGGAGCCACAGAGGTAGGTAGGTACTTCTAAAACATCACATCGGCTAGTCGTGCCATTCTATTACTATACTATTAGTATACCATTAACATTTTCTATAGCAGAACCAATTTAGATAATACAACCATAGAAAAATGATTGAGCATATTAGGAGAGCAGAATATTTGTGAATGCCACGTCGTGTTGCAGTACCGTTTAAATACGTCATATTTCTAACATGCAGCTGAGTTTATTGATAGTCTCTGTTCTATATGTTATCGTCTGTCGGACACACAAGTAGCCTGTCTTTAACCACCACTCGCACTTGCATACACACTCGCAAATACAAATGCGAGTGGTGGTTAAAGACAATTTATTTCCAACAAACGACAACATGTGGAACAGAGACTATCAATAAACTCAGCTGTATATTGGAAATATCGACGTAATAAACCGCGGTGCAATACGACGAGGAACTTAAAAATTTCCTGGTCTCCTAATGCGCGCAATCATTTTTTCCATGACTGTACGTTGCCAAAGCAAAATTTGTCTTCAGCCTAATTGTGAATACATTGATACAGCTACATTACTTTGCATAAGGTATATTTTGGACTGTTTTTTTTTTTCTCAAACTGCCATACTACATAAGCATCTCCCGCCCCCTCTCTCATATCTATATTTAACTAAAGGATGTAAATAAGTCAATGCAAACTTAAAAAATTTGTAGTTTTTATTTAAAACGTACATCAGTGTACGGGTATATTTGATTATTTCACGACTGAGAAAATAATTCGAAAAAGAAAAGTCAATTTAAAACAGCTACCATACTGATTCAATAATGCTTGGGTAGGGTTAAAAAGAAAACAAAGCCCAAAAACATGATTAAGAGCAACACCAATGCTATCAGCTCTTAACAGTTTTATAATTTATTATCCGTTACAGGATTGCGTCAAAAGATGTCTGCCATCGCTATCGTATTGACCCCACTGGAAGACCTCCATGATCACGAGCTCCGGTCATGCTAAACGGTTCAAATTCCATTTAAGAAACTATTCCACCATATTTGTAAGCACCAGACATCTAACAGCAAGTTGCTGCACTATTTCCGGCAGCTCAATTTATTCGTTGCACACGTATTCTAAGTATATTTTCCCGCATTTGCTAGTGGACGGTACGTGTCATATACGAGCTGTTGCATTTTAGCGATACATTGGTTAGAATCTTAAACAAGATAAGCCCAAAGTGAGAACCCTATGAACATTACCATTTTTATTCCCTCCCTTGAAATCCGAAACGTTGTTTCTTAGGTGCCTGGAGCACTTATCAAGATTAGATCAGGCTGCTCCAGCTTGGGTGCACACCTGCGAGCAGCGGAGTACATACGCCTCGCAGGAGTCTGCCTGCAGCATGCAATTCAGTTCGCATTGGGGCAAGCTTGTCGTTACGGCTGAATGAAGTGTAGGTTCCATTTCCTCGTCGAATTCAGCATGCTTAGTCATACAAGACACTGCGGGATTCCGTGCTTTTAGGAGAACAGAAACTGTTCTTCCCACGAAACAGTCAACGGATCTTACCGGCGAATGAGAGTATGGGACTGGAGGACTCTAATGAAGGACGAAAGGAATGGATGAAAATCGTTGAGAAGCCAAAACATTTAAATTTGAAGTTGCAGTTCCTTAAGAAAGACAATGATCATAGACTGCTCCCTGTGCTAATTCCATAACGGGTGCAAAGGTTGACAGACTTTAGCACCTCCTGATACACATAGACAATCTTTGGCTCTTCAGCTGAAAAAAAAAACGTTGTGAAAAATATAGTGAGTATAGGGCAATTTGGAAACTTTTGCAGTCATGCAGTCGTATGAATTTTCAAGCAACGGATGATAACGATATCATCATCATCATCATCATCATAATTATTCTCATCATCACTATTATAATACCAGTAAGAACTCCACACATCGCGTAACGGCACAAATTCTTGGTTATTCAAGAACCTGTTAAGGAATTAACTATGGAAAAATTAAAATATATCTAGATTATAGAAAACCGCATGAAAATGAAACTTTTTGAAAGTATACACGAAAAAACATCTAAATTAGTACTTTGCTACATAAAAAGGCGCATAACTTATCCCGCAGCCTTCTGTACCCAATTATCACTAAGTGGCAATTTTCAACTATAGCTGTCGCAAAATTTAATGGCGGCTGGCTCAACACAAAATCCAACTATAGGCTTGTCACGCCTTGCAGTACTGTGTAGTTAAACACGCCGTGACACGACACTGTAGCCGGTGATATAAATATTATTTGCGCCCACAATATTTATTTGTAGAACAGGAAAAAGAATATTAATAGTCAGCTATCAGCCGCCATTAAATTTTGTGGCAACCATAGTCATGTTTTTTACTGTGCTCTCTCATAGGGGGATCAGTTTCCACAAAGCAGTAAAGCACTTCAGTGGCAGCGAAGCATGAAGTGCCAACCATGGCTTACCCTTTTGGAAATTAGACATGGTTGCCGTGGAGTTAGTACCTATGTACTGTCTCTATAAACCTAAGCCCAAGATTTCCAGTTAAAATTGAAATTTGCATAGATAATTCTTAATCTAATGCTAGATGGACGATTACATGGGTGAGCTTGTGCATCTTGTTGCAGCCAAGTCGGATCTAAGTCAGGCTACACATAAGTTTATTACGCCGCATATAACGGATATGCGGAAATTCCAACTATGCATTCTAAGATGCTAACTGTGCTTCCTGTATTACGAGCTGTGACTGGGACCCATCTCACTTTGCCGTCATCAGCACAAGGTGTCATTGCTTCGGCAAAAATGTTACTCAGCGCGGATTGTTTGTATCGCTTCCATGCAAAACATATCAAATCATGCAAGTCCAACATTTACAAATTACAGAACAAAACGACCAGTCATTTGATACACATCAGCGTTTAAAATCTAAAAGCTCTCAAGTCATCTATGGTACATATCTAGTTGAGAGAGTGGAGTACGAAAGTGATTCACGAAAGCTCTCTTAGAACGCTTGCTTCTCTGCCACGTATCCATCGCTACGACAAGGTTCGTTGGAAGGGGGGGGGGGAGGACTTGGCCCTCCACCAATGAAATCGTTTGTGCCTCTGTCCCTGACGGAGGGAGGGGTGAGGTGACAGGGTACTAAGGGTGGCCGGACGGACTTAGGAGGGACGACAGCAGAGGCAGGGTCTTTAATGACTAGATTTAAACTCCCCGGTGGCGGCTCCTACAACCGGTTCCCCTCCTACGCTCTGCGGGGTTACACATCCTTTTGGGAGCCCGGGAACCGGAGACCTCCCACGATCGGAGGACAAGGATTTACAGAGAGCAAAAGCATCTACCTCTCATGATTCCCGCCTACGCCTGGAACCCTGAAACAGACACCTGGTTTAAACGTGAAATAAAACGAGGGGAAATGGAGGGTTAGGAAACTCGAGGGATGTAATTATCCTTCCCAGCAAACGCCTAACCACCTGGGGAAACCGCCGAAAAAAAAAACAAAAAAAACCCCACGGTTCAGGAAGGGAGTCCACGGGAACCGAACCCACAACCTCCCGAATGTGGACCACAGACGCTACCACCTGAACCATCCCGTTCGGTGCCACGTGCTGTATTTTTCAAACATGACGACTCTGCCAAAGACGGCGTTACTTTGAGGTTTGGGTTCACCGGTGTTTTGCAATATCACAGTTGTCATTCATTTCCCATTGTTCGTACTTAAATTAAATTAATCATTATTTTCTAATGATTTACCTGCATTGCCAATACTACTACAGCACACGACTAAAGATGAAGTCTGCCTCTACTAGGAAAACTATTAGATACACGCGTATGTATCCTTTGTTTATGTAAGTAACACGAATAAAGGAAGTTTTTACTAAGTAGCCCATTTTCTACATTATCGTTAGAAGACAAAGTTAAACTGAAATAAATGGGAAGACCTGCTCCTGATCTGCACATAAATATAGAACAAAAAGTGACGGTTTTAACCCATAGGAACTAAAAAGAACATTTACACGAAAAATAAATGGTTCAGTGAATGTGAAATCAAAAATGCTTTACTCTACTTCCCATGCGCTTTGTTTGGTGACGATAAATGCGATTAACTTCAGTTGATATACTGCTCGGTAAACTATTTGTAAATTTTACGGTAGCTCGACATTTGCTGAAAAGAAAGTCACTAAGTTTCGAGTCCCACGGCATGAACAGTTCCACGTTGTTAGTGTAGGTAGCCCTTAGTGCCAGTCGATGTGCAGTGAAAGAAAGTTACTATAGTAGTGGTGGCTTATATATTGCATCGATAACTTATTCTCACTTCACCGCCGTTGGGTATCCCCTACCTGGTTGTTCCCGGACGTAAAAAAAAAGTCAGCCAAGTAATGCTGGCACTACCAGTGCATTCATGCTTCAGCCGCCACTGCTGAGGAGTATGACGCTTTATTTTTGTAAAATCAAAACCAGTACTTTTGTTTCTATCCCATTTACTTAAACCAGACGAGCATCTGCTCTTTCAGTCAGTAGGTGAATTTAACTTGGCGATGGACTGTGTCTCGAAAGGTGTTTGTAACACACTCGTAAGGCGCACTAACTCGAGAATGGGTGTTTTTATGTGTTTTCTCCAAATTTGAAGATCTGGAAAGGTGAAATGTTCTTCTATATTGGATGTCATTATTGACTGCATTTAACTCATTGGTAGTGCACTTCTAAAAGTGTTGGTCGCTCTCTAAAGTGAACCTGGATTCGCCTCTGGATCCTACGTAGCGAACAACTTCCTCTGCCTTTCCACTGTCCCGTTCATCTCCACATTATGTAACACACATTAGCTGTGACTCAATGACAACTTGCGGAGGGGGACTCGGCACCTCGCCTAACTTTTACACTGCAACATAGTGATAAGTGCTTTATTTCTGACGTCTCAATACCTTGTCTCAGGTTATCTATAAACTGGAATGTTTGACATGTGCTGCCAACGATAGCCGTGGCAGAAACTAACTGGCACGGATTTTCCCCATCTCCTTGCCCCTCCACTTGCCGCTAGTGTCCCGAATGAATGTCCACAATGCTCTCAATCCGTGCCAAAAACGAGGTGGCACGGATCCATAGAATAGTAATATAATAGTGTTGCAAACTTAGAACTAGCAGTCCCTTCCGTGGCTTTTTGTTGTTAGGCAAGACATTTCGTTGTGCCTTGAAGAATATTAAGCTAACTACATTTATAGTACACAAACAATTTAAAATGCGTATTTTCCCCCCTTTCTAAAGCAGTTCCATGGTACGGAGGCACTATCCCCGGAGTCACCCTGCCCCTAAGTATAAGAAGTACCATAATTTTTCAAAGGGAGCAGATGGCTACAGCCCCTCCTTGGCTCCGTCTATGGTAGCACTTGTTCATGATTGTTAGAGGTATGTCGTGAGGCTTTTTAAGGAAGGATTGAAGACTACCTAACTGCAAAGTAATTCAGGAAGCCGGCCGGCTGTATGACGTAAAGATCCGCTGCAGGATTTCCGATAGCATAATCAGACCTTTTAACTATTAGCACCCATGACTACCAGTAAAAGCCACAAACGCTCCGTTTGCGGGAATAATGACTTGCGTAATAGTTTCATTAGCTCTCAGGTATTTTTATAGTAATGCAGAATACGCAACGTCACGCATAGACTTTAACCGAAGGCCAAGGTACAAAATTGCGTCACAGTGACGTATGCGGCCGATAACATTCTCCTACAGGAAGAGCGGATATCCTGCTAAATCAACCTAAATGTAACATCTGGAACTAAAAACCACGTGTGTGCAAATCTCATTTTTGTTTTCTTTGCCGCTTCCCTATGGAAGTAGAGAGAGCAAGGTTTTTCCACCCAAAAACTCGTAACCGAGATTTCAACGGAAATACACCTTTTGGAGTCCCCTAAAGCTAAAAATGTCGGTGTAAGAGAGAAAGAGAGAGAGAGAGAGCGAAAGGATCGAAAGATTGAAAAAAACTAACCTTTATATGAAATTTACGCGTAATTTTTATTTTACAAAAAACGCGTCCAACGATTTGCATTAACTGTACTGAAACTGCCAAACAATTTTGCAAAACAATTATTTGAATACGCATAATAAGTTTGCACACCACAATTGAAGTGGAGCATTAATTCTTCATGCTCCTATATATCAAACGTTTCCAAGAAAGTAACTGTAAAAAAAAATCTGATGTGTTGTTGCACTCACATGACCTCTACTCTTTTACAAACTACTCCTCTACTTCATGTTACTGAGAGAAACATTTTCAGAAATTATCTTATTGCTAATTGTCTTGTAGGTGCAAGGGGAATATGGGAATACAGCAGGTGTTTAGTGATAGTCTTATCTTTTTAAGAACTGGATACTATGTGATGACTTTGACATCCGGTTCTCTTTGGACGGACAAGGTATAAAATGTCAAAAACGTGTTCCTATTTGAGAAAAGCATAAGTATTGAAAAATTCAAACAAATAACAGGGATTATCTCGGAAATGATTCACTCCATGAAAAATTGCAGGTATTTGGCATAAAGTGGGTGTTTTAACGGGGTTTAACTTTTTGTGTTTTCAGTTAAGCAAAAATAGATACCTACAACGCATTGCCAATGAAAATATCTTAAACACGTGCTTATTTAACAAATACTGTTAGCGCCACTATTGACGAAATCAACATTTTCGAAAAATGCTCCATGAAAAGGCTAGCCTGGAGTGGGGGAAGGGTTGGATTTTCTTGAAAATCTTCGTGTCACATCCTTGGAAGATGCAGAATTTAAATACCAAGTATGGAATGGAACCGACTTTCCGTTTTCAGTTATGCTTTTGACACACACACACACACACACACACACACACACACACACACACACACACACACACACACACACACACACACACACACACACAGACACACACAGACACACCTTTTTCTAAATATTTTTCTTTTGGATTCAGGGGGGCCTCAAAGCCCGTATTTCCGGTGACATCTCGACATCGAACTTAATGTTGTATTCTACCCTAACTTATTGTATGAAATAGAGAAAGTAAAAATGAAAACTGGTCAGATGTAAAATACTCAGGTGAAGAAAATCTTTTAACATTTAAATTCGACAATGATCGAATTTTCTGTAAAATTAAGATTGTTCCTGGAAGAGCATTACATTACGCAACATTTAAAAATAATAATGTAGTAAATTTTAAATAGGTACCTACCTAAGTCCAACACTATGCGTTATATCAAGAAACGCCAGTTTAGAACTCGCCCAACTTCAAAGAGCCTAAACTGCAAACATGAAGGAAAACCTGGAGATGTTGGCACTAACCATAAGCATGTAGGTAGGCATACGAACTCGATTAAGGAAAACTGGACTCTGTAAAACGTTTAATATTAAAATGCCCTGGAAAGTTATAGAAGCAATGGTAACAAGTCTTGGATCAATTAAGTATACATTTCCAGAAGGTGGCGAAAGCTTGTTCCAAATAGAAGCTTTCACGCGTTGCCACTAAGCAGCTCCAAATAAACTCGCACAATTTGGATATTCAACCACCAATTTGCGACGTTGACTCTCGTTTGCACACAGATAGTTGAACAAAAGTATGACAAACACCTTGAATTCTGCTGCACGACTTATATTTATTCCTCTTCTTGATAAGCAAGACACGGTTCCTCATTTCTCGTAGCCATTTTTACTTTCTCTACTACGTATAGTACGTATCAGAGGAAGTATTGTATTCCACCCACAAATTCGAAGTCGATATGTCACCGGAAATATTACCCTGAATAATAATAATAATAATAATAATAATAATAATAATAATAATAATAATAATAATAATAATAATAATAATAATAATAATAATAATAATAATAATAATAATAATAATAATAATAATAACAATAATAATAATAATAATAATAATAATAATAACAATAATTTTTAGAAAGAGGTGTGTGTGTGTGTGTGTGTGTGTGTGTGTGTGTGTGTGTGTGTGTGTGTGTCAGTCTGTGGACAGCATAACTCAAAAATCTGATGTGTTGCACTCACATGACTTTCTCTACTCTTGTACTAACCATTCCTACAAACTCTTATTCCTATATGTTCTTCGTATTAGTTAAGATAAACATTTAACTTATCTAATTGCTAATTTCCTTGTAGGTACTAGGAGGAATACAGTAGGCTTTGTGCGATAGTCAAATGTTTTAAAGCTTTGAGATTCCGTTCTCTTTGCCCACTTAACATATAAAAAAATGAACAACGATGACCCATTTCACGAAAGTTCTAAGTTTTCCGAAACTCACACACATAACAAAGAATATCTCCGAAATGGTTCACCCTACAAGAAAACTTATTGTGAAATAAATTGTGTATTTTAGCAAGATCTACAAATTTTGTATAGTATGATTTGGTCTATCTCTAACGGTTTACCAGTTATGCAAAACTCGCCCAGAGTAAATACGACTACAGGGGCTATAGCAAGAAAATTCAAGATATACATTTCATTTGTCATAAAAATATCTCAAACATATGACATTTTAATCAAAATCGTTAGAGCCATTTTCAACAAAATCAAAATTCTCGAAAAATTTTCCATGTAAAGGGTAGTTTAGGGTGGGGCTATTTTCTTCAAAATCTTCGTGTCGCATCCTTAAAAGACATTAAACTTAAATACAAACTTTGGTTTTTAACCGACTTTTCGTTTTTGAGTTATGCTGTCCACAGACTGACAGACACACACACGGACCTTTTTCTAAAAATGCTTTTTTTGGATTCAGGAGGCCTCAAAACATGTATTTCCGGTGAAATCTCGACATCGAATTTTTGGGTGGAATACAATACTTCCCCTACTTACCAGTAGAGAAAGTAAAAACGAAAAGTCGGTTAAAAACCGAAGTTGGTATTTAACTTTAATATATTTTATGGATGCGACACGAAGATTTAAGAAAACTCCTCCGCCCTAAACTGTGCTTTACATGGAACATTTTTTGAAAATTATTATTTTCTTGATAATGGCCAACGATTTTGATTAAAATACCATATGTTTAAGATACTTCTATGACAAATAAAATTTATATTTTGAATTTTCTGGCTATAATCCATGTAGTCCTGTTTACTCTTGATTACTTTGGAATAACTCGTAAACTGTAAGAGATAAACCAAATCTTACTGTACAAAAAATTAATCTTGTTAAAACAGACAATTTGTGTCCAAATTATTATTATTATTATTATTATTATTATTATTATTATTATTATTATTATTATTATTATTATTATTATTATTATTATTATTATTATTATTATTATTATCTTTTTTTTGTGTGTGAACCATTTCGGATATATTGCTCGTTATTTGTGCGAGTTTTGGAACACTTAAATTTTCGTCAAATGGAAGATTATTCGTTTTTTATATCCTAGCCGTGCAAAGAGAACGGGATCTCAAAGCTTTAAAAGATTTGACTATCGCCCAAAGTCTACTGTATTCCCATATTCCCCTTGCACCAGTGGCGGTTCCTGGGGGATCGTACACTCACAACTGCACACCCACTATTTTTTTCCGCGTGTGAATGTGTATTTGCCTTTATAGATATGCATATGAGAAAGTCGAATGTCTAACTTACTTCTATATGAACTTGCTCGTTTAATTTTCCCGCGCCCTCTTTACCAAATGTCACCGCATTCAGTCAACAAGCTGAGACGCATAAACCCGATTTTGCGACTGGCAAACGTAGCTTTTAGGCGAGGGGTACGCTGGGAGAGGTGCAAAGCTTGCATTTAAAAGTACGGCGAGTTAAGGCAGCATAATCGACAAGGCCAACATATGCGATTCTTACCGCGCAAGCGCACTACGTTCTCGTACAACTCCCTCCGTTTTCCTTGCTACGAGCATTTCTCTCCCGTTTAGCAGAACCTACTAGGCAGCCAACGTGACGGTTCTAAATATAATGTAGCTATCTTCTATATTATATTAATGTTATAAACACAATTACATCTAGTCTTATTAAGCGATTATAAATGCATATAATTGCTCTTCATGTCGTAATTTACTAAGGGCAATACTTCAGTTCGGAATAGTTATTTTGTTACAGTGTTTATTACTGTTTGTTATGTTTGTGTTCTGGCAGCAAGTTGCATGCAGCTGTGTCTGTACATAGCGGGAAATTTGAATCTATGAAAGTGTGGAAATGAATAACATGGCGAAACTAAAGCAGATAAATCTTTCGGGTTTATTTTTATGAGAGAAGCTGTTTTCCGTGCTTATTGTTTGCTAGTGAGAGAAACGGCATCTGGACAAATAATAGTTCCTGTGATATTGGTTATTTAAAACAAAAAATAGCAAAACGTAAGAGCTCAATTACCCATATGAATTTAGAATTAGAATCGTGTGGTGTGTATCAGAGAAAGAAAGGGAGGGAGTAAAGGTGGTGAGGATGTAATATACTGCACACCCTCTGCGACAAGTCACGGGCCGCCACTGCCTACACGGAAATGAGCAATAAGATAATTTCGGCAAATGTTTATCTTAACTAACACGAAGAAGATATAAGAATTAAGTGTTTGTAAGAATGATTAGTACAAGAGTAGAGAAAGTCATGTGAGTGCAACACATCAGACTTTTCCCTCTTGACTAGAAGGTCGCTGTCACTAGTCGCTCCGTGAGAATGCAGCTTTCATACTGAAGCTTTAATTTTTTAAAGCTTCAGTACCTGTGTGATTGTCAACCATTTAGTGCAATCCCTGTTGACTTTGTGTCAACTGTCAAATAGTGCTACTAAATCCCATTCCTCTGTAATAAATTACTATTGCTTTTGTCACTGGCAAAGTTATGTGCACCTCAAATCAGAACCTCTAGTGTCATTACAGGTAACATAGGAGCCATTTATTTTATCCAATGGGCAGTGAAAACTGTTTTATTACTTAGATGTTAGTGATCGCATTCTTTGATCCTTGGATTGGAGTAGAATTCATTGCTACCCGCTTCTATCCAGTAGAAATTCATTCGCCTCTAACTTTAGCCGATCAGAAACATCGGAATATCTTCCCCACTGGAGTAAATTGCGTGACAGGAGCCGCTTTACTACTGGGAGCACTTCAGTTGCAGTGTTACTCTATTATGAAATGGACTATAACGTAAAGGTTACAACACAGGTTGAAAACACCAGGACATGCTACATTAAAATAATATAGGTAGGTATAGTAACATTTGCTCAAACTTCTACACATGACGTGAATAAATTTAAGTTTTCTTTTTTCGTAAAATACAAAAATGAAATAAAGCAAAACAAAATAATCCTTGCTTCTGGGACAAATAACTCCTTAGTGCTTGGTACCATTTAACTGAAATTATTTGCTATATAGGCGCTAAAGATAAAGTTTTTTTTTAACATTATTATTGTTGTTAACAAATTACAACTAAGCAAAAGCTTATCCAGTAATATTTTCTTCATAAATAAGTTCACCTGTATAGGCGAGTCTTCCATTGAAGGCCCCCAAAGGTAAAGATAAAGTGAATGAAAAATAGTCTAAGTGAATAGCCTGTGGTGAGACTGATGTTACATTCAGTATATTTTTGTTCCTTTTGAAACAATAAACTTCCCTGTTGAACATACGACCTAATTTTAGAAAATATACAAGCTTTGCAGCTTTGAAATTAACGGGTTTGCAGGAGTTCACGACCAATACGGAAAGCATATTTTAAAGGTAAAACACAAGATTCACGGCATTTTGTACAACATACACGGATTTATGGCGATTTTGCGGAAGATAATTTTCATTCATAATCCGTTGCTTGTTGGTACTAAAACACACGGACGTTAATGCATAGAACCGGGATGAAAATATTGTAATGCAATGCATTTGTGAGAATATAAACATTGGCAAGATATTTATTGACAGCACAGTAAGCTTTATTCCTCTCACAAGTTATTGCAAGTGACTGATCTGATTACATTTCCGGTTGCTACTAAATGGAATGCCACGTTCACAGATGCACATTTTAACATCAGGCAAGAAATTAACAGTTGCAGTCACACAATGCAAGAGCGAGTATATGGTTTGGGCCATGTATAAGCTTAAATATCAGGTCAGCACACAGTAAAGAAGCTTTCTTGAAGGCCCACAAAACTCTTGACAGTTGCAATCGACCCTAGTTTGACGAAAAACACTGATCAAGAGAACGCTAGGGCATTTGTCTATTTGGTTCCTATGCTTCTATACATGTATGTATAAACATATTTAATGTTTAGTGGCGTAAAGCATACTCATTTTATACTTCATATAATCACAGCGTGCGCCTTTCCGTAGGCTAAGGGTCTGCTGTGGTTTTTAAAGTAATGTTATGTATTACTTTTTTGTTTTTGCTGCACATCGTAATTCCGTAAATTTTGTTATTCGCGAGTATTTATTTATGGACGATTCCACGAAAAGCACGTCACTGAACGTCACATGCTATCAGAAGGAACACTTATAGCTATTTTTAAAATTCAGATATTCAATTACAATTATATCATAATTCACTGAGCTTATTTTAGAATACAGTATTTAATCTATAAAAACTATATCACAGTCACTTCGTGTACTGTTACAACTGCAGTTTGACCAGGTGTCACCTGTCCCGATTTTTGTAGGAACCGATGGACGTTAGTAATACAGTTAATATATTAAGCACTACCTTTTGTTTGAAGTGTCCCTATTTTTGACTGCCAAAGGTGGCAACCTCAAGTTTGACAGGTTTTAAGTTAAGTTTTGCCTTATTTTCACACGTGTTAAAAATACACCATTAACAAATGAGAACTCTCGAACTTAACTAATGCTAATTCCTAACACCTTAGCACATTTCTGAATCTAAGTTATACTGCCACAGACCTCAGACATCACTTTCGTGGACAGTCACAAAGTTTTCAGAAAATTCACTAGGTGCTCCAGCGTGGCTAACGAAAATGGCTGCAGCGCAAAGTGCAGTGACGTGATTCTCCTAGTCTGATCATGGCTCAATGACGTAAAATCACAAACGCCTAGCACATCCATGTTCTAAACAAACAAAAAACTTGCCCGTTGAATTCATACAAAAGACAGTTTTATCACGATGGCATACAATGTTAGCCATGCATCAGACTACCATTACTAAGTAACTCCGATTCGCGCCGCAGCCTGTCTTTTTGGTTAGCCACGGCTTCAGTTGTCAAACAGTTCAAGCAGAAGACTGTCATTTTGTATTGTGGCCAAATTCTGTACCTGCTCCGTTATTTGTCAGGTAAATACCTATGTTCTAATCCATAATTGCATTTAGTAGAGCTCGTTCCCTCACTTCTGCAACCATTTTTACATTTGAATATGCGTATGAAAAGACAATTCTAACTGGCCAGGAAAATATAAATGCAATGATCTAAATATTCTAAATGATGCACGAATATAACCTTAAATGTAATGCACCATGATCCTAAAACGTAAAATATCACGTTTGTGGACATCATTCCCATGGACATTAAAAGTCCACGAAAATGACTACTGCCAACAGGGGTGACATCTTTATTGTTTGAGCAATATTATGGTACTATATTATGTAATCACCAAATCTCGGTTTTTAGGTAAAAACCCATTTTGTTCCTCATGATGCATAGAAAATAAAATGTATGTGTGTACTAATAATTATGGAAATATAAGATAAAAAATGGTGGTCCTATACAACCTAAAAATACCTAATTTCACTTTAGAGCCTATTCTTACCTAATGGTACACTTTTCAATTTCTTCATTTGGTAATATGGAAACGCTGTTAAGCCTGCATGCCACTCGTGCCTTGAAAAAAATCACAGTGAACATTGCATAATATGGAGGACATTAAGAACATTGTTTTGAAACCGAGGGAGGATGCAGTTAACATTGCTTCAGCTAAAGAGCTTCTGCAGACCCAACAATTGCCCATGATATTGCATTCACCAATTTACATAATGTCTTTCTGGTCCCCACTATTAATGCTCTAGTCTTGAGGCAAACCGGTCGACACACAACTGAGATTGATAGAAGAGGTCACAGAAAATCTCTACTTGGTTCCTGGTTATGCTGGTGAAAAAGTTTCTGAAAAATCAAATTAGTGGTTCAAACAAACCCAGGACTGACAGTTCTCCGCACAATTGCTGACATTTTGTCTGGCAAAACACCTCAACACGTGAAAATGTTGCTCCCTTGCGTCTAATACCAACATTTCAATATACTCTGGTGACATCAGTTGATGTGGAAGCTCATTTTCAGCTTACAAGATGGTGTTACTGACGAGCGATGCAGTTTCTCAATAGAAAACACAAAAGGAGTTAGTTGTTTACTGTGAGTCTAATTATGGACATATACAGTAAAGACACTGCCGACTAATTTGTAATGGGAAATAAAATGTCATTTTTTCCCCTACTTTTGTAATTTTAGAACCTATTTTGATGTGTGATAGAACCTATTTTGGGCACCTAATGTAAGATTTCTAGGAACTAAGAGTCAGAGGGATATATATATATATATATATATATATATATATATATATATATATATTTGTTTTAAATTAGCGTCCAACGTAGTGTCAAACCGGACGATGAATGAATAAAATGGTGTTCAAATTAGGCCGAGGTCCATAGAGCTTTAAGTTACCCGACATTCTTCTCCTTGGGATAAGGAAAAGCCTCATACAGATAACTCACCCTAAGCGAGATTTGAACTCGCGACCTCCTGCACGAGAGGCAGACACGCCACTACCACGCTACAGAGGCGAGCCGAGGGATAGTAATCAATCACTAACATCAACTACCCTCTTATTTCCTCTTACGTAGTATAATAATACTATGGTAGCCGCAAAATTTAATGGTGACTGATAACGGAATATTATATTCTTTTTCCTGTTGTCCTGTCCTGTGCAAATAAATTTTGTGGGTACCAATGATATTTTACCAGCAAGGCGTCGCAAGCGTATGATTGAATTTTGTATCGAGCCACCCGCCATCAAATTTTGCGACAGCTATGCATGCGTCATGTAAATAGAGGGGGTAATCATTAAATGTGACCATATGGTATTTCTTAGTTACAAAATAGTATAAATGATTAATACTGAATCCCATTTTGTAATAACAAAAAATCATTTAAATAGGTCACCAATGAAAAAAGCAGTTCTGTGATTTTAGAAGGGTTCTGTAAGTTCTAAAATTGTGAAAACGTGAAATAAGTTGTTGTTATAGCCGCACTTTTCCAACACAATACAATGACTAGAATAAAAAGAAAACTACCAGAGAAGAAAAAGAAGAGGACGCAAAAAGAAGCACGAGAACAGCAAGGGAGAACTACACTTCAGGAGAAGGGAAAATCCCGTAAAAAAACTTTATCCAAATAAATGACCCTATCCGAGATTTAACTCGGGACTTGTTGAATGTGACGCAGACACGCCCACACAAGGCCAGGTTAGCGCGCTCGCCTACCACCTAGGCAGCCCGGGTTCGATTCCAGGGACCCGCATGTGGTATTCGTAGTGGACGAAGCGGCGTCAGGGCGGGTTTTCTCCGGGTACTCCGGTTTCCCCCGCCATCTCATTCCACCGGTGCTCCATCTTCATTCCATGTATCATCAGTGTCACCGCCTGCGGTGCCGTAGTAGTAAAAGCGGGCGTTAAACACTACAACAACAACAACAAGGCCAGGTGACCTTTCTTATGGACTTCCCATGTTTCAAAGTTATCTGCAACACCCACTTTGTGATACCTGTGTTATAGTACTCGTCTGTCACACTCAGACAGGGTTCGAATTAACGGGAGGGATGGGGCGATTTCCCCCTCTCATTAAGTAATTTCCCCGGCTCGTCAAAGAAGAATTCCTTCCCTGCTAGGGAATTATTTTTATTCTGTTTACTAAAAGTATTTAGTATTACTGCTCTTTGAAAATACAAGACAGAGCATTTTCCATACAGACTGTACATGGAGTGCGAGCTGTGAATAACTAAAGTATCATATCGGAAGTAAGCTAAACAACAAACAATTCTCAGGTTCATTAGTTGGGTTGGTATTCAGAGTCACAAATTCAGCAATGAGCATTGCAGCTTGCAGTATTCAGTACCATTTGTTGCAACTCATTGTTCTATTGTTCATCAGCATGGATATATTTGTGACAAGAAAGCGTGAAGTTCAAACTAAAGTCCCCCCCCCCCCTCCTGAGAAAGTCCGATTCGAACACTGCACTCAGATAACAAATAGACTAATAACTTAATATGCAGTCTGTAGTCATCAATCACAACGCGTGTAGTTCCTCCTTTGGGCACAGATAAACAAACGCAAATCCATTTGTCCTGGGTAGTACAACAGATACTGAGGAAAGGAAAAAAGTAGTGATGCCCTTATTACTCCAAACAACGTTAAATAGCAACGCTGGGAACAACATAGATCCTTATGGAACTAAAAACCGAAAACTTGGAAAGCAAGTGTACTTCTACAGCTTATCTTTAGCAGATAAGATTGTATATTGTGTATTGAAATCGGTGTTTTTACCCTACCGTCTTTGAAGGCTTGTAACATTACAAAACCCTTATAATAAACCGCTATTTGCAGACCCTTAGAGAAATACAGACTTGTCTTATGGTTTGAAAGTTTGCAACACACAGTTTCATGTAAATGCAAGGAACAGCTGCTTGTATGCAAAGTAAATTGCCAACATCTGTATATCGGAACGTTTTCATTTACTTCACCAAAGGCAATGTAAAGCAAAGCCGCTTAGCATTTTGTCAAAATAAATCGTTGTGACAAATTGGCACGGTTGGGTGATTCACAGCGTGCTGATGGGTTTGAGTTATCGATACGAACGACGCGTGTGTACGTGACATTTATAGAAACTTCTGAAGGTCACGCGCGCCAGAAGCTGTGACGGTGCAAAGAGGTCAATTTGTACCACACCTGTAGACAATGGCAATAATTCCCATCGATTTCGTTAAACCAATGTTTCTGTCGCAACGTTACTATGCGTGCACAGACTACCGACAACAATCGGAATACGTACATAGTTGCTTAGCTTTTAAAAAATCCTGCAGGGGCGCAATTAATGTAGGTATAAAGGAAAATGTACTTTCAATTAAAGAAAACATTCATACCCGCATTACAATAATGTAAATGACGGAATTGTGCGTTGAAGTTTGTGCAAAGCTTACAAAATTATGGAAGACACAAGAGTCTTTTCGAATCTACAAAACGAATATCTCTGTGGACACCTTGGCAGACTTGAAGCACTCAGTCGCACATTAATAGTGCCATAGAAATCTCCTAGAATTTGTTAAACCTGGCAAATGGGCGTCGCGAAGGAGGGACGGGGGGCGCCTCCCTTTCAACATGCGCCCAGAAAAAAGTGTGCCGACGCCCATGCTGGGGTAGGCAAATAAAGAGCATGTCACAAAACAACTGAAGTGATGCGTTACACTAGCATGACTTTGTAGCCATTCTCGTTATATTTAACAGCTTCTGCAAACTTCTCTTATGAAAGGTTATTTTTCTGGTTACTTCATATCAATCGAAATGTACTTTGCACAAATAGTTGCGTTACGCATCTCGCTCTAGGTACAAGGGAAGACAGAGGAAACCGCAAAATTCCGCCATAAAATTCCATTCACCTTCCATGGCAAAGCGAGAAACAGCTGAACAGCGATATCCACGGGCGTTGGCAACCTTCTTTTAGGGGTGGAGGGTGCATGTTGGAAGATTGCAATCAAACAGCATTGATTCTACTCTTGTCAAATGTATTTGCTGCAAATAACCATATTAATTTGTGCTGAAGAAAAATTGTTCTTTACATGAAAATTAAAACAATAGTCTAATAGTAAGTCATTAACTTCACATTAAATTCATTTACTTACAAGAGGGGTCGCGGACCCCCTTGCCCCCCCCCCCACTTCCTTTGCGACACCCATGGCGATAGCACCTTAAAAGTGAGGAAGTATTGCAAAATGCAAACCAATAATAACGGATGCCTCGGAAATGGCCGATGTCACAAAAAGTTGTTTGAAATAACCATGTTCTAAACAGTTCTACTTTTTTTACAGTACTTTCTTGTCTATATCTTAAGGTTTCTGATTATACTACTAATTGTGGTTACATAACATACCCTGTAATTTTCCTCAAACTTATTGTCAACTGATTGTTCATTATAATGCTATGGTACATAATTGTTTTAATATCATTAAAAATCAGGCTTTCCTAAACATTAGGATTTGAATTCGCGCCACATTTGAATTCGAGCAGTATGTTCCGAAACAAAGCTTGGGGAAACATCTGTTGTCAGCTGGAGGAAACTGATGTGTGCCTGACCTAAGGTATGCAACGGCCCAGGCCACATCTCATGTTATGAATCGTGCTATTATTATTGCACTTACAGTCGTGAATAGAAAGTAATTCGTGATTTGTTTTGCTTCTTGTATGTGTGCTCTCCCAATTGTGGACATTTGAGCATGATTTGCACGCTCGGATACTTAACTATTGAAGCAAAATGTAGGTTATAATCTGCGCGGATTCCGGGCGAAGGTATGCAAGAGAGGCACTTACATGACGTCACAACTTGAATCGTAGCTAGAGCCTAAACAAAATGTTGTTTCCGTGCCGTTGTTGCAACGAAAGTCAAAATAAACTGTTGTATTATCGACAAACTCAACGTAAGACGCTGCCAAAAATGCATATCTTCCAAAACCCGCACTCAGTATTACGACGAACATTAAGAAATGTATAAGCATTTCAATATTAACGATTATGAATAAGAGTCCTAGCTGTGTAGTAATACCCTGAACAAATGTTTTATTGGCCTAATCTCAAAAGAAAAGTGAGTTTGAAATTGCAGCAGTTATAAAGATTTAAATAACATAAGGTAGCCAAAAAAACAACTATTCTTGTAATCACATAGTATGCGAAAAACAACTAAAATGTTCGGGATAACCCCAAGAATAGAAGTTTCATTGAATAATTAGCATAAGCTCTCAGTTGAACATAACAATGAAGTGGAAAAGAACACAGGTTTACTTTCTCTGTATGTTCAATTATGTTCAATTCTCTGTATGTTTTCTAGCAATATAGGCACTTCCTTTTCATGGTCACAAGGAATGTTCAAACAGAGGCAATTATATTGAATATTTTAATGAATTAGCAATATACGATGCCTCTCTGAAAGAGCACTTGAAAAATCGACTGTTTTGGTGCGACTTTACCTGATATTCAGAATGACCACTTCAAAAGCGAGTACCGCTATGACACGTGGAATTACAAAAGAAATTCCTGATGCCTTCTTTGTTTACTTAATATTAGATGAAACTCCAGACATTAATAGTGCAGAACAACTCTCTACCGTTCGTTACATAAATGTTAACGGAAATATTGAAGAGATGCTTATTTGATTACAGATGCAAGTTCTGGCGGATTCTCTTTTGAATCATGCTCTCAGCATTATTGTACATTTCTTTCAGAAAATGATATATGATGAAAACTCCCAAGGGCAATTCTGTTTAGGTTGGGTAATATTTTAACGAATTTTACAATATTCGTTGAGTTACACACCCGAGTTTGATAGGCCACGCCACTGGCATGGATGTGTGCGCGTAAAAAAAAATTATTTACTTGTTTAACGACGCTGTCAATTGCCAGGATCACATCAGCGTCGCCGGTGTGCCGGAATTTTGTCCCGCAGGAGTTCTTTTACATGCCAGTAAATCTACTGACATGGAGCTGTCGTTTTTAAGCACACTTAAAAACCATCGGCCTGGGCCGGGTTTTAACCCGCGACCTTGGGAGTGCGTGTATGTGCGCGCGCGCATGCATGCATGAGGTTCAGACATAATGTTTTTCTCCAAAGGTGTATCTTTTGCATGTATGCGTATTCCAATATTTTCACATCTGCAAATTTAATATTCAGAAATGCCATTACTGGGTAGTCACAGTGCTTCGCAAAAATTAGGCTTGCCGACGGTCTGCAAAGATCAGACAGCAAGCTTCGAAACCAAAAAACAGCAATTATTAATGAAATTAAACCTTCAGAATTTTTACACACCTAGGTACGCAGGGCTGCAATTTTACCTTCTCCTATTTATTAAAGCGCGGGAGGTCTGCGCTCCTCCCCACCAGGATTTCTTCAGTCCTCAGTTCCCTGATAAAGGCTGGGAAGGCACCCTAAACATAGGCCTGAAGCACTTCCTTTCCAGTTATTTTGTGCACAACGGGTGTCACTACCTGTGGTGCCGTATGTAGTAAGAAAGGGTGTTAAACACTACAACAAGGAGCTAAGATTAAATCGGATTTCCCTCTACCTCATTTCATTATCTTCAGTGCACTGAGCTGTATTTTACAAAGCTTTTAAACCAGGCATGGGCACGAGAGGAGAAGTAGCGATTGAACTTGCCCTACCCACCCCACATTCCCTTGCCGAGTGACGAACATAGTTTGCATATAACGCGTGCAGTGGTGGGTTCGTTCCACCTGCGCGGTAGTAGTAATTTCTATGCTATTATTAACTATTTTGTTTATATTAAACGTATTTTGCATACAATAATTATTCCCGTGTTTAGGCAAATTACATTATCTTGAAGTTTATAAGCTTCATTTATCTTATGCCTTATGATTAACATACCAAATTGTTTCTCTTTCACAATAAATAAAGCAGTAAATTTCCATTGCTATTTAGCCATAACATATTTTAAAACTACTTGATCAGCATAGTAAATTATTTGGTTTTAAGCTTAATATTACCTTCAAACTCTGAAATACAATAGTTTATATTAAATAAACCAATAAGAAACTAAACCCCCTAAAAACTGTAATCACATCGTCCCTTTTAACTGTTCACAACCACGAGTACTAAATCAACCTCATTTCCTTCCTCTAAGTCTTGGAAAACCTACAAGACAACTAAATAAATACGTTTAACCCATAGGAGCTAAGATTTACCTTACATTTGTCTTAAGGTTATGAAAAAACATTCTCCTTGGCTTCGAACAAGGACCATCCGGCTTACTAGAACCCCCCCCCCCTCCTCCACCTGGATTATGCGTGTTAAGGGTACCCAAAGATGACATTTCTAAATTTCGCAGTTATTATCCAAATATTTTTAAAATTTTCTCAGACGTTGATCCACCACAATTATAGCGTTCATGCAGACATACTTTATAGCTTTTTAGAAAATGATAATTTAAGTTTTAATATACAATGCACACGATGCAGAAATACCTCCTACCGCATTATTTAAATATTAATACTCAAAATTAGCAACTAGCGGATTCTTTGTCACTGTTCTAGTTATTTAAAAAAATTAAATCTTTAAATACAAGTTTTGTAACCATTTATCCTCAGTGTTAAAATTGTGTCACACCTTGAGCACTTTCAAAGCGCAGGAAAAACCATATGCCAAATTTTTAACATAGCTTTCTCCGAGTTTCCACTGAAAATGTTAATAAGATCGGTCAGTAACCACATCGCAAGGAACATTTTAATGCCCCTCTAAAGTGCAAGAAACAAAAGTTGGGTAAAAGACCCTGGAACTATATATGTATATGGACCATTAGGCATTTAAATGTGCAAGTATCAAAGCTTTAAAGGGATTTTCTCGGTCTGGGTGGCTCAGTTGGTTAGGCACCTAAGGTCGCGGGTTCAAACCGACCCACACCAATGGTTTATCGGCATGTCAAAGGACTGCAGAACGAAATTCCGGCACTAGGGCAGCGCTGATAAATGACACTGGCGCCGTTAAGACGCAAGCAAACGTTATAGTATGCAGTTGAAGCGGAAGTTTCCAAGTACGTTCGGACAACAACAATTGAACTTCTTGAAAATTTCAGCTACAGGTATACTTAAATCACAAACGTATATCATTTTTTAAGCTTACCCCCGCATAATTATGTAACACTATTTCCTTTTTATGTTTCTTATCGACTAGAAAACCTTAAATTCCAATACACACTGACTTGGTATTGTATACAGCTGATCCTCACCCACTATCCCAGATTTCAAGAAATACTGTACCGTTACAAGTGGTAACTTCTCGCACAGAGGCACACTTATCTTACTGCCCGAATTCGTCAGTGTGTTATTTGTGTTTATGTCAGCGAAAAGAAATCAATGTAATACTTATAAGCACCGAACAGAAACTCGAAACCGTTAGCAAAGAATGACAATGGACAATCGTTTCAAACCATTAAAGGTAATAAAGACTATAAATACGTCTTCAAATCTTAATGGAAAATATTAAATTCCGACACTGCTGATGACACCAAAGTCCTTTCCAGGTTGCATAGCGTTTTATGGAATTTAGCAAAATAAATAAATAATGATAACAACAACATTAATAATAATAATAATAATAATAATAATAATAATAATAATAATAATAATAATAATAATAACAATAATAATAATAATAATAATAATAATAATAATAATAATAATAATAATAATAATAATAATAATAATAATACCAAAACATGCATATAATGCTTACTTAACGGTGGTGTAATAAATGCTCCCAAATATGGCGAGAAGAAAGTTCAGAAAAAAATTTACTGGTTTTATTACTGTATAAAGTGGTAGTTTTACTGACCTTTAATACAATTCAGTGACAGTACGTAAGCACACTATGCATAAAATCATAAGCATTACTTTGTAGTTATTAAAGTCATATTACAGTTTGTAAAATTCAGGATGGGGAAAAAAAACAAAACATTTCTTCACGACATACACAACAATCGGGACATCTGATCATCCGGATAATTGAAGATTCACTGTATTAGTATAACATAATTTACTCGAAATCAACAATTATAAATTACTGGACGTATGTATGTCCACTAAATATTGCAAATACATTACTAGAAACTTTCGAAAAAACGCCCCTCCGTTCAGGATTATCCAAACCGCCACCTAGCTCCCTCATTTTCATTCCGACAGTTAAGACACTTAAACGAAAACGTTCCTAGAGAACCGGACATCATAAAAAGTACAATTTTTGACCATTTCTTCACCTATTCCGCTCCTTAACCCTACAGATCCAATATGGAACAGGCATTTATAGAGTTCCGCGTATACTGTAAATCTTAGGCACTTAAGTACCGCCTTTTGATGGTAAATTAAGTTATTTACAGAGACCTTGTTTATCTTCCCTTATTGACATGAGAACCGTATGTATGTACACATTACGCAGCAGCTAATGCCTTTTGTTTTGAAAATGATTCATACTTAAAGATGGGCACAAAAGCAGCACGTAGGCATTTGTTCCTTTGTTTACGTTGCCCAGCATTCTTAGGAAAGACACAGGAATAGGTTATTAGTGTGTGAATAACCAGCCTGCCACAACCTGATTTTCTTTGAACTAGAACGAGGCGTATAGTTGACTCCCCACAGCTGGCGTCTAGGCTACCTGACGCCCATGGGAGCGAAACGGAAGCATGCTTCCAGGTTCCAGGCAAGAAATTCCTGTTCCTAGAAGGCGTAAACAACCTGGTGGTTGGGTTCAAGGACAAGCTAGTACCTGCCTAGATCTACATTTATCTCTGGTCGTTTACTTATGTATACAATATAAGGTGCATCGATAATTTCACCTCCTGGAAAAGCATTTAGAACTGAAGACTCTTCCAATCCACTTTAAATTACACCCCTATCATTGGGTTCTCTACTATTCACTGCTCTGCGAACTATTGGTACCAAAACATTCACCTCCTTTAGCCGATAAATTCTCAAGTAGAGCGAGACTACTCTATACTATTTCATAAATAAAATATAGGTACATTTAAATAGTATATCGCAAAGATTTGACCAGAAAATGTTAAACTCTATAAAAAATAACCTAAAATATATTAATTTCGATTAGTGTAGGCGGAGATACTCAGCACTGCCAACTTGGAAAATGAAACCCAAGAATTACATGCATTTTCATCTTCCCTCGTTATAACAGAAAACCAGTTTATAATGAAATAAATCCCACTTTATTTTTAACATTAAAAATAGTCTTTCTTTTGAAAAAAAAATCAATAAGTATTAAAAGAACATTGTTAAAAACACAGTTGTCAAATTGAAATGGAGTATTATTCTGATTATTAATCGACTGTAACGTGCAATAAATTGTTTTTCAACTATTTGTGGGATACAGTCGGCGACTGACTGAAGAAAACATTTACCTAGTGATAATTTGTACAAACCAAAGGAATGATCAGGCGACAATATATGGCATGTTAACGCCTCTATGTATGAAATAGTCATTACTAGAGCCCGGATTTTTATGTAATTACATATTTTAAATCCTGCATAATATTTCAATGAGAAGTAAAAATGTTGGTGAATTACGTAATTTGGGATTCCCTTACAAATTTTTATTTTACATTTTTTTTACATATTTTGCACATTTCTACATATTTTAACGAGGTTACATAAAACGTACATATTTTTTGGGCTTCGTTAAAATTTTATTATTTTTTTAAAGCAACAAAAATCAATCTGCGGAATAGGATGTAAGTTAAATTAAGAATGCTATAATAACCTCCTCGCCTCTTTCTGACTGTTGTCCGTTTAGATCAAAGCAGGCACCGCTCGACAATGTTGACCTCCAATATAAAGTTTCTCGTAGCGCTTTCGGCAGGGTACTCTACGCTTGTATACCTGTCTAAAGTGCTAAATGGTGACAATGTCGATTTACCACAACATTTCTCTGAAAATCAGATTCCTATGCTAAAATATGCTCCTATTACTTCGTGTGACGTGGAAAGAAACTTCTCTGCTTATAAGAACATTTTATCCGATAGGAGACAAACAATGTCCCCTGAAAATATGGAAAAGTATATGGTTATTCACTGCACGTTGAAAGAAGCAAAAGACTCAAAATAAAAATGCCTCGTTGTTCATTGTACGTCAAGAGATAGAAAACTGAAAATGCACCCACGTTATAAAAATTATTTATTTAGAACTGATTGTTTCACTCATTGATAAATTGGTTCAGTATTTCAACATTGTTTTACCCTCTAAAATTTAAGTAAAATAATTATGTGAAATGAGTAAGTTTAATAAACATAATCCAAAACACATATTTTTTATTTCGTAATTACCTACTTGAAAATAAATTTTAGGTAAATTCTGCGTAAAACAACACGTTTTCCCTATAATTAATTCTATATTTAGCAAATTTTAACTCATTGTAATTAATTTATGTACTTCCAGACCCATCAAATTACAAAATTCTGGGTAATTTGCAGTCTGCATTTAGATTTGAGGGTTATTTAGATTATTACATAATTTTACATATTTTGTTGATATTACATATTTCATTACATATTTTGACGTTTTTTGTTACATAAATATGTACATATTTCGCACCTTGATATTACATAAAAATCCGGGCTCTAGTCATTACACATTTTGCTGTAGCCACAAATAGGATACAGTAAGCTATAGCGATAATCAAGCTTTTAAAGAAAGATATCGCTATGGGATGGCTTTGAAATTCTCACTCTTTCAATGGCTACGAGAAAAATTAATAGCGACTCGCCACTCGATAAAATGGCAAATATTTAAAATTCCAAACTAATAACAAATAATATATTGGTAATAGTTAATGCCACAACAGTATTATCTGGCATAAATTGTGTGCTTTAACAAGATATAGGTTTTTATGAGGTGAAACTATATCTTATGGCCTACCAATTATAAGAAGTCGATCAGAAGAAAGACGACTTCACAGGCTATTCCCAGAAAATTTAAGATACACCGGTTACCTGTTATGGAAATATCTTAAAAATATAGTATTTTAATCGAAATTGTTAGATACTTTTGAGAAGATAAAAAATTACGAAAAGTTTTACACACAAAATGCACGGGAGAATTTTTTTTTTGAAAATTTCCGTGCCAAGTCTTAGGCAAACGCATACCCACCGATGTTAAATGTTTACGATGTTATGCTGCTCATTTTCCAAAAATGCTTTTACTGAATTACTCAAAAAGTCTAAAAACCCGTACTTCCGATGAAAACCCGATGCCGAATTTTCGGGTGCAATCCAACACCTACCCTACTAATAGGTAGTAGAAAAAGTAATAATTAAATTTTACCAAGAATTGTAACTATATTTTCGTGTGCCCTTACTGTGGCATCAGTGTTTTTATTTTAGATGGTGTGGATAGCTTCACGCAATTACAAATTATTAACTACAAACAATGTGCAATTTTTAGACATTAGTATTGTAATTCGTTGTCAAAAATCAGGTAGAGTCCGAATCTCGGTTTGAGCGAGTTACCCGGATAAGGTTTTTATACCGAAAATACAAATGTCGAGTAACTCTTAACCTCCGGGACCCCAGACTCTATTGAATATCATTTCAGCAACCTCGTTCGTTCATTGTCAGATATCTCCTACAAGGAAGGTCAAACCCCAAGAAAATAAAATAAGATGTGTTGCACTTGCATGAATTTCTCTACTGTTGCACAAAGCTATTGTTAGAAACGCTTATCCCTCTATCTCCTTCGTGTTAATCGAGATGAACATTTGCAGAAATGATCTCGCTGCTAATTTTCTTACAGTGCAAGTGGAATGTAGGAATACATGGACTTTTCACTAAAAAAAAAAATAAGAAAAAGAAAGGTTACATAAATGGTATGCTTTAACGGGATCCAAATTTCTTGTGCAGTAAGATTATGCCTACCTCTTACGGTTTAAGAGTTATGCAAAGGTCACACAGAATGAAAACGACTTCTGAGGACATTCCCAGAAAATTCAAGTCACACATTTAATTTGTAATGAAAACACCTGGTATTTTAACTCAAATTCTGAAAGCCATTTTTCTAAAAACGTCCCACGTAAAGGGTCGATTGGGGAGGGGGATGTTCTTGAAGATCTTCATGTCGCATCCTCAGAAGATGTTGACTAATGCCAAACTGTCCTTTTTGAGTTATGCTGCTCAGAGACCAACCTTTTCCTAAAAATGACCTCTTACGATTGAGGGAGACCCAAAAAATGTATTTTCCGCAAAATCTCGATACTGAAATTCTGGGTGGAATGCAATATTCTATTTAGTAGAGATGGTTAAAAAATGCAACACGCTAGTTACTTTCCAATGCAGCGTGCGTTTACGATACCTAGTAAAGACTACACCATGAGAGTCGGAATTTTAAAATTAGCATTGAATTAAAAAATCGTATGCATTGAAAACAAACTTTTATAGAAACAATTTCGATTTCTTTATTGTTTTCACCCATACATCTAATGATTTGGACTCCCCTTCCCGGAAATGGATTCCTAAATACGTGATTCAGTCTATTCCCATAAAACTTTAGACATACCTACATAATTCTTATTTGTCAGGAAAATATCAAACATACAGTACTTTAATCGAAATCGTTTGATCCATCTTCCAGAAAATAAAAAATAACGCAAAATACTCATATAAAGAGTAGTTTGGGACTGAAGGATTTTCTTCAAAATGTTCGTGTTGCATCTTGGAAAGTCCCAAACTTAAATACCAAGCTCCGCAGTTAAATGGTGAAAATGCCCTCTTTTTCGGGAACAACAAAACAGTATTTCCCTTGAAATCTCGGTAATGTGTGTCATGGTGGACTAAGTACATCCTCTACTTTATATACGTAGTAGAGAAAGTAATCATCAATAAGCAACGCTACCAAAAAATTGGCTTGCAGTTTGCTGTGTTCTTAAATGTATTATACCTGCATTCTTTCGAAACTTATGGGATTGGAAGAAGAAACTAATGCAACTGCATATAGTAATGAAGGTGGCCAAACTTCCGCAGACCAACCCAGTCAAAAGTTAATAAAATGGCACTGAAACGGTATAAAAGTTACTCTAGTGTTCCCCATAGTCAAAAAGCTCCCCAATATTGCATCAGAGAAAGATATTTATTGCCGACTTTGCTCACCTGTAGTAGAAGATTGTTTACGTTACGGTTGGTAATGTTTGGGAGCGTCATGTTAGCTTAGCTTTGGTTAGGTGTAGCTTAGTTTTTTGGGTTCGAGGATCAAATCGAGAAAGGTGAAGGACAAGGAGAGTGCAGAGGAGGAGAGAAGAGGCGAAGTGTACAGAAACTGCGTTTCAATGTCTTTTCTCGTGAGCGTTATTTCTAAAATTTTCGGTTTTTTTGCGGAACTTTGGGATTTTCTCTTGGCGGTTTGAGGTATTTTTGGAAGCTAGAAATTTGGGTACGTATTTATACGTGCCTAACGAATATTTTGGGACAACAAATTATTTTTTTTTGGTGGGGTTGGTCTGCGGAAGTTTGCCCATAAAGGTTTACTGGTGGCTAAAATTGTGGGGAAAAAAAAGCTCTTGAAAACTACACAATGTCCACACTTTGAATGCTATGAAATAAAATACGAAAATGAGTTACATTATAGCATTTGACCAGGTGGTCACAGCTTCAACCGTCACGTTACAGCATTTATTATATGCAAATTGTATCTCCAACTAAGTACTGAGTTCCTCTCGCGAGAATGTGATTGTAAGAAATGCGTTTGACATCCGAGAAAAGATTACAGCTACAGCTTCAACATATCAGAAAGGCTTAGGTATCTTAAAAAACATACATTAATGGTGGAATAAATGTATTTAGTAGACATTTATGACATCGTGATCTGCAATGTGGTATGTCCCCCCTCCAGATAGCACCCAGCACACGTATTCTCGTGAGAGGCCTACAGTACGTAGTTCAGCACGTTTTATAAACAAAAACACATACGTAACATTGGATGCCTAAATTCGTGTAACCACTGACAGGACTATTTTGTTAGCGACTATAAAAAACAACTGCAAATATGTACACCGTTCATCGAGTTAAAAAAAAAAAACACGTTAATAATAAAAGGGACTAGACGGCGCTTGAATGACGTAACAAAACACAGTCTTAAACATTAATGTGTAAATAGCTTAGTCTGGACATCAGCCGGAGTTAAAATTAGACATAACAAAATTCGGATTATAGGAATCAGGTATGTAATACGTTTTAGAATATGTATTGATTGATGGCGTTCTTGCATTTGCGGCATTTAGCAGCTCCGCCACCATGTGTTTTGTAATGTATTACAAGATCTGTAGGTAACTCCAGTTATGTCAACTCGCCACACCTTAGTGAGCACTGCTAAAGAGGCCTATTTACTTCCAAAAGCATTAAAAGTCGCTTTCAGAGCATCAAAGTTGTCGAGTCGTCGAAGAAAATTGAACATACGCGTTTCAAAATGCTGCCATATTTCAGAACGATACACGTGATACAAAATATCTCACTACCAGATTGTAAATACTAAACGTATGCTAGCATGTAAATAACAGAGGTACGGCTGTTTGTTTCTATGACAATGAACTATGACCTGGCAGGCACTCACCTGAAATAAGAACCATGTTTTCACAACATGAACAGCTGTTCACCGTATCCTCGCAAGACGTGCGAACGTATGTAGAGCCACAACCAAACTGAAGCGCGAGGTGTACTGTGCACGGAGCAGCCAACCCTTCTTCCTGAATCAGGAAATGGCTCACCAGCTGTTCTGCACTGAGTCATCACCAATAAGCGAGCTGTATGAAACCGTAGGGCGGGCAGCCATCACACCCCTTTAATTTAGCACCAATGAGAGGCTGTCTACCCCCAAGTGTGCCATAAAATTGCTCCACCTCAATCATCCCTTAAATGTCGCCTTCATAGTGTTACCGGGTATCAGACCCATCACAAGCATGCTTTTTTAGATAGATACATCATGTATCAGATATAACTGAATGTTACAGTAAAACTGATGGGTTACATTCACATGACTTTCTCTACCTTACTGTGGTTTATTTTATGCATCCTCTACAAACTATTCTTACAGAAGCTTACCTCACATCTATTTCACGTTAATAGAGATAAACCTTTGCCGAAATAAATTCATGACACTTTTCATTGATAGTCATATGTTTAAAAGCGGAGTCACTATTATGCTGGCCTACAATGTTCATATTCTTTTCACGATATCACGAGAAACAACTGAAAATCTGTATTTAAAAAAAAAAAAACAGGCAAGTATTGAAATATTCAAACCAATAAGAACGAATAGATATCTCGGAAATGGCTGATGCTGCAATAAAAGCTATCTGAAATAAATTGTACATATCTTATGAAGATATCTAAATGTGTTGTGTATTATATGTTCATTGTCACTAAGAATGTACCCGTTACATAAGATATACAAAATTCCTTCCGAAAGAAGAGCTTCACAGGCTATTCCCAGTAGTTACCTAAGTGAAACCTACGAACCTATTATCTTTATTTTCTAATGTTGAACGTGGAATGCTAAATTTGCTTGATGCCTCTCTGCAGGACAGTTTTCCTGATCTTACAGCAGCAACAGCTTTCTCAAGTTTCTGAGGGTCATAATTGAATCGGTCATTGCAGAAAGGTCATGAGTCAACCTTTTTCCACAAATGAGTTTTATACAGGATTTGGTTGTTTAGAGGTAGATGCACAAGTCTACACAGAAAGGGAATGAGTATGTCATTAAATACGGTGTTAGCGGTGTCCTAGATACCGTAGTTTCTGCAGAAATGTCATGAGTGGAGCCCGGATTTTTATGTAATTGCCTACATATTTTAAATCCTGTATAATATTTCAATGAGAAGTAAAAATGTTGGTGAATTACGTCATTTGGGACTCCCTTACAAATTTTATTTTACATTTTTTCACATATTTTGCACATTTCTACATATTTTAACGATGTTACATAAAACGTGCATATTTTCTGGGTTTCGTTACAATTTTATTATTTTTAAAAAAAATATTGTAGTCACGTTATAAACTACTGTTTTGACAAGTTTTGCTGAAAGCAACAAAAATCAATCTGTGAAATAGGATGGAAGTTAAAAAAAGAATGCGATAATAACCGCCTTGCCTCGCCTCGTTCTGATTGTTGTCCGTTTATATCAAAGCAGATGCCGCTCGACAATGTTGACCTCCAGTGTCACGTTTCTCGTAGCGCTTTGGGTGTTTACAAGGACTGGAGAAATTGATTGTCACCATTGTTACCATTGTTGCGGTTGTCGGCATCTTGTAATATAACAGCTGCGAGGAAACAAAGTGAGCCGCTGGACAACCATCAATATAGCGAGGCGATAATACTGCACTTAAGTTTCTTGCAAATCTTAGTAAAATGGCACCAGTTGCGTCCTCGCTATCCTGCAAGTTGAACTCATGGGTGAAATTAGATAGCACCTTTACAACCGACGGAAAAGTAACAATCTGTCAAGCATGCGGTAAAAGAATTGGCTGTTCCATGAAATCTCGATTGTAACAACATATCAAAAGTGCTCTTCACATACGCAACAAACATCTACAGTCTTCTAGAAAGCAAGTTCCGTTGACACAAATGCAACAGGAACCGTCCAGAAATTAATGTTTTAAAGACCTGTGCAGTGCAATGGTTGCAGCTAATATTCCGTGGCATAAACTTCAAATTCCTCAATTTCGCTCCTTTCTAGAAAAATACTGCAAGAAAGCTATTCCTGACGAACCTATTCTGAGGAAAAAGTATCTTAATGTGTGTTATGAAGAAGCAGTTGCTCATATACGGAATAAAATTGGAGTCTCTTGTATTTGGTTTGCCGATTGCAAGATTCGTAAATGATGGGATGAAGATTCTGTGGCCAGAGGGCGTGTGTGAGGAAGAGGTTTTAATTATATATTCAGATGCCTTAGCGTACATGATTAAAGCTGCTACTGCCCTTAAGGTTTTCTACCCGAATGTACCTGTTTGGCCCATGCACTACAACGTGTTGCTGAAGTAGTAAGAAGTAATTTTCCCTGTGTGAATAGTAAGTTGATATCAGCGACAAAAAAGGTCTTCGTGAAAGCAGTGCACAGAATTCAGTGCTATAAAAATCATCTCCAACATGTCCATTTGTCTCCTGAGTCAGTACTTACAAGATAGAAGCTGTGAACTTGTGAACATTTTGAAGGAGTCCAGTCATAAGTGAACAGAAGTAGCTGTTTCCATACGTGAATCTCAGGACATTTAAATTGACAAGCTCCTGTGCTTACATCAAAAGTAACTTGGGCTGGTTGCCTAGCACCATCAGGACATCAGGTTCCCTTCTTCACGAATCTAGGGATTTAATTGAACGTACATCACAGGAGCTTAATGTAGTTGTAGGAAGGAAGGCAGGGGACAAATTCAAAGCTGTGCTAAACAGGTATCCAGGGTACTCTACGCTTGTATATATAGGTGTCTAAAGCACTGAATGGTGACAATGTCGATTTACCAAAACATTTCTCTGAAAATCAGATTCCTATGCTAAAATATGCTCCTGTTACTTCGTGTGACGTGGAGAGAAGCTTCTCTGCTTATAAGAACATTTTATCCGATAGGAGACAAACAATGACCCCTGAAAATATGGAAAAGTATATGGTTATTTACTGTACGTTGAAAGAAGGAAAGGACTCAAAATGAAAATGCCTGGTTGTTCATTGTATGTCAAGAAAATGCATCCTCATTATAAAATTTAATTATTTTGAATTGATTGTTTCACTCATTGATAAATTAGTTTAGTATTTCAACATTCAAGACTCAAAATGAAAATGCCTGGTTGTTCATTGTATGTCAAGAGACAGAAAACTGAAAATGCATCCTCATTATAAAATTTAATTATTTTGAATTGATTGTTTCACTCATTGATAAATTAGTTTAGTATTTCAACATTCAAGACTCAAAATGAAAATGCCTGGTTGTTCATTGTATGTCAAGAGACAGAAAACTGAAAATACTTCCTCATTATAAAATTTAATTATTTTGAATTGATTGTTTCACTCATTGATAAATTGGTTCAGTATTTCAACATTGCTTTACCGTCAAAACTTTAAGTGAAATATGTGAAATGAGTAATTTTAATAAATATAATCCAAAACACATTTTTACTTTCTCTACTGGTAAGTAGAGGAAGTATTTTATTCCACCCAAAAATTCGATGTCAAGATTTCACCGGAAATATGTTTTGAGGCCCGCTTAATCAAAAAAAGCAGTTTTGGAAAAAGGTCCGTGTATGTCAGTCTGTGTGTCTGTCAGTCTGTGGATAGCATAACTAAAAAACGAAAAGTCGGTTAAAAACCAAAGTTAGTAGGTATTTAAGTTTAATGTCTTTTAAGGATACAACACGACGATTTTGAAGAAAATAGCCCCACCCTAAACTACCCATTACATGGAAAATTTTTCGAAAATTTTGATTTTCTTGAAAATGGCTCTAACAATTTTGATTGAAATGCCATATGTTTGAGATATTTTTATGACAAATAAAATGTATATTTTGAATTGTCTGACTATAGCCTATGTAGTCCTGTTTAGTCTGGATGAGTTTTGAATAACTCGCAAACCGTAAGAGATAGATAAAATCTTACTGTACAAGAAATGTAGATCTTGCTAAAATACATAATTTATGTCTCCATAAATTTTTTTGTAGATTGAACCATTTCGGAGATATTCCTTGTTTTGTGTGTCAGTTTCGGAAAACTAAAAACTTTCGTACAATGGAATATCGTTGTTCATTTTTTATATGTTAAGCATGCAAAGAGAACGGGATCTCAAAGCTTTAAAAGATTTGACTATCACTCAAAGCCTACTGTATTTCAATATTCCCCTTGCACATACAAGGAAATAAGCAATAAGATAATTTGTACAAATGTTTATCTTAAATAACACGAAGAAGATATAGGAATAAGCGTTTGTAAGAATGGTTAGTACAAGAGTATTTATGTAAAAAAAAACATCAAAATATGCAATGAAATATGTAATACCAACAAAATATGTAAAGTTATGTAGCAACCTAAACACTAACATTACCACCTCAAATCTAAATGCAGACTGCAAATTACCCAGAATTTTGTAATTTGATGGGTCTGTAAGTACGTAAATTAATTACAATGAGTTAAAATGGACTAAATATAGAATTAATTATAGGGAAAACGTTTTGTTTTATTCAGAAATTACCTAACTTTATTTTCAAGTAGGTAATTACGAAATAAAAAAATATGTGTTTGGGATTATATTTATTAAGATTACTCATTTCACATAATTATTTTACTTAAATTTTAGACGGTAAAGCAATGTTGAAATACTGAACTAATTTATCAATGAGTGAAACAATCAATTCAAAATAATTAAATTTTATAATGAGGATGCATTTTCAGTTTTCTATCTCTTGACATACAATGAACAACCAGGCATTTTCATTTTGAGTCCTTTGCTTCTTTCAACGTACAGTAAATAACCATATACTTTTCCATATTTTCAGGGGGCATTGTTTGTCTCCTATCGGATAAAATGTTCTTATAAGCAGAGAAGGTTCTCTCCACGTCACAGGAAGTAACAGGAGTATATTTTAGCATAGGAATCTGATTCGCAGAGAAATGTTTTGGTAAATCGAAGGTTTGGTAAATCGACATTCATTCCTGCTTCTCCATAACACACAAGAAGATACTTTTTCCTCAGAGTAGATTCGTCAGGAATAACTTTCTTGCAATATGTTTTCTAGAAAGGAGCGAAATTGAGGAATTTGAAGTTTATGCCACGGAATATTAGCTGCAACCATTGCACTGCACAGGTCTTTAAAACATTAATTTCTGGACGGATCCTGTTGCATTTGTGTCAACGGAACTTGCTTTCTAGAAGACTGTAGATGTTTGTTGCGCATGTGAAGAGCACTTTTGGTATGTTGTTACAATTGAGATTTCATGGAACAGCCAATTCTTTTACCGCATGCTTGACAGACTGTTACTTTTCCGTCGGTTGTAAAGGTGCTTTGTAATTTCACCCGTGAATTCAACTTGCAGGATAGCGAGGACGCAAACTGGTGCCATTTTACTAAGACTAGAAACGTGACACTGGAGGTCAACATTGCCGAGAGGCATCTGCTTTGATATAAAGGGACAGCAATCAGAACGAGGCGAGGCGATTATCGCATTCTTAATTTAACTTGCATCCTATTTCACAGATTGATTTTTGTTTCTTTCAGCAAAACTTGTCAAAACAGTAGTTTATAATGTGACTACAAAATTTAAAAAAATAAAAAATAAATAAAATTGTAATGAAATCCAGAAAATGTGTACGTTTTATGTAACATCGTTAAAATATGTAGAAATGTGCAAAATATGTAAAAATGTAAAATAAAAATTTGTAGGGGAGTCTCAAATGACGTAATTCACCAACATTTTTACTTCTCATTGAAATATTATGCAGGATTTAAATTATATAATTACATAAAAATCCAGGCTCTAATAATGAGTTATTGAATGTTGCAGAAGAGCATACCTGCTGGGATGGGGCTCAATTTCAAGTTTTTGTACCGCAATGAACAGTTAAAATATCTCCGGGTCCATTGGACCCTGGGTATACATAGAAGAGTTAAATATGAACTACATCAAATATCCTCTTAACTCTGTAACAAAATGAAGACAATTGAACATAAAATTTGTTCTTAGTGCAGAAACCTACATAATAACCAGGGTTCGGATTTATAGGTGCTAAACATTTGGAAAATATTTTTTATATGCTAAAAATGTAATATTTAGGAAAAGGTGTGCGCGCGCTTGTGTGTGTGTGTGTGTGTGTGTGTGTGTGTGTGTGTGTGTGTGTGTGTGTGTGTGTGTGTGTGTGTGTGTGTGTGTGTGTGCAAGTGTGAGTATGTATGAGATAGAGAACATAAATAAAAAAAAAACAAGTCGGATAAATATCAAGCAAGATGGCTCTTCGAAGAACTTGGTATAATATACCTATATGTTGAATTTCCTGCGTATAGGCTTTGAGATACACTTCATTCTGAATAAATGTTGTATGATTTTGAGTAATTAGTAAACCGTGAGAAATAGACAAAAATTTACTGCATGGAAAATGCATTAGTAGATCTCATTAAGACAGAATTTATGTGAAATAATTAATCATTTCGAGATATTCTTCGTTGCTTTGAGCTTTAAAACACTTCAACTGTTTTGAGCTGGTATAGGGCAGGGTATTCCTAACCCAGCATATACTGACCCTTTTTTTAAGCATTTGACTATCACTTCGGCCTCCTATATCCTCTTGGTACCTACAACGAAATATGTAATGAAACAATTTCTGCAAACGTTTATCTCTATTCAAATAAAACAAATAGAAAAACAATGCTTTGAAAACAATAAATGATAATGGTTAGAGAAAGTCATGAGTAGAGCCCGGATTTTTATGCAATTACATATTTTAAATCCTGCATAATATTTCAATGAGAAGTAAAAATGTTGGCAAATTACGTCATTTGGGACTCCCTTACACATTTTTATATTATATATTTTTACATATTTTGCACGTTTATACATATTTTAACGATGTTACATAAAACGTACATATTTTCTGGGTTTCGTTACAATTTTGTTATTTTTTAAAAATAAATATTGTAGCCACATTATAAACTACTCTTTTCACAAGTTTTGCTGAAAGCAACAAAAATCAATCTGCGAAATAGGATGCAAGTTAAATTAAGAATGCAATAATAACCGCCTCGCCTCGTTCTGATTGTTGTCCGTTTATATCAAAGCAGATGCCGCTCGACAACGTTGACCTCCAGTGTCACATTTCTCAAAGCGCTTTGGGCATTTACAAGGACTGGAGAAATTGATTGTTACCATTGTTACCATTGTCGCAGTAGTCAGCATCTTGTAATATAACAGCTGCGAGGAAACAAAGTGAGCCGCTGGACAACCATCAATATAGCGAGGCGATAATACTGCAGTTAGTTTCTTGCAAGTCTTAGTAAAATGGCACCAGTTGCGTCCTCGCTATCCTGCAAGTTGAACTCATGGGTGAAATTAGATAGCGCCTTTACAACAAACGGAAAAGTAATAGTCTGTCAAGCATGAGGTAAAAGAATTCGCTGTTCCATGAAATTTCAATTGGAACAACATATCAAAAGTGTTCTTCGCATACGTAACAAACACCTAGTCTTCTAGAAAGCAAGTTCTGTTGACACAAATGCAACAGGAACTGTCCGGAAATGATTTTTTAAAGACCTGTGCAGTGCATTGGTTGCAGCTAATATTTAGTGGCATTAACTTCAAATTCCTCAATTTCGCTCCTTTCTAAAAAAATATTGTGAGAAAATTATTCGAGACAAATATACTATGAGAAAAGTATTTTCATGTGTGTTATGGAGAAGCAGTTGCTCATATACGGAATGAAATTGGAGACTCCTGTATTTGGTTTGCCGTCGATGAAACTACAGATGACATGGGTCGGTAGGTACATAGCAAATTTAGTAGTATAAAACTAGATTTCGAAAGTCCTAATCTGCTCCAAGGTGTTGGAACAAACAAATCATTCTACAATTGCAAGACTCGTAAATGATACGATGAAGATTCTGTGGCCAGAGGGTGTGTGTGAGGAAAAGGTTCAGATGCCGCAGCGCACATGATTAAAGCTGCTACTGCCCTTAAGGATTTCTACCAGAATGTACCTGCTTGGCCCATGCATTGCAACGTGTTGCTGAAGTAGCAAGAAGTAATTTTCCCTGGGTGAATAAGTTGATATCATCAACAAAAAACGTCTTCGTGAAAGCAGCGCACAGAATTCAGTGCTATAAAAATCATCTCCTTTGCCTCCTGAGCCAGTACTTACAAGATGGGGAACGTGGTTAGAAGCTGTGAACTTTTATTGTAAACATTTTGAAGGAGTCCAGTCAGTTGTGAACATGTTCTCTTCAGAAGTAGCTGTTTCCATGCGTGAATCTCAGGGCATCTTGAAAGATCCGAAAGTGGCAAGCTCCTGTGCTTATATCAAAAATAACTTCGGCTGGTTGCCTAGCACCATCAAGACATCAGATTCCCTTCTTCAGAATATATGGATTTAATGGAACGTGTATCACAGAAGCTTAGTGTAGTTGCAGAAAGGACGGCAGGTGAAAAATTCAAAGCTGTGCTAAGCAGGAATCCAGGGTACTCTACGCTTCTGTCCATGTCTAAACTGCTAAATGGCGACAATGTCGATTTATCCAAACATTTCTCTGCAAATCAGATTCCTATACTAAAATATGCTCCTATTATTACTTGGGGAGAAGCTTCTCTGCTTAAAAGAACATTTTATCCGGTAGGAGACAAACAATGCCCCCTGAAAATATGGAGAAGTATATGGTTATTCACTGTACGTTGAAAGAAGCAAAACACTCAAAATGAAAATGCCTGGTTGTTCATTGTATGTCAAGAGATATAAAACTGAAGATGCATCTTCATTATAAAATTTAATTATTTTGAATTGATTGTTTCACTCATTGATAAATTGGTTCAGTATTTCAACATTGCTTCAACATTATTTAAGTAAAATAATTATGTGAAATGAGTAAGTTTAATAAACATAATCCAAAACACATTTTATTTCGTGATTACCCACTTGAAAATAAATTTTAGGTAAATTCTGCATACAACAAAACATTTTCCCTATAATTAATTCTATATTTAGTACATTTTAACTCATTGTAATTAATATATGTACTTACAGACCCATCAAATTAGAACATTATGGGTATTTTGCAGTCTGCATTTAGATTTGAGGTTGTAAAATTAGGATTTAGAGTATTACATAATTTTACATATTTTGTTGATATTACATATTTCATTACATATTTTGATGTTTTTTGTTACATAAATATGTACATATTTTGCACCTTGATATTACATAAAAATCCGGGCTCTAGTCATGAGAATGAAAAAACCCGGTAATTTATTTCCTGAATTATTAAATTTATCTTTAAAGAATATACCTACAGAAGTATATGTGTACACAGAAAGCAAATGTGTATTATTTGCGAAATGTTTATTTTTAATTTGATTAAAACTCTCTCTTCTAAGTCACACTTTATATTTTGAAACTAAAATATTCACAGTGCCAGTCATTAGTGCCACGTTGTTAAATTAAAATTATAGAGCTAGAGCGCACCTATGTCAGACTTCCACAGGAAAAGAATATTTAGAATACGTTTGCATATAGGTATGTATGTCTTCTAATACAAGTGTGTTTGCCCTTAATCGTTGAGAAGTCCCTACATTTCAGGCTAGAAATACAATAACTTTGATATTAGGCCCTGAAATATTTTTGAGAAATAAAAATTAAAACTTGTCTAACATTACACACACTTAGCATTCAAATCAGTTCCGAATGTCATTAAGGGCAACTTGATGTAGGACGTCGGCACAGAGATTCTGGTTCGAGTTTTTAACGTGCCATTGAATATTTCACAGCTGCTTTAAGACCTTAAGTGGTCAAATTCTTAAACATAGATTTTAGTGTTATTGAACACCACAAACATTATATGTACTTTAGAACTATGTAGCTTTTATAGCTGTAAAATATTTTAAAGTATATCATAGAGGGATTTCAATGTCAATCTGCAAGTCTATCTTCCTATAAAATTGTATTAAAAACGACACCTTTTGCTTATACTATACGTAAAAGAGAACAAATCATTCAAGAGGTGTTTCAGGACCCTTGAGTCACTAAATAAGTCGTATAGGTGCAGATAAAGACGAAGTAGGTCCTGTATTGTATATTATTAAATGCTTTTTAAACAGCATGTCAGAAATTTATTTTAGCGTTACCATATTAAAATCTCCTTTTTTAGGGTTTTCAACTGTCGGCAGATTCTCATTTTCAAATTATTGTACACGATGTACTTTTCCATATAATGAATGATAATTTGTGTAAATCCCTATATATGACAGGATAAAAGTGATGAACCGAATGTTTGTTAGAATGCTTAGTTGTGATGTTATCAAACAACGATCCTCATATAAACCTTTAAATAAAAACAAATAAATACACAATTAATATGCAAGAAATCTGGCGTACAATTTCACATAAAACCCTGATTCCTTCATTAAAATTTTAAAAAAAGTAATGAATAGAATGAAATAATGGATTTAAGAAATGAAACAGAAGGGTGGGCAACTTTAAATGCTATGTAGAGAATCTCTCCACATTTAATCGTAGCAACGTTCCGTCAATGAGTCGCAGCGTATTCTCAGCTCGTGGAAGTTTTAATGATAATAATATCAACATTATTCATCACCCACTTCCTAAACGTTAACGAGCCTTAGATGGCATTATGCCACAGGCGAACGGAACCTTGTTTCAACCACATACCGGAAATATACTTGGGATTCAAAACTCCCATGAGTGTCTCTGCTTCGCCTTCCTGACGCTGCTTCCTGTCTTCAACATTCGCGAATAATACACAACAATGAGGAGCAAGGTAAGCAATCGTATCCACAACTTTCGGTGCAGTGAAGTATCGATATGTTTGCCGGTTTTTAATCATACATAACTTACAATTGCCCTTACTACCTACTTATTCTGCCTCTACTACTACTACTACTACTACTACTACTTCTGCCTCTTCTACTACTACTACTACTACTACTACTACTACTACTACTACTACTACTACTACTACTACTACTACTACTACTACTACTACTACTACTACTACTACTACTACTACTTCTGCCTCTACTACTACTACTACTACTACTACTACTACTACTACTACTACTACTACTACTACTACTACTACTACTACTACTTCTGCCTCTTCTACTACTACTACTACTACTACTACTACTACTACTACTACTACTACTACTACTTCTGCCTCTTCTACTTCTACTACTTCTTCTGCCTCTACTACTACTACTTCTGCCTCTTCTTCTACTACTACTACTACTACTACTACTACTACTACTACTACTACTACTACTACTACTACTACTACTTCTGTCTCTTCTACTCCTACTACTTCTTCTGCCTCTACTACTACTACTACTACTACTACTACTACTACTACTACTTCTGCCTCTTCTTCTTCTACTACTACTACTACTTCTGCCTCTTCTACTACTACTACTACTGCCTCTTCTACTATACTACTACTGCTTCTGCCTCTTCTTCTTCTACTACTACTACTACTACTACTACTACTACTACTACTACTACTACTACTACTACTACTACTACTTCTGCCTCTTCTTCTACTACTACTACTACTTCTGCCTCTTCTTCTGCTACTACTACTACTACTACTTCTGCCTCTTCTGCCTCTTCTTCTACTACTACTACTACTACTACTACTACTACTACTACTACTACTACTACTACTACTACTACTACTACTACTACTACTACTACTACTACTACTACTACTACTACTACTTCTGCCTCTTCTACTACTACTACTACTACTTCTTCTGCCTCTACTACTACTACTACTACTTCTGCCTCTTCTTCTACTACTACTACTACTTCTGCCTCTTCTACTTCTACTACTTCTTCTGCCTCTACTACTACTACTACTACTACTACTACTACTACTACTACTTCTGCTTCTACTACTACTACTACTACTACTACTACTACTACTACTACTACTACTACTACTACTTCTGCCTCTTCTTCTACTACTACTACTACTTCTGCCTCTTCTTCTGCTACTACTACTACTACTTCTGCCTCTTCTGCCTCTTCTTCTACTACTACTACTGCTACTACTACTTCTGCCTCTTCTACTACTACTACTACTACTACTACTACTACTACTACTACTACTACTACTACTACTACTACTACTTCTTCTGCCTCTACTACTACTACTACTACTACTACTACTACTACTACTACTACTACTACTACTACTACTACTACTACTACTACTACTACTTCTGCCTCTTCTTCTACTACTACTACTACTTCTGCCTCTTCTACTTCTACTACTTCTTCTGCCTCTACTACTACTACTACTACTACTACTACTACTACTACTACTACTACTACTACTACTACTTCTGCCTCTACTACTACTACTACTACTACTACTACTTCTGGCTCTTCTTCTTCTACTACTACTACTACTACTACTACTACTACTACTACTACTACTACTACTTCTGCCTCTTCTTCTGCTACTACTACTACTACTACTACTACTACTTCTGCCTCTTCTTCTACTACTACTACTACTACTACTACTTCTGCCTCTTCTACTACTACTACTTCTGCCTCTTCTTCTACTACTACTACTACTACTACTACTACTACTACTTCTGCCTCTACTACTACTACTACTTCTGCCTCTTCTTCTACTACTACTACTACTTCTGCCTCTTCTACTACTACTACTACTACTACTACTACTACTACTACTACTACTACTACTACTACTTCTGCCTCTTCTTCTTCTTCTACTACTACTACTACTACTACTACTACTACTACTACTACTACTACTACTACTACTACTACTACTACTACTACTACTACTACTACTACTTCTGCCTCTTCTACTACTACTACTACTACTACTTCTGCCTCTTCTACTACTACTACTTCTGCCTCTTCTTCTACTACTTCTACTACTACTACTACTACTACTACTACTACTACTACTACTACTACTACTACTACTACTTCTGCCTCTTCTACTACTACTACTACTACTTCTGCCTCTTCTACTACTACTACTACTACTACTACTACTACTACTACTACTACTACTACTACTTCTGCCTCTTCTACTACTACTACTACTACTTCTGCCTCTTCTACTACTACTACTACTACTACTACTACTACTACTTCTGCCTCTTCTACTACTACTACTACTACTACTACTACTACTACTACTACTACTACTACTACTACTACTACTACTACTACTTCTGCCTCTTCTACTACTACTACTACTACTACTACTACTACTACTACTACTACTACTACTTCTGCCTCTTCTACTACTACTACTACTACTACTTCTGCCTCTTCTACTACTACTACTACTACTACTACTACTACTACTACAACTACTACTACTACTACTACTACTACTACTTCTGCCTCTACTACTACTACTCCTGCCTCTACTACTACTACGTCTGCCTCTACTGCTACTACTTCTATTACTATTATTACTATTACTCACTTTCACTATGGGTTAACTAAGCACTGTTTTCCAACCAAAAATTCCTGTTGTTACAGTGGTTTAACTTGTCCCTGGGATCATAAAAGTGGAAGGTCACTCCCGCCACTTAAGTTAGGGGCAGGGGGTAGAAATATGTTTTGCGGGCAGAAAGTCGTAAGTTGTCTCTTACTTGCTTGATTGGACAGAAGGAGCTGAATCTTCTCCCACCTTCTCCATAACAACAGAGACAGAGGTGTGAGTATGTGCATCTCTTTTCAAAATATACCTTTCTCTTTAGTTAGGCATGAGACAAGATAAACCAAATAGCCTATACCGAAATTGAACCGGAAATACAAACAAAACTGAAAAAAAAAAAAAAGAAACAAAAATATACTTTTTTAAAAAGGATCTGCCTCCACACACGTCTCTATAAACAACACGCATAATTAAAAAATCTGATGTGTTGCACTCACATGACTTTCTCTAATCTTGTACTAACCATTCTTACAAACTCTTATTCCCACACTTTCTTCGTGTTAGTTGAGATAAACATTTGCAGAAATTATCTTATTGCTTATTTACTTGTAGGTACAAGGGGAATATGGGAATACTGTAAACTTTGAGCGATAGTTAAATCTTTTAAAGCTTTCAAATTCCGTTCTCTTTGCATGGTTAACATATAAAAAGATGAATAACGATGTTCCGTTTAACATAAGTTTAAGTTTTCCAAAACTCACATAAATAACTAGGAATACATCCGAAATGCTTTACCAGTTATGCAAAACCCATTCAGAGTAAATACGACTACAGGGGCAATAGCCAGAAAATTCAAGATTGCGGCTGGATATTCTTCGGTCTCACTATATTGCCACGGCTGAGACTCTTATCACGTGGGTGTTGAAAGAAATAGCACATTTATCGTGAAACCTGTATTCCAGTCCACATTTATTTAAAACTTTCTTCCTCGCAACCATTTACCCGGCGCAGCTACTGATATTCACACGGTCGACAGCAGGATACACGCTGTACGCACGTAAGTGCGTAAGTTCGTAAGTAAGATGCGAGTACACCGGTTTGCCTGAAGACTACTCTAGAGCAGTGATATTCAACCTGGGGAACGCGAACACTTCTTAGGGGGTACGTAAAGTTTAATGTAATTTAATTTACTGATTATCTGTGTAATATCAAATCAGATAAAAATAGTACAATTTATTTTAGATTTGATTACGTATAATTTGAATTAACGATAACTCTACAGCTAGGCCTAGTGGTACAGGCTGAAATGGAAAATTGTCTTTGGGGGTATGCAGAGAAAAAAGGTTGAGTACCACTGCTCTAGGGCATTAATAGCGGAAACCAGAAATACATGTGATTTGATGAATGCAATATCATGGAAATTGTTGGGTCCTGCAGAAGCTCTTTAGCTGAAGTAATGCTAAGTGCACTCTCCCTCGGTTTCAAAACAATGTTCTTAATGCCCTCCATACTATGCATTGCTCACTGTGATTGTTGTCAAGGCACGAGTGGCATGCAGGCTTAACAGCGTTTCCATATTACCAGGTGAAGAAATTGAAAAATGTGAAATTAGGTAAAAATAGGTTCTAACGTGAAACTAAGTATTTTTTAGGTTGTATAGGACCACATTTTCGAATATATCCATAATTAGTACGTATACACACAATTTTTATTTTCTAAACATCATAAGGAACAAAATAGGCTTTTATCTAAAATCCGAGGTGTGATTATTATTATTATTATTATTATTATTATTATTATTATTATTATTATTATTATTATTATTATTATTATTATTATTATTATTATTATTATTATTATTATTATTATTATTATTATTATTATTATTATTATTATTATTATTATTATTATTATTATTATTATTATTATTATTATTATTGTTATTATTGTTATTATTATTGTTATTATTATTGTTGTTGTTATTATTATTATTATTATTATTATTATTATTATTATTATTATTATTATTATTATTGTTATTATTATTCTAATTATTATTATTATTATTATTATTATTATTATTATTATTATTATTATTGTTATTATTATTATTATTGTTATTATTATTCTAATTATTATTATTATTATTATTAGTACTATTATTATTATTATTATTATTATTATTATTATTATTATTATTATTATTATTGTTATTATTATTATTACTATTATTATTGCTGTTATTTAAACGCTTCACATGCCGAATGCGAAGTTACGAAATTGTCGGTATTTTCAGTATCATTTGTGTCCCATTCAGCTACCTTTACCTGAAGGCGACAGAGCCAATGTAGGCATGTTATAAACTAGCCTGTACGCTTTCATTGTGAGGTTATTAAACCTGGAAGTGATCTATTGTTCGTTTTATTTATCTGCTTATTTATCTATTATATATTATTATTTTTTGCGCAAATGAAGGTGAAAAAAAAGACATCTTAAATTATTCCCGGCATTTTTACACAGACCAGCAGAATTAAGTCTATCCGTTTGGGTGCTTGATAACAGGAAACCTCCGTACTTCATACACAGAATTCTTCTTAATTTAGCTATCCACTTTTCAGCGATTGCTTGATTCCTGTCCACCATAGTGATCTGTCGTTCCATTGTCAGACTTCTAGGCCAAATTTAGCCAATCATTACTTTTGTCACACTACCCTACCAATTTAAACGAGCCCTTCCTATTTTCCTTCTTCTTGTGGGAGACCAATGATTATCTGTGTGAGCCATCTCTGCTCCTCCATTATTTGTGCAATTCATACCCGGTCCTCAATTCTATTTACCACCGTATTTTCTGTTTCCGTCTCTGTTCTACAACACTCCTTCCCTATTTGGTGTAGTCGAGATACTCTCGTACTTTTACATAATCCATCCATAACGTTACTCTTCAACTTTTTCTTCCATCTATCATTCAAAGTCCAACACTATAAGGACACTATCCACCATTGTTTTCAGGTTACGTTTTATGGTTTTATTCTTCTATTCCAAGATGGTCGTTCAAGAAAGTTGTTAACTTTCCCAGCCTGGCTGATTCTACTGTCAATTTTCTTTTCTTGATACACCTACTCAACTCAGGATATTGCATATTAGGAAGAGGCTGAATAGCGAAGACAAAAATTGCCATTTTTAGTTTTTTGTGCAATCTTATGAATTGGAATTTCCTATTTAATTAAACATAATTAGGCATAATAGTTGCATTTTAGAAATGGCACTGTATCTGCCATATTATACTCTGAATTCTGTACCACTTCACAGAAAATATAGCTTGTATAATCTTTGGAACAGAGAGGTAGATTTTTGTTCATCTTTTATGGAAAATCTTGTGCAAATTGGTGCAATTTTTAAATATGACAGTGTCCATACGTTCAAGCAATTAGATTTTTCTCTGTACTTAAAAAAGGTTTTCTCCGAATGACATTTATCTGATATAAATGGCTAATAGGAACTAATAAAGATAGCTAAATGAAATGTTGATATGTTCAAAACAACACCTTAGTTCTGTTACGGATGTCTTTGCTGTTATTGAGTTGGTTAAAACAAAATTAACTGCTGTTAAATTTTAATAAAAACGTGCAGTTAAGAAAAAAAATCCTAACTTTCTTAATAAATACCTTATTTTTTCTTAATTTCTATATTTGCTAATAATAATGTTGTATGAAAGCGGATTCGTGACATGCATCTATATCCTGTAAACATCCCAGTCTAATGTCTTAAGTAATTTCTGAGATAAAGCGCCATTAAGTTAGCAAATTAACACTGGAAGAAAAGGACTTTTAATCCCTCCTTAAGGACCCCACCCAAAAGCGGGTTTTTCCAGGATCAACATACAAACGGTAACACTGCCTAGCTACTATTGCGTGCTAATTGCGTTAAGAGCATCAACGAACGTGCAGGGTGTTCACATGTGATGTATTTCGGGTATAGCTCGGCGGTAACACGGCATTTTTCTAAACCTGCGAGATACTGGCCAGATAGGCTCTCCGTTGTATGACTAAAAGTGATACAAACAAAACCTAATAGGTACCATTGTGGCTTCATTCAAGTTATAAGATACACAGGGTAATTCAGGACCTCTGTAGCGAACTTTCAGTGATGATAGATCTCACAAAGAGGATCACTACACCCCGCCCCCCTGTCATACAAATAATATCGGCTAATTTGTTGTTTAGGAGCTACATGGTGTCAAATAAACAGTCAAGCTCTGCCCTCTGGCGCTTCGTTTCACGAGTTGCACATCACTGCAGACAGTTCCTTCCGACAACACCCGCTGGGTGAAAAGTACCTGTTGCATGGCGAGCGCCATCGCCCAGCTTGTCTTCTTACTTGAAGAGAGTTGTGCCTGCCACACTAGTTGATATCACACATACACGTTGCATTTGACCGCATTCGTCAGGAGACCACACATATTGGCAGCTAATGGAACGACGATGTCGTGAATGTACTGTGGACACCTTGAAGGCCTTCTCTAAATTAGTTTTCCATTTAATTTACATTGTTCTTACAGCAATAAACGTGTTTATGTAACCTCTGGATGTTCTTTGCTCAATCAAGTGGCTCCTAAACAACACAACAATAACGTCGAACGTATGACACAAATGTTCCTTTTGTGAGATTTATCTTTCACAGGGTATATTACACTGAAACATTTCACCCTTTACAGAATTAAAACAAATCTGATATAATATAGCCGTATCACCTTCGTTACCCATTATAATTTAATTTCATAGCACCTTTAAACATTAAAGTTATTCACGCAAAAGCTTTCGTGGCAAACATTTCGTAATTTGGAGATATTTATATGAGAAATGAAATGTAGGTATATCTTAAATTTTCTGTGATAGTTTGTAGAGTCATTTTCAATCTTACTGAACTTATACCTAACTGTAAACCAGTGGAAACAGATAACTTAGTTTCAGAAAAATGATAGAGCTCATTAAAGTACATAATTTGTGGAAAAAATGTCTGTAATATTTCTACTGTATGCTTCCGCATACCTAACAACATAATGTGTGTTGGAATCATTACTGTCAACAGTTAGCATTGATCGATCCTATACAACAGTGAATAAATAGTAGTTAGTCTTGTTCTAACTTTGACGCGTTGTTTAATACTGCATCTCTTCCTTTCATGACATCAGATGGCCCCAGTAGACAACGCGTGTGGCTAAATACTAAAAGTAATAGCTTTATGTGCATGAATAATTACTGCACCAGTCGCAGCACGTTTCTAACATTTTATAAGAGAGAGAAAGAAAGAAAGAAACTCCTCTGTGTCTAAATGCCACAGTCAGCTAAGCGAATTTATAACTTCAGACCAGCTGGACCGTATTTATTACAATCGCCGTGATATGCGGGATGTTTAGGTACGATTTATACCAAGAGAAACATACTTGCGGACACTTTGTGTAGTTTAATGCCCTTTCATTCAATCTAATGGTACAATAGGCGCGTTTATTACAGCTTAATACAAGTACGAGGCTCATTAATAGGCTTCGGACATGTATTTAGGATAGGTCCACTTCTAGTATACCGACCGGTACGTTGTTTGCAAGCGAGCGCTTAGGGTGAACGGCAGGTAGTGCTTGGGGAGGGAGAGGTAGCAGTGAAACCTTGTACGCACGTAACCATTTTCCAGCCAAAGTGCAACGAAACAGCAACCACGACCGAAGCCTACTTATTAGCAGACCTAAAAATGTTAGAAATATACAAGCACTTATGACCGAAAAAAAAAAAAAAATAATAATAATAGAAAATATGGCGATAAATATGGCCTAAATTTTTCTGGGGCATTTTCGAAATCTTAAAAAATGTAATGCTGTTTAAAATAACATTATATTGAAAATCTAGTTTAAAAATCTAGCACACTCAATAATAAATAAATAATATTAATTTTATTGTTATATTTTGAATTTATTTAATTGCTCAATCCAAAACTAACCCTCAGCTCTGCACAGAATGAAATAAATGCCACATTTTGAAGAGCGACCAGATAGAAGAATTACAGTAACAAATTACATACATTTTAACGTTTTCAAAAACTGTCTTCTATTTGCACGCAACATTGTAACGGGAAATAGACCTAATATTACAGACTAGGATTAGCAGATGTGAAAAATCGTGTTTGAGACGACTGCAAGCACATATGCGAAACTGGAATAGAAATATAAAAATATCACATAAATACGAAAAGTTAAGAGATCATAGACTATAATATGAAAAAGACAAGAAAACGACATAAAACGTTAAAAAGGCCCAAATGTGACCTTATATAACCAACGAGAGTTGCATAATTTTAATCACCATTGATAAAATCTGCTTCGCTTATATTTTCCGTGGAAAAACACCACAAACTCAAACTATGATATATCATAAACATCCGGGCCCTGCTCATCAGTCATCACTAGAGACGAGACTCATGCAAATGCATCTTTTTATAGGAATAAATGTGATATCGCTAGAACTTAGTACTTACCCATTTCATTACTTTCCGGGCCCAAATATGTGAACTTTTCCCGTGCATATTTGCATGCTTTGGCATTTTTGGGGATGAAAGCATGCATAATGCATATTTAAGAAATTTTTTGCTTTATCATGCCTATAATATACATATATTATATGAATGAATATTATATTCATTTTAAATGCATGTTTTAATGCTTGAGTGACAATTATTTTACTGGTGTTCCTCACTTTAAAAAATATATATCCTTACATAATTTCCCATTCTCCAAATTTTATTTCCAGTTTCCTGCCTCTCTTGTGAATTGAGATGTGCTTTCACAAGTCCAGTGCGAAGTATTATAGTTATGTGGGAGGGGCGAGGAATTTGATTTTCCAAAGTAGGGAAACGCACCCAGTTGACTCATTGACACAGCTCGTGCTGGTCAGTGTTCTTTAGTGTGAGAAAGCCTGAAGTGGTTAACATGGTGGTGTTCAACGTGGTTATTTATTCTGAGTGTTTATCTGGCTTTAATATGCCTCCAATTAACGGTTCTAAAAGTGTTCTCCTTGCACAATGGATAAGAGGCAAGGATTTTATTAGATCAGATGGAGATGTCGCATTTTACGATTGTTGCAGTAAGGAGGTAGGTATTGTTATTTTGTTTTCAAATATTTTCTTGGTAGTAGTTATTTGTGAAACAATACAAGACAACTTTAAAATAATAAAATAATGCTACTCGTTTTCAAACATTTTCTGGGAACAGTAAGGTCTATTTTAATTTCAGATAAAGTTCACTAAAAGTTTCAAATCGACTAGCAATGTCGCATCTGTTTCGCGTATTGCAAAAATAGAAAAAAGGAAAGAATCTGTCGCACACAAAATCCAGTCATTTATTCATTTATAACTGCTCTTGCAATTAAACCACCATAAAATAATTATTACATGGATTTGTGCGATGCTTTTGTAGGAGCAAATATACCGCTTGAGAAACTCAGAAACCCAAATCTTAAGAAGTTTTGGAGAAATATACTTCAATCGACGTCCCTGATCCCTCGACATTGAGGAAATGCTATGCTCCAAAATATAATGAGGTAGGCTTACATAATGCATTTGTTTCATACTTTCAATTTTCTGTAAAAAAATAAATACAAATCTGTTTTGATACACGTAAAAAACGATTTTAATAACCAAGTATTGAATAATATTCTCGAAGACTTGAGATCTTCAAATATATGGACATCCTATGGGGCGGTAAGTTATGTTGCTATCCTGATTGTAGGAAAATTAACTGCGGAGGGACCTGGTCAACCACATCTAGTGTGCTGTAAAGTTCTGCAAAAACAAATAACTCCAGAATTGCTACTTTCTTTGATGATGGTTTGCGTAAGTTTCAGTCAACAGAGTTATATCGTGAGTTTATTATTCTCATTTAAAACACTTAATTTTTATGAAAACTTTTCTCATAAATTGCGTTTGATATTTTAGGTATTCTTTGGCCAAATAGTTTAAATAAAGACAGTTTTGTTACTGTTAAGTGAGGCCGCTCCATACATGACGAGATGAGAAAGCAATCAAAATAACCTACCCTAATCTAAATCACATTACGTGTCTTGCTCATGGGCTCCATCGTGTTGCAGAAACAATATCTATGGTCTAATTATGACAATGTTAATAATTTGATATCCTCAACTGAAAAGGTATATAGTCTGAAATTTAGGCATCTATAAGATTTAATGCTCACTGTAAAAAGTGTGGCATAGATTAAACCTTTTAAGAACAGGTTCTATTTGAACAGGTACTTTTTAAATCCCCTGAACGTATAGCATAGCTGCTTACAGAGAGATACTACCTGAATTAGAGCTACCCCCTCAGCCCATTCTTATTAGATAGGGTACTTGGCTGGATGCTGCAGTGTTTTACTGTGACAATTTCGATGTCATTGAATCGGTGTGAATTGAAATTGACACTTAGATACCTATTCAGAAATTAATATTTCTATTATTGAATTCTAAAGTAAACGTTATTTTAAGCAGTAAACATTTTCACTCCAGATGATGCAGTGTGTATCAGAAATACACAAGCAGCATTTGAATCTGAAAATGTTCAGAAGGATTTGATTTACATTAAAACCAACTTCTGTAATCTACCCTCTTCAATAAAAAATATGGAAAGCCCAGGGTTGCCAGGTCTACTGATTTTGCAGGAGATCTCCTGCTTTTTTGCAAATCTACTGATCTACTGCTAATAACTAAACGCACTTCAAAATCTCCTTCTTTTTATGTATACTGCATTTTTAAACACCTTTCCTTATCGCTCTTCCGAAAAAGATTTTTAGGCAATGCATTTCCCTCGTGTATAAAAACAAAAGATTAATATAATCACCTATATACATAAACAGTATACCACATCTGTTGTTTCTGCATTGCGAACTACCCTTGACTGTCACATTAAACCTTGAATACAGGGATCGAAAAGTATTTGTTCCTGTGGAAAACATGTATTTTGGTGCCCAAGCTCAAATATCTCTGACAAAATCATTCCTGCCCGATAAATATGTACAAGTTTTCAAATTACGCTGTGTTGATTTTCCGTTTTTCATTAAGTGATCCTGTTCTTACAATGTTGGAAGTGATAGAACCAAACAGTTCAGTCAATTGCACAGTCACTTGCTTCTTGGTTTCCTAATTTGGTGAAAGCAGAAGAAATCCAATAAATATAGATACACAATGGAGGCTATTGCGCAATAATGACATTGCATGTGACAGTAACTCTACAGCGCAAGAATTTTGGAGTGAATAGTTTTTATTGTTATGTCATAAATATGTACACAAAGCAAAATTGCCAGTTTAAAAAATCTACTGTTCTCTCCTGTATTTTTCAAATTAAATCTTCTGCTTTTATTTCAGCAGACATGGCAATACTGCACATGCCTGCTACTGGTAGACTCAATGTCAATTGTTAAGGAATTTCAAAGATCCCTCAATTTTGCCCCTGGCAAAGTGGTTGTAGTGGCAAAGAAGAAACTGGAGAGGGAAATAAAGCGAACCCCGACTATGCATTCTTGTGTTCAGTGAAAAGGGTTCTTTGTGGCGAACACTCGAATGAATGTGTTCCTTTAAGTTTGCACCCATAACGTTTTGCGATATACAAAAACATTGACTGACAAACATTTTTTTGTGACATGCAACTTTATCCACGACCTTTTGTTTTAAGGCTAAATTAGACACAACAATGCGTGTACTCTACTTGGAATCGACAGTACTATTTCCCTGGGTTTCATTCAGACTTCTCTCAGTTGTTTCCTGAAGGGTTGTAGCCACATCACTTGTATTGAGTGTGGGGATGAAGACTTTATGCTGTGTATTCACAAATGCGCCAAGAGTTTCTCCTAACAAATCCTCCGCAGGCGTTACACACTGTGGATACTATACCATACAATGATTGGAATTCTTTGAGAGAAAGGCCGTACATTTGTCTTAGAATATTATATTAATTATTAAAACAATAAGGCAAACATGGGCAGTTTACATTTCAACAAACATTATTGCAAGGAGCTTTCGCAGCTGCAGACCACTGGTGTAATGCACTGTTGTTTCTCCCTAACGAATTCCATCATTGTTTACTCAGGAAATATGAGAACTCAGTCCCACTAATGGAGGAAAATGGTAAGTGTGGTTGAGGTACTTTTTCCTTTCTTGGTGCCACCTTTATTTTGGCTTCTCGTTGCCTAGCGTGTAATTTCCTGTTATCTTGTCATAGGCTAAACGAAATCATTTTCTCCTTGTGCTTTGCTTTAGTTTTTGCCAGATGATCTGCCAGTGCGTGTGGTTCTGATCTTAATAAAATTCCTGAGCTTCCAAATGAACTTTATCCACTAAGTAATATTGCGATATTTCCATGAAACTGTTTTCTAATTGAGGGAGCCCCAAATTGTACTTTCAACCAACTCGCTACATTGGATTTTTAAGTGGAATACTTTCTGTGAAAAGGAAAGAAGGTACATATTTAAACATTTTGTCAACATTGCATGTCTTCCATATTACGTGGAATTTCACAACAGAGTACTTAACACTTGTTTTACTGGAAATTCAAGATTTAATCTTTATTCACCATACTGTTATATAAGACAAACATTTCAATGAAAATCATTATGAGTTAACTTTATGTTAAATTAATGGACTGTTTGAGATGGTATACAAGTTTCTTGAAAATGTTTTCTTTGCAACCTTGGTATTTATATTTTATTTTTTATTTTATCTATTACTTGCCGAGCGTGGTGGCGCAGGTGGTACCGCGTGTGACTCGCATTCGGAAGGTTGTGAATTCGATCCCCGCGGCCAGACTTCCTGAACCATGGATTTTTTCGCGGTTTTCCCCGGGCCGCCAGGTGAATGCTGGGAATGTTACTTTTATCCCTCGAATTTCTCTCTCTCTCTGTTTCACCTCACCCTTCGTCCGCCTGGTTCTTTCAGGATTGCATGTCGGGGGATAGGATGCTTTTTGTGAAACTCCGTCCCCCGGCGGGGCGGTCCCCGGTTTCCGAGCCTGCAAAGGGGAAGGGATACCGGTTGTACTAGACGCCACCAGGGAGCTTCAGTCGGACCCTGCTCTGTCATGGGTCCTGGATCGGCCTTAATCTGTCTCCTCTCACCTCACCCCTGCTTCCCTAAACGCCCGCTTGTGGGGCTCAGGTACAAAAGGCTACATGAGACGCGGTGCCGAAGTACCCCTCCGCTGTCTTTGCCTAACCTTTTCTACTTCTTACTTAAATTATGTATTACTTACCGTGGTAGGAAGAGGAAACAGCCATGCATAGGGAAGGACCAATGAGTAACTGATGCTCGTTGGCTGGTAGGTAATTTGACTCAAATCACTCCTACTGCGCAACCTATACTCACCCGCCTTCCTTCGCGCTCCCGGCTCTAACTGCATGCAGCTTCCAGCCGGAGTGCAAAGGTTGAGGTACACTGGCCCGATCGGAAGTATTTGACTTCCGCTCCTTCCGAGAGGAATACCTACTGCACAACTTTCCCGGATATTTCCGCTGGTGTCGGTTGGCATTCGTAAACGCTTGTTAGATTACATATGCATTCGACACCCTCGACATGCTGCATATCGCATACACACACAAACGGAAGCCAGGCACCAGTGACAGTGGATGGTAAATTATTAATATTGACGGCGCAGGATTAAAAAGAACTGTATGGTGCTGCAGACGTCAATTATCACATCCAGTTGCACCGTGAAAAACATGTCTAGGGACTTTTCGCAAATCTGAAGAAGTAATAAATTCATTATACTGATGTTTTTTCCGGTTTATGCTGTGAATCCACTCTTTCCGCCTCTTTTTCTTTCTCTCTTCAACAATCGCTAAAACATCTAATACTATAATATTCCGAGGAGCTCCAGTTTTTACTGTTGTATCCATCCATATTTGTTGACCAATTAAATTTTCACGTCGGAATATTCCGAGCACTGAGCATTTAATGTGCTTCCGCGGAAGACGGACGGCTGCAAATTTCCGTTCCGGTCATGACGGGTTAGTATGCATCAACTTTAAGGCGATGGGCAAACGAATCAGAAGAGGCAAGTTACGGTTGTCTGTGGCTTTCAAAGCTACATTGACGTTTTAAGCACTTACATTTTATAAGTATACAGCTTAACACAAAGATTTAAGTAGCTATAAAAATACTTTCCAAAGGTCACATTTTGGAGTTTTGTAAACCGCTTGTGGTCTGCGGACCGCTAGTTGAATTAGACCGAACAGACACACATGCACAGTGCACAGCAGAGGAAGTACTGTATTCCACTTAAAAATTCAATGTCGAGATTTCACCGGAAGTATGTTTCGAGGTCCCCTGAATCCCAAAAAAGCATTTTTAGAAAAAGGTTCGCGCGCGCGCGCGTTTGAATGTCTGTCTGTGAACAGCATGACTCAAAAGCGAAAAATCGGTTAAAAACCAAAGTTGGTATTCAAGTTTAATATACTTCATGGATGCGACACGAAGATTTTGAAGAAAATTCCTTGCTAAATTGCCCTTTACATGGAAAATTTTGATATTCTCGAAAATGGCTCTAACGATTTTTATTAAAATGACATATGTTTAAAATAATTTTATGGCAAATGAAATGTATATTTTGAATTCTCTGACTATAGTCCACATAGTCCTGTTCAGTCTTGATGACTTTTACACAAATGATAAACCCCAAGAGATAGACCAAATCTGACTATACAAAAATGTTGTTGTTGTTGTTAGCTAATGCTGGATTTCTGGCAATGAAGTCATTAATCCTCTTGCTCTCAATATTTTTCACTGATGTATGGGGCACTAGAAGTGGCCGGGCATATCTGAAGGTGGTCTCGATCCATTTCCTCTTGCAGATCACATAGAGGACAGAGTGGTGAAGAATATATCCCAATTCTGTTTAAATGTTTTGCCAGACAATCATGTCCTGTAATCAACCTGAAGGTTGCAACTGCTGTTTTTCGAGGATACTCAGGAATTACTGTTTGAATGTTTGGTAGTTCCCATCTTTTATTCTTTGATTTGTCATAGTAATGTTTTGCAATAATTTTTTTGAATTCAGAGTTGACTAATCTTTTAGCTGCATAAAATGGTAGATTAACTATAGATTTTTGTACACCGCTGGTACCCTTTTTTGCAAGAAAATCAGATTTCTCATTACCACTCAGTCCACAGTGAGCTGGTATCCATTGGAAGACTAGGTGTTTTTGAAGTGCTGTTAGATGGCTAAGCATTTTCCAACATTCTATAATTGTTTGGTTTTTTTGGTGACAACTTGGAAGTAATTGCTATAATTGTTGCCCTGGAATCTGAGAGAATAACTGCTTGCTGAAAATGTGAAATTCTGTACAAAAGATTTTGTAGGGCCATTCGAATTGCTTCAATTTCTCCATCAAAGTTAGTAGTTCCATAACTTAAAGATCTGTAATAGGAAAAGAGGTGACATGTGACTCCAGCACCTGCTCCATCTTGGTTTGATATCAATGATTCATCAGTATAAATATGGAGCCACTCATGTTCTGGGAATCTAGTATGGATTGTCTCTAATGCCAATAATTTTAGAACACTAGTTGGAGTATCACTTTTCTTAACTTCTTCTGTCAGGTGTAAATAATATGTGATGTCTAATGTATGTGACCTTAGATATGAAGTTTTCCTTTGAATTAGGAAGGTGTACATTCTTCCTGATGTCTTGAATTTTGGAAAGAAAGCTCTCCTGAGTCTTTAGTGTATGTGTAAAATTTCTCTTGTGCCATGTATTGAATGGGAGTCTGATCAACTTTTCGTGTTGAATAAGAGCAGCTTTTTCTATTTCATATTCAATGGGGTATTGGTTGGTTAGTATTTCCATAGCTGCTATTGGTGTGGTTTTGATAGCACCTGTAATTAATCTCAGACTTTGGTTTTGAAAGATTTGAATTCTTTTTGTGTTTTCTGTTACAAGAACTTCGCTGCAGTAAGTAAATAATGGCTTTATATATACATTGTATGTTGTGTTAAGAGTTGCTCTGGAACATCCCCACTTCATTCCTGTTAGACGTTTTAACAGTGAAAGGCGCCTCTCTGCTCTTTGTATTACATTTTCTATTTGTTTGGTCCGTGTAAGTTTGGTATCAAATGTAACTCCTAAATACTTTGCTTCCTTTGTTTCTGGTAATTGTTGACCCTCAAAATTTAGTTTTATTTTTAGTGGTTTTTTTCTTAGTGAAAAGATTTGGTAGTTTGATTTTGTTGTATTAACAGTCATTAAATTTTATTTGGTCCACCTTTGTAAGTTGGTTAAGGATTGTTGCATGGTTTTTTCTAGTTCTGTACTTTTGCTTGGTTTTTTTCTTAGTGAAAAGATTTGGTAGTTTGATTTTGTTGTATTAACAGTCATTAAATTTTATTTGGTCCACCTTTGTAAGTTGGTTAAGGATTGTTGCATGGTTTTTTCTAGTTCTGTACTTTTGCTTTTTGGTTTTGAAGTCCACATTACTAAGTCATCAGCAAATAGTGCACACTTCACACTTGATTCTTGTATTTGTTGTGGCAGATCGTTAATAAATATATTAAAAAGTGTTGTGCTGAGCACTGCGCCTTGTGGTAAGCCACGGTGTACTTGTTTGTATTTAGATATATTTCTTCCATATCTGGTTGCAATAAAGCGTTGTGTTAGGAAATGACATAGCCATGAAAACATTGGACAAATCAATAAAAACTGATACATTATCTTCTTTTTTATTGAAGGAGTCTTTGATTTCTTGACTGAGAAGTAAGACTTGTTCATTTGTAGAGTGGAACTCTCTGAATCCAGCTTGACATGGGGATATTACATTTTGTGATTCTAGAAACCAATTTAACCTGTTTGACACCATTCTTTCCATTACTATTATGCTAGTAAGAGCTATGGGTCTATATTTTTTTATTTCTGATGCTGTTTTGTCTTTCTTCAAGAGTGGGATAATTATTGCTTTTCGCCATTCAGCAGGTACAGTGGTTTTCCAGGATAGATTGTAGAGTTTCAGTAGTTGTTGTTTTGCTGTTTTTCCAAGGTTTTTGTATGAACTCTGGATGTATGTGATCAGGTCCAGGAGACTTTTTGTTTTTTTGATTATTTATTGCAATGTTCAGTTCTTGCATATTAAAATTTTGAAAAAAGATATTGCACTGAGTGTCAGGATCACATTCTCTTTTTTGTTTCAAATCTTTCTTAAATTCTTTACGTTCCTTTTTATTATTTCTTGTTACTTTATGTGAATTAGCATAATATTTATTGAATGTTTCGGCTATGACTGCATCATTTACTAATATTTTATTGTTGTGTATGATAGGTGTGCTGTTGTTTTCTTTCCTGTCCTTGACATTTTTATCAACTTATGGGCTTTGTTACCATCTGTCCTATAACCCATTTTTTCTAAGAAATTATTAAAGTGATTCCTTTTAGCAGTATTAATTTCTTTTTTTAGTGAGGCACATTTCTTTCGCCATATTTGTGTATGCAATATGTTTTTTGTTTGTTCAGCTGTATTTCTAGCTATATCCCTTTGATACAAAAATGTAGACCTGGTTAAAACACACAAGTTATGTCCAAATGAATTTTTAATTGACTGAAGCATTGCGGAGATATTCCTAGTGCAAGCTTTCCAATAAAACTTTTCTCAAATGCAAGGTCGTTCTTCACTTTTTTATCTTTTGGCTGTGCAACAGAACGGAATTTAAAAGCATTCATATAGCGACCAGCTTTAAAAGATCTGACTAGCGCTCAAAGCCCCATATTCTCCTTGCACCTACAGGCAAATAAGCAATAAGATAATTTCTGCAAACGTTTATCTTTGACTAACATGAAGATAGAGAAATAAGAGTTTCTAAGAATAGCTAGTACAAGATTAGAGAAAGCCATATGAGCATGTAGTCGGAATATTGAATGCCTGAATCGCATGTAGTGCTTTTTGCGTCTTGGATTGAAGAAAGTAAAAACTCGTATATTAAGTCGTATTATTAAAAATAATTAATATTGGGAGCTTTTCGGTCACTCTAAATATGAACATAGGCACCACTAAGAGGGGGGCGGCATACGGCATATGCCCTCCCTCTGGAATCTCCAGTTACTAAAAGAATACATGATTAGGTATTCAACTATTTGTTTTTCTTTATTTTTATAGTCACCACTACCACTACTATCATTGCAACACTTTAAACGTTACCTAATGTAGTTTTGATTATGAAATTACCTTCAGTAGATAATACCACGGGTTTCATATACGTAAGTTATTTCATACAAATAATAATTTTTATTCTCTGTTATTATCCAATCTAAAACTTGCCACACGCGGGCCGACTTTTCTATTATTTATAATGGAAATTCTCAAACATCTTACAGTTGATGTAAAATATGCTTGCAGCGAAATTCTCGCATTTTAAATCTGAAACTACATGCAGTTGTACGTTCTTCTCTGTGTGACAGAATAATGCATCGACGCGTTATTAAACAAAACAATATCCAAATGCGTTTGCTAGAAGACAGATGAATTTCAAAGAGGTCAGGGTCAAAGATACGACGCAGCAGATACTGTTTGCTGTTGTGCAAGGAAAATGAAATATAAACTCTATGCCAGATATTTTTTCTAAGGAAACACTGAAGTTTGTACTTGATCAACGTGAGCGGAAAGAAACGTGATATTGAAGGAAAGTGAATCATTACACAGATTATCTATTTCATAAATAATGACCGCCCTAAATTGTCTGCTATCGGTGAGGGAACTAGCATTTTTAGAAATCAATAGTTGCTCTTATAGGTATGTCTATAGTTGTTTTTAAATTCATGTTTTAGTAAGATTTTGTTAAATTTTGAATAGTTCATGAACATCTCCATATTTATTATATTTTCTATCGTTTTATATCTTTACGGATGTTTAGTAACCTTTTGGAATTTCATTTTAATATCTTGGAAGTTCATTTTTGTGCTTGCTTTACCTCTGTAGTATCTACATGGATCTTCGAACCGGACTTTCTAGGATAAGAAGACAACAATAGAGATATTTTCAAGTAGACTCGTATATTGTTGAAAATTATTAAGTTATCCATTACAGTCCTCCTTCCATTTTTTGTACGGTGGGTGAAACTGGGAAGCGAATTCATTTTATTACTCCATAAGTCTGGGTTAACTTTATGTTTATAACTTCATTTTCGTGAGATTTCAGATATAAGTGTATTTTCTGGTTATATAACTACAATTCTTACCCTTTAGTTTTTTACAGTTGTGTCAAATTTAACAAGATTATTTCAGAGAAAACGGAATAACAAGTAGGAATATTTAAACAAAAATATAAGAAAGTAGCTTTATCGGAAGAAAGGTATATCTTTGAATTTATGGGAGTGTATCTTGAGCTTCTGGGCCTTTTAAAGACCACAGTTTGAGAATGTATGCACCGCCGGATTTTAACCAGCCAGCACAGAAATGAAGACAGGGCTCCTTAAGAGTAACTTCAATGAGGAACATTTAGAGGTCACCCGACATGGCAACAGCCTCGTCTTCTCCAGTACTTATCACTGTATGTATGTACATATACTCAACTCAAGCTTGCAAATACTTCACTGTCTCATCCATTAATTCCCATTGTCAGAGTTGCAAACACTTGATATCAGCTACCTAGATATTTTTATCAGTTACACACAAGAAAAACTGTACGTAATCTGAGATTCGCGAATAAATATGCCAAGAGTTACAGTGTTTCAAAACTGTCACAAAGACATATAATATTATGCTCCCTTTCAACGCTGGGTTCCTCCACTGCAATGCAAGAGGACTTCACAGACTACTCCAAAAAACTGAAAATTCAAGATATATGTTTTATTTTTTGTGCAAATGACTTAAACATATAGTATTTTAATCAAAATCACTAGAGCTATTTTTGAGAAAATCAAAATAACGGACATTTTTCTATGTAAGGAGTACCTAATTTAAGGTGGGGTGATTTCTTGAAAATTTTCCTGTGGTATTCTTGGAGGATACTGAATTAAATACCACGTTTGATATTTAAGTGCGTTTTCGATTTTGAGGTATACTGTTCACAGAGTATACGTACACACTTGCGCGCGCACATACACACAACTTTTTCTAAAAATGCTCTTTTTATTCAGGGTTCTCAAAACATGTATTTTCGATGAAGTCTCTGTATCGAACTTTTAGGTGAGATGCAGTACTTTATCTATTACTATGAGTAAACGGAGATAAAATAAAATTGGAGAAGTGTCATCAATCCACTCAAGTGGAAATGTGACACACCAGCGAAAGCCTTGTTCTAACCCTCGTATGTAACAGAAACTTAGTGGTGACATCATGCAAGAAATCACAATTGTTGTTGTAGTTGTTGTTGTAGTGTTTAACGCCCGCTTTTACTACTACGGCACCGCAGGCGGTGACACTGATGATACATGAAGATGGAGCACCGGTGGAATGAGATGGCGGGGGAAACCGGAGTACCCGGAGAAAACCCGGCCTGACGCCGCTTCGTCCACCACGAATACCACATGCGGGTTCCTGGGATCAAACCCGGGCCGCCTAGGTGGTAGGCGAGCGCGCTAACCGCTCGGCCACGGCGCCGCCAAGAAATCACAAGGATTTCTGCTGCTGAGCTTACACGAGTGAGCGACAGCATTTTTATGAGATATGTTGCCTGTTTGAGAATGGAAGCTCAACATTTCTAGCATCTGCAATAAGGTAAGAATTACGTCTCTGACGGCAAAATGTTCTCAGCAAATCTCGGTTCTCTCGCGCAATGGAGAGAGGTTACAGAACGGTTTAACATTTATGATTTAAAGATTCTGTATTCAGACAAGGTGCTGGTGATCCTAGATCAATAATAATAATAATAATAATAATAATAATAATAATAATAATAATAATAATAATAATAATAATAATAATAATAATAATAATAATAATAATAATAATAATAATAATAATAATAATAATAATAATAATAATAATAATAATAATAATAATAATAATAATAATAATAATAATAATAATAATAATAATAATAATAATGATGATGATAATTTACGCACCCTTAAATGACATCGTCCGCCGCGATTGCACTCATCTTCAACACAGAAAGCTGTTAATTGAAAGCTTGAGCAAGGTAATCGGTCTATTTCAGGGGCACCGGAATCTAGAGACTGGGCCTCCTCAGTTGTTTTGTTCTAGTCTTATTCCTTTATTATTTTTTATTGCACTTGCAAAACCATCAAGTAAATACACAGGTATACACTCCCTGGTGCTAACAGCATAATTGTTTTTTGGGAACAGGATTGTCTCGTTTCGGTCGAGTTCAGTCAACTAATGTAGCATGGACACACTTAAAGCTGGGCATAGCATATTAGTATTAAATGTCAGTTGTCAAAACATTTAATATCCCAAATAAGGACATCAATTCTAATTTCAATTTTTAGACATTAAGTAATGCTTCATTTTTGAAAAATGTCTAATATATATTAAGTAGATACGTGTACTGAGTGATGACTATAATACCAATTTTGTAATTTGAACTCTCCGTTATTCTTTTATTTGCTCCGGCGTCTCCATCCTACACGGAGTCTGCGACTCAAACAGCGTCTGACACACGAAGAACGGCCGGAGCTCCATCTTGCCTGAACTTCCATGTCTGATCCTGCTATGGTTTCTTAATCAACAAACTGTTACCATGTAACTCAAGTTGAAATCTTAAACCAGAACCGAAGATAAAGTTCGAGAGAGAGAGAGCGCGAATATGTGTGTGTGTGTGTGTGTGTGTGTGTGTGTGTGTGTGTGTGTGTGTGTGTGTGTGTGTGTGTGTGTGTGTGTGTGTGTGTGTGTGCGCGCGCGTGCGTGTATTCATGAACAACTTATCAACATAACAATGAACACTTCGATAATTACTACATATTATACTTTATTTAAACACCGATCAACAATGGCAAGTGGAGATTTATACAGAAATCCCTACCCTAAAGAAAGGCTTCTTCGTTACTTTTAATTTTCTAAAGGACGATTAATGAATATTATTAAAGCTTCACATGTTTGAGAACTGATGTGAGGGATAACATGTATTTCTTGAACTTTTTTCATTAGCCTGTGAAGTCCTTCATTCACAGTGAATGTCGTATCATTTGGAAACTGTAAGAGATACACAAGAGCTTCGTGTAGAAAAAATCTAGAGCTCACTGAAATACACAAATATTGGTGTCAAATAACTGTTTCCTTAGGATTAACAATTTCATGTTGCATATTTACACTTCAGGTTGAGTGTTCATATAGTGAAACATCTTTATAAATATGCGATTCTTCTTTCTTTCCCCCACTGGAGCTCCTTAGTGACAAACTTTACTTGTGTTGAATTGTGCAGAATTTCTTTTTCGTATTTTGCATTTAAGTAAGCTCGCATTGTTTAATCTTAAACCATTTCTTTGTAAACATTTCCGGCTAACTTAAAGAATAGAATTTGATATTTTTATATGTACCTACAGTATAACATATAACGGATATCTGTGATATAGTAATGGCCAGAGAAAGTCGTATAAGAGGCGCACAAGATTTTTAATGTTGTTAAGCTTGCAGTCAATCCCTCAAAATTTGTTTAAATGGTTACATAATGTATACTAGATTTATCTGAAATTATTAAAGTAACTTCCGCTAACAGGTTCTAAAATGTCAATCGTTTTACTTGTCTAACTTTCTATGTGTTTTAAAGTACTTCTTTTAGAAAGCTTTCATGTTGTGCTTCTCGCTTGGCATTCGAGAATGTGATGTAAACATTGCTAGGGCAGTGTCAAGCTGATATGATAGCATTTCTTTCTTTATGACGTCATTTCTATGTAAAACGATTAAACAACAGTAATAAATAAGAATACGGCTGCAGTAATTATAACAAGCAATTATGGCTTAAGAATATAAGGTTATCGCAGGAAGACTTTTGTTTCTCAATGTTGGATGTTGAAACAGATTTATCACATTGTGAGCAATTTTTGAAGAAATTATTTGTTTTCGTAGATCTACCGATTTATAACCGATGTATAAATGATATGTGAGTCAGAAAATGTCTGTGTTTAGGAAAGTGTTATTTAAAGGTACTTAATGTATAATTAAAGCGGGTTCGTGTCTGCGTTGTAGGAGCACAGGAAGTTTTGCTAACTTGGAATCATTCAGAATACGGAAACAGTAAAGAATAATAAGCAAACTGAAATCAGCATGAGTTAACAGGTCCCAAGAAGTTACCTGCACTTGCCCGCATTTTTAAAAACATTTATCTAAAATTCCACACATTCACATTCAGTGCGTAAAGATGAGTGTGTATGCTCCGTTAGAGCACACATATCATTTGTAATCGAGCTATTTTGTTTATTAATTTGTGAAGTTACCAAAACAATAGGAGTAAGCATTTACATTAATTATTACAGATGATATGTTGGTATCTAGATATTTCTATAGCTTTTAATTTAAAGCACTTTCTAATAAAATAAGTAATTGTTGATAGCCCATCTCAGCCCTAAGGAGTAACTGACTGTAAACTACTAAAATATCTCACTTCCCCATTCGCTATGGTTACCTTACCCAAGGGAAAACGCATAAACACGCACAAGCTACTGTCATAACTTTGCCTTCTATTACTATTAGTCTTAATTGTGTCCTTCAGTTTGACGTGAAATTAAAGGCATAAAACAAACAAATCTATGCCTGGAGATTGTTCCTCCATTCGACTTAACCTGAGCTGAAAAGTCGCATTGTAGAAAAATAACGTTCATAATAGTTCACCTGTTGATGGAAGTGTATATGTTTGAGATATATGATGTGTAAACACTGGGGCAACCGTCTAATTCCCTAACATTTGACTATGTGTTCGTCCCCAAAGTACGTTTCTCTCCTGCTACTCAAAGTGTTTCATAAAATCAAGAGGAGACGCAAATGCAGATAAGGAAATTTCTGCATGCCTTCCGGAAAGCCACTTGAGACTTAATGGCATCGCTGGAATATCCCTATAGATTGTACACAAATGTTTATATTATCCTTTTTCTTCGGTATACAATGTAATTCTGAACTATAATTTAAACTGTAGTGTAACTGTGGAAGTTTGAATTCTACATTGGCAGATTTTGTTTTGTTGGATTTCGTGAAATATAATTTTGTGATTACAGTTCAGAAGGCCAATAGACGAAGGCTTATTCTTAACGCCACTTTTGGTAACAATATTCCTAGATGGTAGAATCAGATCGAATAGATGGGGTGTCTCTGTAAAGGAAGAGCACCAGATGACCGCGTGTGTCAAATGAAGATGTGAAGAGAATCAGAACGGCTTTCACGCGGTCCTAAAAATCTGTGTGACGGGCGAATAGGGAACTAGCAATTGCAACAGTGACAGTGTGTGTTAAGAAACCGTAGTACCACTACCTACAGACGTATCTATCTAACTTGGAACACTAGGGTTTACACCAAATGTACTAACGTCTGTGTGAAAGAAATGGACTAGTCTGGATCTATGCTGTGTCACAAATGGATCCCATTGCAATTTGTATTATCGTAACTTCCACGGTTTTCATTTTAAGTTATCATTAAAATTTATAAGTATACCTACCGCAGAGAAAATATATAAGTTTAAGCTCCTGTGATAATTATTGTGCATTCTGTATATAGTGTTGAGAAATAATAATTGTGTTAAAATTGAAACTTAAGTCTTCATTGTTAGGCCCAGAATTTCACAAATGGCCCAGAAGTAGAGACAAGCCCGTGCTTGTTGTTTGCTGCTCTTGCTGCACTAGCAAGTTATCTAACTAACGGTGGCATATCTTTACTCACATTAAGACAGGGATAAGTGGAGTTGACTAGTCAAACAAACAGACACTATTTGAACATCTCTTGTCGGAGACCTTCTGGTATGCATATTAGAGCCCGGTTTGTGTATAAGTTACGCAAGACACTGCCGAGACAATCTCGAGTGCCAATGCAAACCTTCATCACACATTATTGTTACGTTGTTTCAAAGTTTTACTGTATACTATCCCTTCTCTAGGAAAGAAAAAAAAAATAGGTATTATTTTCTTTATCCCACTACGTTTTGGGAGTCCCTTATATACGTTGTTCTTTTAAAACGGAGGTGCTATTCTATAAATCTAAGTGCGCGTATGTGGCTCACAGAAATGCATTGACCGCCTCCGCCCCTCCAAATGCTGCCTTTATCTAACTAAGCATTTCAGATTTGGTTGAAATCAGTAAAAACGGAAACTTGAATAGAAAACCTGATTATGCAGATTTATTTTTAGTGGGACCTAATTGGTTCTTGAGCGAAAAGGTAACAAACATAATCGCTCGCTCACTCACACCACCCCCCCCTCTCTCTCTCTCCCTCCCTCTCTCCCTCCCTCTCTCTGCCTGTCCCTCTTTCTCTCACACTCGAACATGTTAAAAGTGCTTTAGGTCACAATAATGCAGTAACAATTGCTACTTCTATTTAATAACTCAAGTAACAATCAGTGTCATCAGCGTTGCCAGTGTATCAGACTGTTGTCCCATAAGAGTTCTTTTGCGTGCTAGTAAATCTACTAACATGAGTCGCATTTAAAACACAATGTCGTGAAACAGTATCGAGCCCGCAACCTCTCACACAGAAAGTCGGAGCGCAATTAACATACCACTCAGGTGCCTTTAACTTCTGACATGTCCATTAAATGCATTAATAAAGACTTCTAGAAGGAGGAACAAGAAGGAAAAGAAACTTATTTGAAGCAGGTGAGCAGTTAAAACGTTTTGAAACTATGCTCTTCAAAGGCCCAAATTTAGAAGCCACTTCTGTCTTACATATCAAAAGCATTATCTCATTCGTTATCTGACATCCAGGTGTTATATAGATGAAGCTCTTTGTGTTAAAACAGTCGACATATAAAGAACGTGATAACATCTTAATTGTTGAATATTTGAGCAGGAAGAAGCTATCTATTACAATTCATTTAAAAAAAAATCTACGATTGCACTTCTGAATAGTGTTTCATTTAATACGCGCAGAAACGCCTTATTCTTCTAGATTTGTTTTGCGAAGCCTAATTCGATATAAGTAAGAAAATATGTCATATTTTTACGAACAAAAATATTAGCACAAATGTAAACGATTACGATGAAATCTCGAGCGACCTTCATCTTTTTACTTGCTATACTAAACTTACAGTTATCAGTGTAAGGCTATGAACGGGCTGCGCTCAGACAGCACCAGTTGCCCAGGCCTGCTTTAGAGTAACAGGACTGGCAGCCTGCTGCTCCCCCGGCGCCTCTAGACTAATCTTTCCATAGTGAGCCATAATGTTAACGATGCGAAACAATATCACTTAGCAGTGGCGTACATAATTTTTTTTTTCGGGGGGAGTCTGGTATGCTCTCATGACTAGATGACGGAAAATTGTGCGATAATCCACAAGTTTAGTGCACATGGGTTCTGCTCTTGCCACTCTCACACGGCTGCAGGCGTCTGGAGATGCGCGTACATATTAGACGGATGCGCGGTACCGGTTATGTCATTCATTATCCGGGTCCAACTAACCTGTACCGCACGTGATCGCACGCGGTTTCGCGCTCTACTCATGACTTTATTACCTCCTGCTACTGCTTCCACTTCCCCAATGTGCTAAGACGCAATGTAAGACCTTTTATTTTTTCAAGCTTAATTTCAATAATTCAACATATTTGTATGTAGTAACTAATGGTACTATGTATAGTTGTCTTATTAGCTACTTGATTATATATTTTAAATACTATTCGTTAAAAGTATTGGGTGATTGAAGTACAAGATAGGTATCTGTCGTCACGTGCACTACAACCAATTCAATTTGTCCAGGATTTCCATTTAGCTATGCACTCACATCCGTAACTAATGGTCTATTGCCTTTAGCAAAAAATGGCATTACACCGCTACTGTATCCACATTTCTCTTATCTCAAAGAAGGACTTTACACATGGTACGATATATGTACTGTGCTTTTTTTTTTTTTTAGTCAGCTGTTCATGATGGTTCTAGATCTGAATTTGTGCAGTATTATATGCTTAGTTTAATATAGCAGGCTTAAAACTATTGCTTTACTCCAATTCGTAATTTTGATTTTTGTTTGCATTTTATTACTTTTTTCGTTGTTTATGTTTTTGTAAGAACGGTGACACCTGAAAATTTTCGTATAAATTGCGAGATATTTTCTAGTACCTACACTCCACAAACAAAAACAAAACATATAGCTCCAAATAACGTTATTCCCACTATACAGTGTGCCAATTAGAGTGTACTGCAAATTTCCTTTCACAGTTAGTATTTCATTTTATGTATCACCAGTGTCAACAGCCTGTGGTGTCATGTGTAATAAGAATGAACGTTAAACACAATTCAAAATATAAATTGAAGGTATAAAATGCGTTTGCTGAGCTGTTTAGGAATTTCGATAATTTACATCAGGAACTTGTTTTATAGTTAGTACAAGAATATTGGTGAACCGATGGGACGTAACTTTAAATTTGTCATTACCTATAAAAATGACAAAACTTGCATGTTAACGACCTAATAAATTATCATCATAGGTGAAACGCGTTTAATAATAAATAATGATTATTATTGGGTGTTTATACCGGGTTATGAGCCTAAAATTGGCTCCATCTTTCGTCAGGATAATGTACAAAATTTTGATGTTAAGATTTCTTCTTCTTCTGCTCCGATCATCATTATCATGATTATTATTATTATTATTATTATTATTATTATTATTATTATTATTATTATTATTATTATTATTATTATTATTATTATTATTATTATTATTATTATTATTATTATTTAAGAAATACATAAGAAATATGTGAAAAAAGGGAAAAAATAAAGATAAAATAAACGGTCAAAAGGAATGTTGCAAAATAAGCGATCAGAGGATTCTTTGGTACCAGTATAGGGGAAACAATATAATAGCTCCCAAGAATTCAACATGGCCGACATTACACTAAACTGAAGTACTGTCTAACTTACATTCCATTTCCTAACAACAAACTAGTCAGTAAAACATATTTTGCAAAGCTTGTTTTGAAACAACATTAAATATCGTATCGTGCAAAGTACTAATTTCATACCATAAAAATATAGAACATTCGAATTTCAGTATCAGGGTTCCTTAAGGAATTCAAGAATGTGAAAAAAGCAGTCAGATATCGCACACTGAATGTCAAGTTGCATGTGTATGAAATCACAGGCCATCATTGTTCTGACCACTTGTCATCGCTGAGAGTGATGGAGTAGTGATGGATGTGGTTGTTATCTAGTAACTAGTAAGTGCGCTTCACAACGATTACACATATCGGAAGTACAGAGACACTAGGTGGTCTTATACAAGTGGAGGAGAGCTCCAAGAAATACAGCACATTAACAAGAACAGTGACCTTCAGAAAATCTATTTTAGAGTTGGGCAAGTACATATATCAGAGAGAACTCGGGAGATGAGTTGTTCATATCTCAGCTATGCACAGAAGAAATGGGGGAATCGTACAACAAATGATACACTTTGTTACTCAAATGCCAACGCAACTGTCAATATATTACCAGGTAATTAGAAGGAATCTAAAAGCCGTGCAGAAATTTCCTGACGACGAAATGATGAGGTTGAATGACGGGACCAATTTGTTTTTCGCGGCACGCGGAACGCAGCACGCCCTTCTTCGTGTACCTGCTCCAAAAGGATGGCTTTCTTCACAGACCGTATTTTTCACCGACACAGAAAAAAAAAAAAAAAAAGAAGGGCATAATTAGCAAAGGGTGACTCACACACAAAGGGGTACAAAATAAACATCAAAACATCTCATGTATTACGGAATTTTCTGAAACAACGGCTTAAAGGTACATATACTCTTTCTGAAAAATATTGTTTCTTAGGATCGCTATGCGAAGTGTTTTATACATTTTTACTAATTATTCGTATATTTAAATCAATTTTTTACACAATCTATTCAAGCCTTTTTCTGCTTCTATGGACGCTTGCAGGTCTAAGCTCCTGTAAGGCACAAATAATGTTCTTGCATCTAACTATGCGGCCCATGTTTTACATCCCGGTTGGGTCAGGTTGCCTAGCTGAGGTTTTATTTGGAGTTTTTGCCTAGGTGTAGTACTTTAAAAGTCCATTTGCGTATGTTTTTCAGACGTTCATTCATCATTTGCATAGGTAAATTCTATGGTTAAAATGACAAGAAAGAAAGAAAAAAGGGAATAAAGAAAGAAAGAAAGAAAGAAAGAAAGAAAGAAAGAAAGAAAGAAAGAAAGAAAGAACGAAAGAAAGAAAGAAAGAAAGAAAGAAAGAAAGAAAGAAAGAAAGAAAGAAAGAAAGAAAGAAAGAAGGAAAGAAAGAAAAAAGGAAGAAAGAAAGAAAGAAAGATAGAAAGAAAGAAAGAAAGAAGGAAAGAAAGAAAAAAGAAAGGAAGGAAGGAAGAAAGGAAGGAAGGGAGGGAGGAAGTGGGAGGGAGGGAGCGAGGAAGAGAAGAAGCGAGGAAGAGAAGAAAATCTCTTGTGTAATACCTACTTACATATACCTATCTGCAATTTTTTCTGCTTGTCAGTAATTCTTGACAGGCATGACTTACACATCGTACAGATAATATAAAACAGATTTCTTCTTTCCGCTTTACATCAGATGCAACACATGTCTACTTAGAAATTATTATAAACTATCGAACACGGAGTTTGACACATGCAAGTTGCGGAAACAGCGGAATCAGTTGTTTTTATCATAAGCTATTTTTGTAAGTAATGAGCACGCGTGAAAAAAATGGAAAGTCACATATTTACAGTGAGTTACATATCACACTAAATACATCAATCTAGGAAAAGGTGAGCATAATCGAAGAATATTTCGGGAACGGTTAATTCTATGAAAAAAAGCGATATAAACTGTTTACGATTTCTGCGATTAAGAATATTTCGGGAACGGTTAATTCTATGAAAAAAAGCGATATAAACTGTTTACGATTTCTGCGTTAGGTGTATAACATTCAGTGAGAATGGGGAGGATTTAACAGGCTATTTGTAGAAAATCAAAACCTTCTATTTGTCATACCAATATCTCAAACATATAGTTTAATTAATACAATTTTTGAGAAAACAAAATACAAGGAAAGGTCTTCCACGTAAAAAGTTGTTTGTGTTGAGAAAAAATTCCTGAAAACCTTGCCTGTCCTCTTAACCGTATCTAAAATTTGGCATTCATCTGACGGTTAGGTACTTATGCTGTTCACGACTGCCTTTCAACGGAGACAAGAACCGAGAAACGGAAGACATGTCATGGGCATTTTTCTTGATTGGGAATACCTCAAAAGGTCTATATCTTCTCGACATAGAATGTTTGGGTGAAAAGCAGTACTTTCTCTACCTTGTGCATCTAAACGGATGAGAAAATAAGAACAGAAATAAACTTCAGAAATAATATTGCAGCTTTAACAAGTACTATTATTTAGCTTTTCCCAGTTAAAAGTTTCACGACTCTTCTTGTTCAGTTATACGTAAATTATTTCCTCTTAAATTTAATACGCTCGAGTAATTGCGCTTTTTGTGGAGATTCCCCTGTTATTTATGTTATTTATTACCTCTTCCTCTCAACCCTTCTCTCATGCCCTCCCTCCACCTTTAAACTTCTCTTTTCTCAATCCCTGCCTTCTCTTCCCTTTCTACCCTTTTAAACCTCCCTTCTAAGTGTTTTCTCAATCTCTCCTCCTTCATCGCCCTCATTCCCTCCCCTCTCTCTCCTTTCCTCATGCTAAGAAATCAAGTAATGTTTTGATAACCGAAGCAGAATTACTTTTCTGGGTGTTAATACCATTTAAAACACAAGTAAAAGGTTTAACAGTATACTAATGTGGCAGGTCAATGTGCTTGTTAGGCGACCAGAGATGTACTGTTCTTTGCGGTAACCGGTTTACGTATACATATGTAAAATATGATATAATTTCTTAAATATTCCTTCTATTGAACGTTTATAACAAAAGTCAGAAACCTTGTGCTTATACACTTTTGTTATGTAGCGTTTAAAAGGAGACAACAGTAAACAGGATATTCACCGAACGAGGTGGCGCCGCGGCAACGTGAAGACTCGCATTCGGGAGGTCTCGGGTTCGATCCCCATCGACCGACCACTCTGACTTAGGTTTTTCCGTGGTTTCCCCTTGTCACTAGGCGAATGCTGGGGTGGATTCTTTACTACTCGGATTCCTTTCCCTTCCTTTCTCATTTCCTTCCCTTGTCATCTTTCAGGTTTGGTTGGTAGCGCGGTACTTTCCGGCGAATGCGGACAGTAGGCACAAATGTTTGCGTTCTGGACACCCTCCTTTCTGGCGCCTCCTGGAAGTTGCTGCCAGTGCCGCAAGGGTCGCTTCGTCGTCCTCTCCCTGATTAGAGAGAACACCTCGGTCGTGCGCCAGGTGTCACTATCTGTAACTCTTAGGGACTTCCATGCGTCTCCGGGCTTCGCTGGCTCAGCTCGCTGACAAGCCTGCGGTCTCACTTCACCTCATCCCTTACCCCTGGGGGTTGGTAACCCGCAAAATATCTATGTCGGGGTCGCACTGGGTCAAGATGTCCCCCTCCGTTCTTACACACATCACATCACGTCAAACAGGAACATTCTGACCTTTTTCTGCATCCTGTTAACCCCTCCTACTTTTAGAAAAGTAAGACACCACATAACCTGTTTTTCAAATGACATCTTAGTTTTGTAACAAATATGTCGGCCACACGCACACACACAGATTTTAATTGAACCTTTTTTTCATTTCAGGTAGTCCATTATACATGTTTATCAGTTATTCTTCCAGCATCAGAAATTACCACGTCTTCGTTCGTAGCTTCACTATGTTTATATATATTCATCTTTCAGCATAAACCTTAGGATTTTTTTTTCTTCGAATGCTTGAAACAGTTGAATATTTCCTCAATTAATGAAACATAGGTTGTGTTCTAAGATGTCCGAAATGTGCGTTAGCATGGATAAGTAACGTGCAGCGTAATGAAGCATCCATGCGTTAATGCGATGTGTTATTTCGTCTCCCAGGGTCATTTAAGCGTGTGTTGTCATAGTGTTTGCGATTATATAATTGATGTGTAGAAAGAAAATGCTGTGTGTGCTTGTCCTTCTGAAGAATCTTGCACGCGCTCCGCGTGTAGCAAACTCTATTCACTTTATTACGAGATAACAACAACGTACGTATCCTAATCTCTATTTGCGACAAAGAAAAATCTGATGTGTTGCATTCTTATGGCTTTCTTTACTCACTCTTTTACAAACTATTCTTACAAAAGCTTGTTCATGTAACTATATCTTTTTATGCAATCCTAGCATTAAAACGGCTTATTATGTCGGCATAAATCGTGCGAAATTACCCTCTTCCTGGCACCAGTGCTAGAAAATGAATGACTTAATTACCATGGCAACAAGGCAGCAATGACGCCAGCACCGCCACAGCATAATTTTCTCCAATGCGTGCCTATAAGAAAACCTGACACCGTCACTCTCACAAACTAACGCAATTTTCGTTTCTCCGTCCACAAAACTTTTCATGTGCTACTTTTTTTTTCTGCAATTGCTAAACTCTCATCATTCTTGGCTTCGTTCAAAATGTCAAGCGGAATACAATCCATATTTTCAATAGTTTTATCATAACCTTCCATTTTCCTTCTTAAGCGTTGAAACAAATGAAACATCTGCTGACCAACCACATTAGGTTACATCTCTCTGATTCTGATACATTATAATTTTAATTTTGCAAGTTATTTTTACGTATTTTAATGCTAGAATTGCATAAAACGTTGTATGTGACACGTGTGTAATCTTTTCATTAGATTAGCGTGTTCACTTTCGCTCACGCGCTAAACATATACTAGTGTCACGATCAGTCAGATTAAACAGTAGTTAAATAAATAACTATTATGTTCCATTTACATGCCGTCTTCAAGTTCAAAAGGTCATTTCTGCGGCCTTGCCTGTGAAACAGTAATTGCTCATCAGTAGACAGCGGATTTTGCAAGCAGTTCGCTTCAGGTTGTCTACACACAAAATATTAGATCCGTCGCACAAAATGTAAACAACCGTAGCTATGAGTCATAAGTATGGGCAGGTGACCGCTACAAGCGTTGGGTAAATAAACAACTAGAGCATGACAATGCTATCGACTGCAGAACATATACTGCCCATGTTTCCATATTTCCTATTACCGCACGCAATACATACGGTGCAAATAGTGTATACTACATGGACCTACTGTATGCAAGATTTATTTTATTTTTACAATATTTAAAATAAAATTTTGGTACATTATGAACACAATTTTAATATACAATGCGTTTATACATGTTAATATGCATGCTATACATTTTCAGCAGTATAGCACGTATCTTTAGTGATACAATATTCAATAAGATGTACATTTTTGTTAGTTGCTCCTGTGCATGCAACTATTGCAGTGAATCACCATACACATCTTGAAGTTTCTGAATGTGAATTTCTTACGATTTGCAGTAAGATGTTCCTTATATCGTGAAAAACTGCGTTCTACGTCGCAAATTGAATTATCAGCCACAGAACCTCTTATATAATCAAGTACCTTTCCATATACATATTTTAAGTACCCCTTCCGTATTGTTCTTGCATTTGTTACGGTTCTTGTGTATTTTTCGATGAAACTGTTAAGACATGGATTGTATAATTTGTTAAATGGAATACTAACAGTCCGTATCATCATGTTGCATAAATCTGCACAAGAGGTCAGATTGTGTGCTTGGATATGAGCTAGAGGGCATAATTTCACCCTGTTCATTTGAATCCACCAAACGCGCTTGGTGGCAATGTCATTTACTACGACAATGTTGTACATTGTTAAAGCGTTTGTTCCCTGCTGTTTGTGAATTACGGAGTTTTCATTTTGTTATATCACCATAATAGTAAAACACTGTGCACCAAATTCTTAAACATATTCCTGTATTTTCTATTTGCGTGTTTTACACATACTGTATTTCTGCATATATGTACCTATTACTGTGGCCAGAGAAAACGACACGGAATCGGCACTTGAAGACAGCAGGACAAGGTGCAATGTATATGCGCACAGACTGTCCAGGGGGTGCGGGTAGGGATGGAATCTCCAACGGCACTGCCTAAAGTCCATTTGCAGCGTAACCTAATTTCTATTCTTCTTGGCATTAGCGCTTAAGAAATCTTCAGCCTACTCATCAGCAGTGATGCTCAGTAGTTAAGTCATTTGTTCTTTGGGTTGGTATAATATTAAATTCTCTCTCTCCTGTCTCTCTCTCTCTCTCTCTCTCTCTCACACACACATACACACATTCACACTCTCAATCATAGTTCCAGACTCTTGGAAAGGTGGGCAACAATCCTAGCTAAATAAGAATTCCCACCCTCCAGGAGAGGATCGAACCGCGATCCCTGGTTTTCGAGGCTAGCACGCTAACCACCAGGCACCTGAGACTGTCTTATCTAGAAACTTCTTATTAGTGGAACTAAACTTTCATTATACATTTTCATACTCGGTGTAGTTAGGAGTACAGTAGGGTAAACCCATAGTCAGATTTTTAAAACATGGGTTACTATGTGATAACTTTGAAATGACCGCTCTTTGCACGACTTCGAGAAAAAACGAACAACAATTTATCTCCAGAAAATAGTACTATAAGTAAGCTATTTTAAAATCCAAACAAATAATGAGTATTTTGAAAATGGTTAACACTGAAGAAAATAAATTGTGTGCTTTAACAAGATCTACATTGTGTTTTAAGATTTTGTGTACCTTTTATGGCCTAGCAATTTTACAAAAGACATTCAAAACTTCACAGGCTGTACTAAGAAAATTCAATATAGGTACACATTTTTGGTCATCGAAAAGCCTAAGCATATGGTGTTTTAATGAAAATTATTAGTCATTTTGAGAAAATAAAAACTAACGAAACATTTTCCATATAAAACGTAATTTGGGCTGGAGCGATTTTCTTGAAAATCTTCGTGTCTTATGTTTGGAAGAAGCTGAACTTAAATACCAATTTTGGTATTTCAATAAGCTTTCGTTTTTGGGTTATGGTGTTCATACACACAAGCGCGCGCGGACCAGTTTCTATTTTTTGTTTGTTTAGGGACCTCAAAATGTGTATTTCCGTTGAAATCTCCATATCGAACTTTTGGATAGAATACAATACTTATTCTGCTTACTATAGGTAAGCAATGGACTAATAAGCTGTTGTAAGCATATATAAGCTCTATAAAAGTAAAGGATAATGGCTAGAGAAAACCATGTAAATGTAATAACATAGCCTTTTTCTGTTTTCTTTTTTTACCTTTCTACATTATTCAAGCCGTTATTGGCGATTATTGCCTTAAACAAGCCTCAAACCTCAAGTTAGCGTTTTCATTGCGATGAAATGTAGGCCTAGTAACGGTCGCGTTGCAGAAAAAGAAAGAAATAAAACCGATGGAGCATATTATAGCTGTTAGAAGCGTTAATCCAAAATTATCTGAGGATTTGCCAGCTATAAGCTTTTAATTCTGTTATTTGCGGTACCTTCGACAAGCATATCAAAGCATGTTATCTAAGAAGCAAACGGCAAGAGAATAAAGGCAAGTGCTGTCACTCATTGCTGATAACGACGATAGTAATCTGTCTTCATCCATCACAAATAAAAGACAAGCAAGTATTTGCACAAACCACTGTGTACTTAACTGGATTTTTGCTTCTTCTGAAAATAGAAAAAACGTGGACAAACAAGTCTCGTGGTTACAAAGCTGTTTCGACCTGATCGCTTATTTACGGATATTTTACTTCCTCCATCAATTACAGATATAATACATTAGTCCAAAAATCTATATCGCCTTTTCACTTGTTTTGACATTTCCTAGGTAAAATGCGGAGTTAAAAGAAAGCCGTGTACCTACACACACACACACACACACACACACACACACACACACACACACACACACACACACACACACACACACACACACACACACACACACACACACACACACACACACACACACACACACACACACACACACACACACATGTACAATGTTTACTGTATGGGCACAAACTATTTTAAAGACAAAAGGTCCTGAAAATTACTGATTTGGCACTTAGGGAAGCGTAACAATGAGAAACAAAGGAAGATTTCAGCACTGCAACCACTGCTTCTGGCAACAAAGCTCCGGGAGGAAGGGATGACACGAGAGGTTATAAAGAAGGGCTGGGCAACTGGTGCTCAGAGGGCGCAGATTGCTCACGACCGTGAATGACAACTGTATGTTTAGCAGGTAAAAATGAAGGTCGCTGAAGGTATCGCGGGAGTGGCCCAGGCCTGGTATAAAGGCACTGTAGGTCTCTTGGCGAGAAAACGTCCGAGGAGTGTTGTACTGTGTCCCTCTCATGAGAATGTCACCATAAGGAACGTGTTTGGTATCAACAACTCTAGCTTTTCTACGACTGAATACGGCTGGACTTTCACTTATCAACAAGGCTTAGACCTAGAAGACATACGCTCTTCTAGCAATGCTGGGAAACTAACGTTGCGCGATATGTTGAAACTCTAGCCGTAATCTTTCACAAAAATCGTGCAACACTAAGAGTGCGAGTAAATTATGTTCAAAGTTACTCTTATTTCTCAGTGATATTTCTAAGTGAAATGTCAATAATATGAATCTCTTTATGCAAGAAAAATACTTACTAAAAACCAAAGGGCAAGGAACTGAGAAAGGATGGTTGAAAATTGAATAAAACGCCCTAAACAGAAAATGGCATAAGATGACAAAATGTGACCTAACGATTCTGCATTTTCATAGTTTGTGACCCATGATAAGGATTTATGTAAAGCATATGATGCAACAATTAAAAGATATGTAATCAGGATCCGGACTCTAGCTAAGTTGTCTCTATCAGCGCGTAAGTTTTGTAACATATTTAGATCAAGATGTCCAGTGTTGTCCATGAGTTATTTTTTCTAATATTCAACTCCAAATGAACTAGTGGAATATCTAAATCAGCATATAAAACAGGAAAATCGTCGTGCTTCTGAGTGCTTCAAGACGCCAAATATGCAGGAACCACTTTTATGCAGGATTTGTAGAAGAAAATTAATGTGTTAATTAATAGCGGATGAATTAAAAGAGACGTGTAGATTAAAGTCTGCTGGGTTTCAATCAAACGACATTCTCTTCTTAGCAATTATTATTCCTAAAAACGCAGTACCTGTCTTCAATGGAGTATGGTAATAAGACAGTAATAAAACTTAGGCATTCATATTTGTTGTATGAACAGAGTTTTGGAGGGGTTTTCCCCTTAGATTGTGGATAAAACTACCGCAATAGACATCATAATGATGCAAGCTGGTGATGAATTTCAAGAACATTTTCTGCTGGTGCAATGTCACACCTTTCCCAGAAATTTCTGTTTGGTAACTATATAGCTCCACAAATACTTTCCCCTAATGAAGAAGCCTAGAAAAATATCAACTCTACGTATGTATATAATTTTCGTCAGCACGCTGTATTACAGCTGTTAGGAAACGCTGTCTCTTCATCACAGGAACCCAACGCAGCAAGCGGCCTGGTAACACTTTCCAGTTCAAAGTTCATACTGATGTATAAGCCTACTATATCTATAAAAACAAATAAAGAAGTAATGAACTATGTGAACTCTTAGGGAGAGGAGTGACTCATGTTTATGGAAATCGATAGAAGAAAATAGTATTAGTCACAAAGGGCTCGCATCCTTTTCAGAAAAACAGGGTACATTTCATACACACGTCCCTTGATATCCAAAACAGCGGCTTTCAAACTTTCTATTCCTATTTCTAACCCCTCTCCCAAGAAAAGAAAATACAGAGACTCAGCTTGTTGTTTAAATCAGTGATGTTCAACCTTTTTCGCCGCGCGATTTTGTTGTTTTGGGCTAAACTTCAGCCCCTGGGTCCCTTAAACTGTAAACAGCTCCGATCTTTTCAAACATATGTCAGTTAAACTCTAGGAACATAGCTAATTGGTGAAAAGGAACAACATTATTAAAGAGATTAAATCTACTAAATACAGGTAAATGACCATAGCAGTGCAACAGACATTCTTAATGACATCGAAGTGCTTAGAAAACATATGACTCATGCAAAATGGGACAAATGATGGTGTGGCATGCAGGCTCTCCTTGATTTTATGTACTGCTTTCTGAATCATTGCCATTTTCAAATGAAGATGCTAATGCTGTGTTTACTCTCGTTAGCGGTGGTGGTAACCGCCTCGTACGAGAGAATAGTCATCTAGAAAACCCTTCCCTTCAGAAATAATGCTCTTGGGATTTAGGAATATCGCATTCAATTGTGACGTAGCTTAATGCACATCAATTCCGAGTTTTTCCGCACGGAACAAGAACAATTAAAATTATGTTTCTTTTTAATCAGTGCGTGTAAACTTTACACCAACTATTCAATAAAATAAGTAAATAAATACATAAAATAAAACAAACAGCAACGTGCCACAATTCTACCAGCTCTTTCATCATTTAACAGCTTATTTGCTAATGATAGGTTGCTCTAATGACTCTTCGACATTTTTTAAAATCCGAACTAAGTGATTCGGAATTAGTGGGAAATAGATAATCTTTTCCTGTTTTCCTACCATTTCGACGAATATTGATATAAAGCAATTATGAATATAACTAGTTTCACGAAATTCGGTTTTTGAATTATGTGGGGAAGTTTAAAAATTCCAAACAGTCTGCGACCCTTCTCATGAATGCAAAGGAACTCATTCGATTCCCGACCGAAGTGGCGTATTTTTTCAGTTGCGTAGAAACCACCATTCAAGGTTCAAGACTGAGAAGGCAATGTTAAACTATCGGAGCGTTTCATTATCTAATACACTCTTGGGCAAATCATGGTGCCGTAAAGGGTTGTGTCTGCCTTCGAACAGAACACCCATTGTTTTAAGCATTACATTTAAACGTAGAACTGTAGAACCAGTTTGCATATTTCTTTTACTGTTACTAAACTATGCGCGCGCGCGCGCGCACACACACACACACACACACACACACACACACACACACACACACACACCACGCACATACATACACACACAAAACACACACATATGTATAACAGGACACTTGGGTATATTATATATACCTAAACGTAGCGAAAATATGACGGACAAAGAAAGTAAACTATAGTGTATAACCAGAAAAGCAAAACTGTAGAACCTCCCCCACCCCTCTCTCGAAATATTCACAGGTCAAACCATATCCAGCCAACCAAATGACGTAAAATTTTAATCCGATTCATTTAATTGTTTATACATCACCAGCATTGATGTAGGACGTTGAAGTTTCAGATACGTACTTTTGATGTTTTTGCGATTTGAAAATACTCGAAGTCGTTCAAGTTTCCTATATATACATCAGCAACCATAGCTATTTCCTATTATTTTAAAGCCTTTTCTACTCTTTCCATACACCATTAACAGGGGTTCCAGTAATAAAAGCACAAATTTCGTAAACTTTCAATTTTTAACAAATGGATGTATTAAAATAAGATACTATATAGACTTGAATTCAGAGTTTCATCTCTCAATATCCTTGGGATCATATTAATGAAAAAGAAAGGAATTTGCTAGTACCGTAATATGTTACGGACGCCATTATTTCCTCTGATATTTTCCTGGATGTGATTATAAATAAAACTGTGTATATATGTATATAATATTTTCTTTGTTTTTTTTTCTAAGAAATGTAACATTTAATCATTTATCTTATAACCTCATGGATAAAATAATAACAACCTAAGTTAACTGAATTTTAATATTTGTTAAACGTACCAAATTGCTTCATTAATTTCATACACCGGATCAAATTGAAACCTTAGAACATACTACAAAGAAGGTTTCAGGGATACTTTTTACGTTTTCTATTGTCTATGTATAGTAGGTAGGGGAAGTGCTGTGTTCTACCCAAAAAATCGTTATGGAGATTTTACTGTAAATATTTGTTTCGAGGTCCACTGAAACTGAAGGATTTATATTTTCCCTATAGAATAATGTAATAACATCATTAAAAGGCTGTAAAGTACCAACAAATCCTATCTTATTAGGATCCAAAATTCAATTTTTGAAAAAAGGTGTATGTGTGTGACTCAAAAACGAAAATTTTCATAAATGCCTATTTCATATTTGATTGCGATGCTGTTTTAAGTATGCCAGGTGATAATTTTAAAGAAAAATTGCCGTTTATTTTCATTTTCTCAAAAATGGTTTTAACGAGTTTGATTAAATGATCACGTGTTTAGGATGTTTGCATGGCCAATAAAAATGTATGGGTATCTTGAATTTCCTGCGTCTTGCCTGTGAAATCCTATCTATTCTGAATTAGTGACGTATAATTTGGTATAATTGGTAAAGCATAAAGATAGACAAAGAACTTAGTAGAAAAAATGATAGCTAAATCTATGTCAAGTAGTTTTTTGTAGTATGTAGCTGCTTTCGAAGTGTTCATTACTGTATTGTTCAGTTGTTCCGGTGGTAGTAGTTAGGTTTAGGGCACACAACTGGTGACGCGCCCTGATGGTATGTGTAGCACGTCATGGTTATTTTATGCCTAATGGGCTATTAGTAACGAAGCTCATGATACCGAGTTTTATATTCGGTTTTACGCGACCAATCGAGTCCACGTTGTTTAATTAGAGACTATACATTAATATTTATCTTATGTAACGTAACGGGAACAGAGGAATAGGTTTTATATGACAATTACAATATGTGAAGAAGTTTGTGAAATTGCAATGGGCGCAGAAAATTCATCAAATGTTTTCTTCCATTTGTATAGCCCATTTACCAGCAAGATTACTCCACGGTAACGTATGAGGCTCGCATTCGGGAGGTGGTCGGTGCGATTCCCGTGGCCGACCTTCCTGACCCATGTGTTTCCCTGAGTGGCTAGGCGAATGCTGGGAAAGATAATTCCATCCCCCGAATTTCCTGTCTTTTCATTTCACCTCCTTACTGATCATTTCACTTCGTCTTTCATCTGCTAGGTTGTTTCAGCGTTGTATGTGTTGGCGGGAGTTTTGGTGTGTATGGCTTGTTCTCTGTAAATCCTCATCCTTCGGATTGGGGGAAGTCTCCGAGTGCTGGTCCCCCAGGATATCTGTAAGCCCACAGAGGGAGATGAGCCGGTGTACGAGCCGCCACCGGAGTTCAAATCTTTAGTCGTTAGGGACCATGCCCTCTGCTGTCGTTTCTCCTCAGGTACAACCACCCTTCGTATCCTTTCCGCTCACTCTTCCCTCCTGGGGAGCACACCTTTAGCGGCATAGGTACAAAATATTTCATTGGTCGAGGTACTAAGCCCTCCCTTCCGAACTTTGTCTATATATCTTAACCTTTATAGCTCCCTTTAGCCTCTAAGGCCACGTCTGAAACTTTGGCTTGAGAAACCGCTGAAGGTAATTATAACTCAAGGATTTGTAGATTCCTTAACGTTGATTTTGGACACTTTTGCTATGAATCACAATTACATTCAAACAGGCCACATTCACTATTCATAGTTCCAAACTTTGCGAAGGGTGGGGAATGATCCAAAATAAAGAAAAATCTCCGTTCTAATCGGGAAGCAAACTAGGAACCTCTAGGAAGAAAATCAGGGATGTTTGTTCAGAATAACGCTTAAGTATTTTACCTAACACAACAATGAAATTTTACACAACTCACTTTTTGCAAGTTTTTCAGATGCCTATGGTGACAAAATTGGAGGACTATGGATCACCTTTCCATTTACGAAAACGCGCTAATTGAATGAATGAGACCAAGATTTCATTTTTGTGCTAGATAGAATTTAAGGTTTTTTTTCCCTCTTATTTTTGTAATGGACAAACGTCTCTACAAGTTCTCAGTGTTTTGTTGTAATATCCTCAACAACTGAGGGGAAACAAAAACAACTGAATGAATTTGCTAAGTTTAAAGATCTCAAGATTCATTTTACTTAAGTAATTTGGATTATCTTTGTGGAGTTTAATTTCAGATAAGTGATTATGGATGGGCATATACGATTTTTCATATAATTTTTATTTATACCTACGTACAGAAAAGTAAAATCAATTGCAATTGCAAAACAACATTTTATTTTTAAAGTTCATTGGAAGTATCTTTGATGATACAGAAGTTGCAATAATATTTGACAGTTCTTTGTTCAAGGAGAGGATTTCAAGCTCTAAGGACCATGAATGGAGGTGAATTACTTCAATACGCACAGGGGAGTTATATGCTCATATTTGTTAGGCAATGTATCCATGAAATTTGGTGAAAATTGCCGAAAATTTTGATTTTTACTTTTTGCATTTTTTATAATGCTTGTACTTTGTACTTTAACGGCATACTTCAGTTTTCCCAATATCAACCATTTTTAAAGCTCCAGGAGGGTTTTTAAATGTCCCAGTGTGGGTGAGCGTTCCTCGCTAAGCTTCATCGTTACAGCTTTGGTGGTCTCTTGCAGGGAATTTTGCTTCAGAAAGGTTGTGAGTTGACTGTGCTGAAATGAATTCGATGGGTATATCGAATTGAAATGCCGCGAGTCTGACACGTTTTGCTACCAAACAGAGAAATACCGTCAGTACTCTGTAATTCTGTAATCTTGCCAGGTTGTCAGTGCTTCAGTTACGTACTAGGCATTGTTTAGGTAGTTAATAGATGTTAAGTTATTCGTTAGCCTATAGTAGAGCCGTAACAAGAAGATATTTTATGATTTTGTGCATAAATTTACGCAAGTGCATAGTGCAGAGGTTAGCTAAGAACAATGAACTTCCAAATGTTGTGAACAATGCGAAGGCGAAAGGAAAGTTTTCATATTAAGAAACAACCAAGCAAACTTAAAACTCTCAAGAACTGCTACTGAGGCCAAGAAGAAAGCAACAGAGGGTCCCATATATGGTGCTGGGGAATTTTAAGTTAATTGGATTTACAAAAACATACTGTTAAACTTTAAAATTCATTTTTTTTTCAGTTCTTTTTTTTTTTCAGCACTTTTCACTATTTAAAATGCTCCTTGGACCCTAGTTTATATCTTATTAGCTTGAAATTTTCAGGAGACCTTCAGAGATTGAGGTTAAAATTTGTTGTGCGCTAGTTAAAAATGTTAAATAATTGAGCTGAAATTAAATATTTTTCATATCTCATACTGAAAGAATAGAACATTTTGATAAATTGTATACAAAAGTTTTTTTCTCTTAAACTAATTAAGTCTAAGCAATTTTGGTATGATAATTTCTTTATATTTGTATACTGAGCTCAAATTAAAAATTTAGGAGAGATACAACAAAACTGTGGGGTCCAAGGGTCATTTCGTATGAGCATATCAAAAAATAAATAATTAATAAATACATTAAGAATTTAAAAATGGTTTGACATATGACATTGAAATTTATTTACTTTATGTTCTGAGGATGTGGAAAAAATTCAAAGCAATCGCAAGAAAACTGTGGATTTTTTTAATTTTCAGAGATACATTATCTTAATATTATATTTTTGGTCCGTTCTCATAAAAGAGCATAGAGTAACACGATAATCAAACTATGACATCACAAATAATTGAAATGGGCTCTTTTTTGGGCCGACCAGCTAAAAAGCTATATAGGCCATTTATAACAGTAATGTAATAGTAAATAACAGTGAAGTGGGTCACATGACTCCATAAACATATGTATCATGTTAAAAGTTAAAAGAAATTAAGAACATAACAATGATGCTTACAAAAAGGTTAAGTAGCGGCCCCAGATCGCGAAGGCAGCGTAACTGGCCGGGAGGGCTCGGAGCACTGACCACATCCCACCCTCCAGTACTGCACCCACCAATTACGCCTGTAGTGGGCAGAGGTGGGGGATGCAGCGGCTGGGCGGCAAGCCTTGGCCCTTCATGGGCTGTTGGCTAGTTTATAAGCATGTGTTTTACTAGCTCACCCTCACACGGAAGAAACGTATGTGAGGAAAGGCCGAACCAGAGATTTGTATAAAAGAATGGAGCAATTAAGACCAATTCTGGGTCATCTATTTATGAGAGCACATAACCTTCTACTTCTATAGGCGTAGCAAGCGCCACAATCTCCTCTAGGTGGGCTTCCATGTTAAGCTGGTGTCTAATAAGGCACCAAGTTATTTAGCAGGTGCATGTGAGCAGAGTCATGATAATTGTACATTCGTTAGAAATAATGTTGACACCGCATTACAAAATCTCAAAGAAAATACTCCAGCTTCAATCTGGTGAATGTTCAGCAAAATGCGCAAGGTTGCAAGCCATCCTGTCAATGATCTGACTGACAAATTGAGATTAAAATTAGAACAGAACAGTATCATCTGCATACAGGGCCGTACAGCTAGGTTGCAATTGGGGTGTATCATATGTAAATATATTAAATAATAGGGATGCGAGTATTAATCTTTGTAAGACTCCAGCAGCGATTGCTCTGAGTGCTGATGTGAATCAATCTATACGAACCATAAACATGTGTTCCGTTAGAAAACTCTTGACAACATGGATAAGGTAGTTCGGTAACCCAGTTTGTATCATTTAAGTAGCTGTCCTCCGTGGCAAACTTTATCGAAGGCTTCAGCAAATCTAACAAAACAGCTGCGAATTCTTTAAGTATACCTTCGATTATTTGAGATAACTGGCATGTTGAACAACGGTTAGGATGGAAACAAATTGATAATATGGAATAATATTGTTGTGAAATACGACGTTGAAAAGACGTTTATGAATACTTTTCTATCAAACAACTTTGATAATATTGGTAACAAACTGATGGGTCGATAGCTAGACGGTGTGTTGGATTTGTTAGGTTTATGGACAGCAATCTCAACGCTTTTCCATGTCTGTAGAAAAGAGCCAATTCTCGGAGAAGCGTTGAAGGTTGTAGCTAAGTACGCGAAAGCCTTTGTAAAGTTCTTTTGCACAATGTTTGGAATCAGACCATGCCCTGATGACTTTCTATTAGGTAGCTATCTAACAAAGGAGCCGATTCATGTACAGAAGTAAGATATATTTTGTTTTGAATATTTCTTTGTTGACTTGATGAAGTTCTTTTGTAATTTTATTTGTGGTCTGTTCATTAACACTTTTACTAGGAGTGAATATGTGTTCATTATGTGAAGCAAATATGTTGCATTTAGAGCTGGCGCTGGAAAAAAAATCTGTCCATTGGCGTATCTCAAAATCAGCTTTGTTGCTTGCCAGTGTATCATCATTGATGAAAGAATGATATGTATCAAATCGAAACTTATCTAGTTCTTGTTTAAGTGTGCGAATGAGACCGTAAGCTTTCTTCTTGGCCACGATGTCCTTTCTCGTTGCATTGACAACGAATACAATGGTTCTCTTGAATTTATTTCAGAATAAACGACGGTTAGCATAAGGGTGGTGTTGGTCTCTTAAAGCAAGTCTCTAATTCCTTGATGTAAGTAAGAATATTTTCAGTGAAGTTTGCAAAGGTGGGTACAAGGCTGATTGGAATTTTTCCTAATGGACCTAACCAGCAATCAGACGTGGTGCTTTTGTACGAAATTGGCACTTAATTTAAATATAATGAGACCTGGCCAGTGATATGACTCACGTGTTGTTAGAAATGTGATATATGTGGGTAGATGCACATTCTTATGAATGTCAATATAAAGAATATCAGAAGCAACATTAGAGTTATACAGAGAATATGTCAGTTGGTGCAGTAACATAAGAATTGTATTTATTAGTTCTGTCATAAAGACGGCCACCGTTTGGACTTGTGGTTCTACAAATCCAAGCTGTGTGTTTACAATTTAAGTCTCCCAAAAGAACAGTCGAGTCTGCACTTGGAAAGAGCAGAGAAAGATAGCTTACGTTAAATTGGTAAGATAGAGGCCTGTAGTACATAATCATTGTCACGATAGTGAACTCTGATACCAGCAATTTCAAGTTCTGTTGAAGTAGGAAGGATGATGCAGAAATTGTGGACCCAACAATCCGGTTTGAACAATCACCTAAACAGCCTGAAGAAGTTGCAGCAGAAAAGAAGAGGATTTATGAACCAACAATACCATATTTTATAGACAAATATAAAATTAAAAAAAAAAAATTGTTGCAAGTGGTCTGCTCTTTGGTGCACGGGGAACCACCACAAAACATTTTATTTCGTGGCGGGGCGTCTCCCCTATGTAGAGGTTATCCTCATCGCCCGGCCGCTGCATCCTCCAGCCGCAGCCAAGGCCATGGAGGAGTGCAGGTTGGGGGTGGCGGGGGTCAGCACGTCGACTACCCCGAACGTAAGGCGATTACTTGGCCTTTTAGGGACACTACCTTTCTATCAGGATAGCTCCTCAATTGGCCCGTCAGGGATCTAACGAGGCTGAGTGCATCCCGTAGGTACCAGACCTCCCAGCGGGGGAAAAATCCGGTACCGGGAATCGAACCCGGGTCTCCGTGCCAGAGGCAGGTGCGCTACCAACTGCGCTACGGAGGCGGTCCGGGGGAAAACAATTTGGAAAAATAGAATAGAATCACAGATTGTTACAACAACAATAAAATATTCTGTAGCTATTTTGAAAAACCATCTTTATGAGAAACACGTTGTTTAGTTTTTTTGTTTAAATTGCTAGGTTTATAATAGTTATGTTTTATACGATTGTTGCTGTTATTTTTTATCATTGTCTTTGTTGTATTTGCTATCCATTATTTCTGTATGAGATTAATTATTATCTGTAGTATTCTGTAGGAGAACCCTAAATAGGGTCAGATGATCAAATAAATATGAATGATGACTAAGATTGTGCTTTACTATTATTGCTACTTCTCTGGAAGCAGTGTGAGCATTTCTATCATTTCTGTATATTTTATACCCAGACATTTTGAACGATTCATTCGGCAAAAAGTGGGTTTCCATGACACAGACTATGTCGATGTTATGTACTGATAAGAAAGCAAGAAATGAGGTCCTCTTAGAGCGAAGGCCATTGGGATTCCAGTTTAAAATTGTTAACTGGTGTATCAACAGTGTTTTACGCGTTGCCACTTTGATAAACTGAGATAACACAGAAAAAAGAAGCTGTTGAATTGCTGGCAAATGTGAAGTTAAGAAATACAGAAAATGAGGATTAGCTTGGTTTAATAAGCTAGAGAGAAAAAAAAAAAAAAAAAAGAGGAAAATGAATCTGAAGAGAATCATTTACTTGATTTGTTTGTTGCGTTGTTGCACATTAGCTCCCTTTGTGACAGTTGCAAAGCCGCCTTGCGAAGTACGTAGATGGTTTAGCTGTGTTAGCTGGTTGCTGTTGCTCCCTTGTCCATTGTGCAGTTACTGAAGCAGAATTTTATGGGTTATCCTGTTCTACATTTTGTAGTGGACGATTAACTTGAATTTAAAATATACGTTCTTTTAGCTTTCGGTAGAACGGGAGCCTCTATAGATAGCTGATTTAACTGAGCTCTTTGTAGTTTACACATTTTGGTGGTGTGGCTTTTGGTTTAGGATACTGCAAGAAATGATGGACTGCAAGGCATCTGATGCAATACAATTAGTCTGTTTTAAAGATTAACATATACGTCCCTTGGTGCAGTGTTCTATTCTTAAAGTGCTTTGAAATTATAGAAGAAATTATTATCATATAGTTACATTGTATGTTGGTAATTGGGGTGTCACAGAACTTGTGCTCCCAAGGGTGAATGGAATAGCACTGAAAACCAGAACATCATTCGAGATGTAGACAATTCATTGTTTAATTAAGTCCACAAAATTAACACATTTTGGGAGACATGCTCGTATTTTCAATATGCAGATAGGTAATCGGCAGAGTCATTCTCGAGAACTGAAGTGAGACATTGTTTTCTGAATGAGACGTTGCTTTGGCAGTGTTTAACGCCCGCTTTTACTACATACGGCACCGCAGGCGGTAAGAATGAGAGAGGGCAACCGGCGCTTAATTCCCTTAACGCCCTTATGAGGACAACTAGGTAGGAACTTTTAAACTGTATAAGGACAATTGGGGCACACACGTAAGATATTTTCACCCAACATAACCGTTTTCACCTTCTCATTTATGTTTGCTTTCAGTGTTTAATTTTTCTTTTTCATTTTTCTTTTATTAGTTCTACTTCTCTTTATTTTTCGTTTTTCCTTTGCTGCTTTTTGTAAATTTAAGTTTACTTTACATATTAGAAAATATACCCATACATGAACCCTTCTTTTTTGTTATTATAAGTTAAAAACATTTTAGGGGGGTAAAGTACTTCATATTTTGAAGTATTAAATATATAAATGTATTTATTATTATTATTATTATTATTATTATTATTATTATTATTATTATTATTATTATTATTATTATTATTATTATTATTATTATTATTATTATTATTATTATTATTATTATTATTATTATTATTATTATTATTATTATTATTATTGTTAGTGTATCTCCTCCCATAGATACGAAATTACCAGTCTTTTCTAATGACCATTCTTAATACCGCTGCACGAAATAGTCCAGTGAAGGGCTCTACATAATATAGTGAGCGTGTGTGTGTTAAATGTGTTGTTCTATAATGTGGGAAAATATCAGCAAAATAGTATATGAATATGCAAGTTTTTTGCTTTTAAAATAAATTCATATCCACATAAGGGACATTTTACTACATACGTTTTGAAGTTCATTGTAGAAAATATTAAGAGTTTTACGGGAGAAGATATATTTTGAATATGGAAATAAGCAACAAATTGAATATTAAAAATATCCATGGTGTTTGTATACTTTGGGGTACTTAACGGGCACAGTGTTGTAAGATGGCATGGAAAACACGAATTAATTTATTCTTGGAGAACAAAGTGTTGTGCGGTGTAATTTACATAAAGGATGGCTAAAGAATTTATTATTTTAATCAAAGTAGCCAAAATGGCACTTCACTCTTGCTTTAACACATTGAAATTATCTTCTACGTTTCTATTTATTTATTTTCCCCCGCTCACGGAACTGTGAATTACAATTATTTCAATTTATCCAATAGAAGGTAGTTTCCGAGCTTGTAGGCCGTGTTCCAGTCGATGAAGAAGCATCTGACGTTTCGCCCAAGACTCCGTTGGGCATCTTCAGAGAGAGTGACACCTGGCTGGTTAACAACTGGTTAACTCTAGCTGTTAACCAGCCAGGAGTCACTCTCTCTGAAGATGCCCAATGGAGTCTTGGGCGAATTTTTCATCGACTAGACCACGGCCTACAAGCCCGAAAACTACCTTCTATTGGATCAACGCCGGCGATGAAAGCCTAGGCATGTGTATTTCAGTTTGTGGTTGTGTCGACTTAGGCCATCAATAAGAAAAATGTTAGGGTGACCGCTTATGAAATTGGTCTCAAATAAGAGGGAAGAATCTTGTCACTTAACACAATTTCTTGTCAATAAAGTTTCGTGTTACTTGAAGTTTTCAATTCCGTCTCCACCCTTTAGAGATGCGTTTTTCGTCCTCCCTATCTTAAGATTTTTCTGTGGCTCCTCCGTTAAAGTTAGAATCTGATTGTGAAGACCGACAGCAAACATATCTCAGTTTGTGAAGAAATCGGTTTTTTAATAAGTAAGGTTAATGACCAGTGCCCTAAATGTCCGAACATGTTCAATGAGGTGGCACTAAATTGGGATAAATAGTCTCATTAAACATGGCCCAGTAGTCATTGCCCATTCTACTTGACAAACGAAGTCTCACTATAATGCCATAAAACTGTTTTTAAAAAGTAAAAGAACGTATCTTTAAAAACAGAATAATACAGAGAGATTTCATTAGCTTAAGTTATATAAGTCTGTTTATAAAGATTTTGGCAACGTTTATCATGTTGCAGATAATGATCAGAGATAAGCTTTAGAATATGTTTCGCAACCTGGTTCTTTGCTTATTTCAACAACTGCACAAACAGAACTTTCTGCGCCTAAATCTTTGAAATGTATTAATATTCTGCTCGGATTTATCTATACAATTATAAAAATACATTTGAGAGAAAGGGAGAGAGAGAAAGAGAGAGAAAGAGAGAGAGAGAGAGAGTAGGATGTCAGAAGTCATACAATTGATTTTGATTATTCTTTCGTCACTGAAAACGACCGTTCTTCCCGACAGACATGGACTGTAAGATCTAATTTAAATTCTTAAATTACTAACGACTACAACAAATTTTCAAGGCCTGCGTAGTAGAAGAGGAAACTGTTTGACGCATAACATGAAATACATACTTACAAATAATTCGTTTGGAATACCGTGGAATACAAAATAGTTGTTGTTACTCCACAGAAAATAATTATATTTATATAGGTAGATATATTTATTATCTTTATTGGTGTCAAATTACTCAGCTCATTATGGAAACACGTAGTGCATGCTTCTTTGACGGTACATGCATATTTAAGATACAAGTTAAACATGAAGAAAAGAAGGAAAAACAAGAAAGAATAAATTGTATTTAGCAAACCTGATCTGGCTTTGCGCACTTTAGCCGGTAAATAGGCCATGTTTGCCAGGTTCTATGGTCAGCCAGCAGATCCCAACATGCTAATCTCCTGCTAGCTGGACTTACATTTCTCTGTGAATTTAATTTACCTCTGGTAACACCCAATGTGCACATCCCTACGGAATATGTACGCAATTCCTCCACAGAATGGACAGATTCTCCTGCCAGAACCGTTAGTCATTTTTGTGTCCTCTAGCCTCTCAGTCTAGCATGTCCTCCTGGCCTGAGAAGTATATACGTCTCTTTATACCAATGCAGTTTTATTTAATTTGTAAGGCTTACAGAGGGATTAATGTTACATATGATTCAATTTACTCTTGACCGATGTCTATTAGTCTTTGCTTGGCGCCTTTCAATATATTTTTTTCATTTATTTCACCTCTGCCATACAAAGTCCATACATATTCTCCTCAAACCTCTTTCCAGTTCAGCTGTTCAAAACTTAGTTTGGAGCGTAGTGTGGAATGATCGCACTTCCTATTTGCCACTTGTTCATAGTATAAAACCGGTGAATCAAAATAAAAACAAGAGTGGACCTACTAAGTTGAATGTCAAGCATAGACTGTGTAACATTTCTTGACGTATATACTTGTAGGCTAAGACTAAAATACATCATTTTGTGTTCTCATTTCTCTTTTATTGGTGGCTGCTGCTTCACATGAATTTACAATAATTATCAAACTTTAAAAAAAGAAATATTTTGCACCGTTTTATAGAAACACAAATAGGGTACCTTTTATATGAATATACTTAACTCAGAGCAGCGAAACTTGGCAGTATATTCTAAAAGTGTAATAAACAATCCATGGATAATTTTTTTTAATATTCTGAAAACAATAGCACTTATGATTTTGCGCACCAGTGATTTTAGAACTTTTTGGTTTCAAACCAAAAGTGTAATTTGTTTTATTTAACAGCTGGTAGCATAATCAACATTTTGCTGCATACACTTTTCCAGAATTACATAAGGAGCTTGATCACACCGTTGTATTACAGCTGACTGATTGAATTCTGAGAAACTGTACTATAAGGACACTTTTATGATTAATTTCTTTTTTCTTTTTTTCGCCGTTGGTGAACAATTATTGCATTTGAAATGCACATGGCAGGTTTCACTACATTATGTTAAAAGCTTTGGAAGTTATACTTAATTGTTTCTAATCATACATTCTCATCTACGTCCGCTGAAACTGTTGGCAGAGACATGCATTTGTGATCGGAAAGCCCACGGTTCAAATTCCACCAAAACCACCCTTCATGATTGAGATTTACTGCAGGATTTCCTCAGTCCTCATAACTGATAATTGCAGGACAGGTACCTTAAACTCAGACCTGGAACGCTTTCTTCCAAAATTTCCTTTCCCAATTATCATTTCATGTATCATATTATGTGTCCACCTCTGTGGTGCCGTATGAATAACAACAGCCACTAAGCACTATCAAAAGAAATGCTGCATGTGTGCAGCATTTAGCATTAAAATATCTAAGTAACTGTTATTATAATTCATGCATGTAGTGAAGTTGCTGAATGACAAAACAGTGAATACGCGTTTCTAAGAAAGTTTTGCTATATTTCCTATGCCGTAATTAAGTGCATTACCTTTAATGCTAAATAATTATATAAAGAGAGGAAACTGTACAGCGTAACGCAGAAACTACTCAAAAGATAGATATTTCAATTTTATTAACAAGTCAGCAGTACCTACACCTATATCCTCAGCGCTTCGAGAGGAAGGGCTGAAGCGAAAGGAGACAGAAGGCGGCCGATCCAGGTGTCCCGACATACCAAAAGGCAGGGTCCCTACTATTTTAAGATTGAAACTCCCCGGTGACGTCTACTACAACCGACTGCTGTCCCGCTGGAGCCGATCCATTCTTCGTGGGGCTTGAAGCCAAAGATTGCACCCCCAAAGGATGAAGATTCACAGAGAGCAAACTCCCCGCCATGCAGCGCCCAATATACCTACCTGTTGACAAGGGGTCTACCCTGATAGGACCAAGCGGCTGAAGGGCGAAGTGAAATGAGAATGGAAGGAACATGAAGTGAGAGGAAATGCGGGGGATGTAATGAACCTTCTTAGCATTCGGTTAGCGACTCAGGGAAACCCCCGAAAAAATGGGTCGGGAATCGAACCCACAATCTCCCGAATGCAGGCTACAGACGCAACCGCCTGAGCTATCCCACTCGGTACATTGAGGCTAAAGTTCAGGTAATTTGGAGGGGAAAGATCTCTATGCATGAGCGTTTATTTGAACACCGTCTATCGCGTATATGCCAATTGGTAACAATTTTAGAAAAATGGTGTGTGTGTGTGTGTGTGTGTGTGTGTGTGTGTGTGTGTGTGTGTGTGTGTGTGTGTGTTGGGGGGGGGCAGCATTAAGTCAGAAACGAAAACTCGGATAAGGTTAAGTTCCATATTTGAGTCAGTAGATGTTCAAGAAAATTCTGCTACTTCAAACTACCCTTTAAATAGAAATAATACCATAGGTTTGAGCAACTTGCGTGACTAATAAATAAAATATTATTGAACTTTTTGCATAATTCTCTTCATTCTAGATTAATTTCGTACTCGTACTCAACCTATCCCTCCCCTCAATTATGTGTTTAATTTCTGTGGCTACATCGTGGCTTTGACCTGAGAAACAACATTTTGACGTCAAAAAGTGTACAAACTAGTGTATCGTCGTCTTTTTACTTTCTCTACTGGTAAGTAGAGGAAGTATTGTATTTCACCCAAAAATTCGATGTCGAGATTTCACCGGAAATATATGTTTTGATACCCCCTGAATAAAAAAAAAGCATCTTTGGAAAAAGGACCGCGCGCGCGCGTGTGTGTTTGTCAGTCTGAGTGTCAGTCTGTGGACAACATAACTCAAAAACGAAAATTCGGTTAAAAAATAAAGTTGGTATTTAAGTTTAATGTCTTTCAAGGATGCGACACGAAGATTTTGAAGAAAATAGCCCCACGCTAAACTACCCTTTACATGGAAAATTTTTCAAAAATGTTCATTTTATGAAAATGGCTCTAACGATTTTGAACACAATGCAATATGTTTAAGATATTTCTATGACATATTAAATGTATATTTTGAATTTTCTGACTATAGCCTATGTAGTCCTGTTTATTCTGGATGACTTTTGAATAACTCGTAAACCGTAAGAGATAGACAAAATCTTACTATACAAAAATGTATATCTCGCTAAAACACAATTTATGCCTAAATAAACTTTTTTGTAGAGTCATTTGAGCCATTTCTGAGATATTCCTTGTTATTTGTGTCAGTTTCGGAAAACTTAAAATTTTCGTGAAATGGAACATCGTTTATTTTTTATGTTAAGCATGCAAAGAGAACGGGATCTCAAAGCTTTAAAACATTTGACTATCGCTCAGAGCCTGCTGTATTCTCATATTCCTCTTGCACCAACAAGGAAATAAGCAATAATTTGTACAAATATTTATCTCAACTAACACAAAGAAGATATAGGAATAAGAGTTTGTAGGAATGGTTAGTACAAGAGTAGAGAAAGTCATGTGAGTGCAACACATCAGATTTTACTTTTCTGTTTTTATTTACTCACGGTGTATTTATTACACACACACACACACACACACACACACACACACACACACACACACACACACACACACACACACACACCTGCGCGCGCACCCGTTACTCATATGCAGTTACATTAGTGTTCCATTTTCTCAAAAAGTATTTAACTGAGGTACCTAAAACTTTACAGCTGTCATAAACATGTGGCTTTAAAGTGAACCTAATGTGAATGCATTGTAACATCCCCTGTGCAAAGTACAGAGTTAAATTGTAAATTAAATTCTGGGCGAAGTTTCTGTCATTCAAGCAATAGTTTCAGAAATATGTATAAAATTAAAGTTCATAATAACACAAACTACGTTGTCAGATTGTCCGATTCAGTGGAAAACAATTTGTAAATCAGCCACAGAAGATATGTCTTTGAAAAGAGTGCCAAAAATGGGATTAGTAGTATATACCTACACATAACACAAAATAATAAAGTTTTAAACTAATTAACCCCGCGGCGCAACAGCCCTTTCGGGCCAACACCTACCGCTCGGCCGCATCATGAGTGGGGTGCAGTACTGAAGGGTAGGACGTGGTCAGCGCCTCTGTCCCTCTCTGCCGGTATATGCGGTCATTCACAATCAGGGGTCGCTACTTTTCAATCAAGTAGCTCCTCAATTGGCCCCTCAGGGACCGAACGAGGCTGAGTGCACCCCGGACCAGGTCTCCTAGCGGGAGATATAACCTACGCCGGTGCCAAAATATTGCATGTAAATGATTAGAAAACAGATAAGCTAATAATGAAAAATATTCTTACACCAGTATAGTAAAATAAATTGGAGAATATTAGGAAATTGTTAGTCTGCAACAGAACTATTAGACGCAACGAAATGAAATATGGTCAGATCTTAAAACATGTCCCCGAACCTTATTTATTTACGCTTTAAGCCACCTTGGTGAAATTTTCCAAGTAATTGGCAGAAATTTACATCGCAGGGAGTAATGTCAGTGTTAACGGTCACTAAAAAGGATAATGATGAAAATAAATTACATTTAAGGGTAGAGAGATGATTTTAGACTCACAACTGCAGGTTTTGTTTGCTGGCACATTGATATTAGATTATACATAATCTCTCATAAAGACAGTAAAACGTATTACTGCGCAGAATCTGTATTTTTAAGAAAGGTGATATTTTACCAACTTTCTCAGCGGGCACGTACGTAGTAGGGACGGGTATGTGTATGTGTTTGTGTGTGTGTGTGTGTGTGTGTGTGTGTGTGTGTGTGTGTGTGTGTGTGTGTGTGTGTGTGTGTGTGTGTGTGTGTGTGTGTGTGTGTGTGTAGGAACGTGCTTTTGTCATTCGACTCTGGGACTGAGTTTTTCGGTGAGAATGACAAACTTTTCAATTTTTGCATTACATTATAATTATATCATGTATCAAGTTTGCTCCTCTTAAAATATAGGATTTGTGCTTATATTTTGTGCCTCCGTAGCGCGGTTGGTAGCGCACTTGCCTCTGGCGCGGAGGACCCGTGTTCGATTCCCGGTACCAGCACGGCGATTTTATCCCATCTGGGGGGTCCGGCACGGGGTGCACTCAGCCTCGTTAGTCCCGGAGGGACCAATTGAGGAGCTACTTGATAGAAAAGTAGCGGTCCCAGGTCGTGAAGACCGCATAACTGACCGGGAGGGATCGGGACGCTGACCACATACCACCCTCCAGTACTGCACCCCACCAATGGCGCCTGTAGTGGGCCGAGGTGGAAGACGAAGCTCTTCATGGGCTGTTATGCCGGGGCTTAGCTTTTAGTTTATATTTTGCATGATTTTTCTCTCTTCGTTAATACATTAGCAATGGACCTGGTTTTCCATATATTGCATAAACACTGTTTTCTCAGAAACAAAATGGATGCAGCGTTCCAGTATTATCTGAGGTTAGGAAAATCAGTTTCTACCAAGTTGATTTAGTGGTGGAAAAGAAGCCATGTCACTCTACTTGGTATTAGTGAAGTAATAAAGCTAAGAGCAATGAATTACTAACAAATATTAAGCTTCAAATGCAGTATACCTGCATTAAATCATGCATAAGAGGTGGACTGATATTTTTCATACGAAGTAATATAAATCAGTGCTGACAAATGACGCAACTTTTGCCAGTCAGGTATTAGTAGTGGATGTGGGGATTGGCGAGTGCTCAACTGCCATCACACCTTGACCGTAATACTTTTTGTACTACGCCTATCTCCTACTAGGAGTACAGTGAATTGAACACTGGAAGAATACCCGGGCTTAAAAGCTCCACGCCTATGAGTGGGATCGAACCAGGGAACATTCCGTGGCCGGGAATCAGAGCTGCTACGCTCTAGCCCACTGCGCCACAGCAGGGATTACCAGTAAATGTTGAAAAGCTACTTTGGCTGTTGCAAAATTTAGTGGCGGCTGATAGCGGACTATTACTATTCTTTTTCCTGTTGTGCAAATACCTTTTGTGGGTGCAAGTGATATTTATATTACCAGCTTTACAGGTGATTTCACAGCGTGTTTAACTATACAACACCGCAAGGCGAGGCCCTGATTGGAGTTTGTGTTGCGCCATGCGCCATTAAATTTTGAGACAGCTATTGTATCATCTTGTAACTAGCGTGAAGCTCAGGGCATTGGTTTATCTTTGATTTATCTTGTACTCTCACAATATGGGTTTCAAAATGTTGAAAGACATACAGTCACTGTAATTTTATGATTTATTGCATTTCATGCATCATATTATTAACTGTAAAATACTTCACCTACAAAAGCATTATTATGTTAATAAAGCAAAGCCGGTCTAGACGATTTAAGGATGCAGATTAAGACTAAACTATGTATTTTATAATTTGAAGTGTTTTCATGCTGTCATATTTTGGAAAAAAATAAATATGATATTTTGAAAAAAAAATTATTTCATATTGTGCATGGCTCTTGTTATAAGTCGAGAACAACTGCGATAACATGCCAGCCTCCGTTTCCCAAGGTTGCGGGTTCAAACCTGGCGGAGCGCGATGGATCTTTTCGGGCGTAAACATCCTTAGTATAGCCTACTTCGGAAGGGAAGTAAAGGCGGTGGTCACGTGTCGTAACTTTAGGACACGTAACAGTATCTCAAGTCTGATGAAGAGGTCTCTGAGCAAAAATTATGCGGTCTTTTACACCCAGAATAGAGTAGGTGAGAATGATAACAGTCAAAGGACGTCCATAAATAAAAACGCAGTTTCATTGAGAACAACTGAACCACTCGCTATGGTACTTGGTATTTTACATATTTTAAGTCTCACTTAGAGAAAAGTGGTATCTTACTTTCGTTTTATGGAGACAGGAAAACAAAAAGATCTAATTTTTCACTACGGTTGTTTTAAAATGTTAACATAGAATTATTTACAATGGGATTTCAATAGGATGCATATTTGAGTTATATTAAACATTCCAAATTGCTGTCACGACTGATTACTTCAAGGTAGAGAACAGTTCGAGACACAGAATTAAAATATATCTAGCGGATTTTTATCCCAATGATCAAAGACAGCCAGTTAGCAATAACGTGGCAAATGACAGCTTTAGGATGCTTTGAGTATCAATATAATTGCGCTGATACTTTAGTTTGTGCAGAAAATGTCAAAATTATCTATGCATTTAATGTTGTATTGTAGTTTGTTGTACACTTCTGATGTGTATTGTATACTGTTAAAACAGACGCTACATGTATTTTGATTTCTATCATCTCAGCTGATTTTGGAAACAATGTCTAGTAACACAAACAAATAAATACACACATAAAGAAGTAAATAAATAAAAGTGTAAAAGTAGAGGAGAGAGAGGTACATTCACTAAATCACACACATAGACACATACAGACTCACACACACACACACACACACACACACACACACACACACACACACACACACACACACACACACACATACACACACACACACACTCACTCACACACACACAAAGAGGATCTTAGTGACATAAAGAAAGCATATGTATAGGTTCTGCTGACATTGTATATACAAATAAAGGGCATCACTCCTCAGTTTTTGCTCTTCCCCCTGGATGTTTCTCCTTTCCTTTCTGCATTTCCCTTTTGCATGACTTCACAGATGTTTGTTATAGTGAGATATTTTAATTCTTACATTTTTGTATCTTTACCCCATTGTAACTCCATCTTTGGGTAAAGTAATTAAGGTTATTCGCAATCGCAGAGTATGGGGTATACCACGTTCATCAGTTTTAACTTTTCTTGAGTGAAAATGCAATATACACAGGTATATACTACAGACAACATGCGTTTTGGTTTCGTATTAGGTAATAATGCACTTTAACTTCAATTATTTATTTAAAATATAAATTTCCCATGTATTTTTGCTAGAGTTTTATTATTTTATTGCACATAAAATATGATTTTGAAGAAAAATAAATATTTTTGGGAGGCGAGGCTTCAAGTTATCTTGTAGTTGTGGTGCGCAATTAACTCATAAAAATAAACTATTGTAACAGGAAGTGTAATGTTACTTACTGAAGATTGTCATGAAGTTGTCCTCCATGAGTTTCATGCTGGTAGCCTGTTCCGTGTTAGCGTGACGTACTCGCAGCGGCGGCTCTGTGACGTCACGTACACGAGAGTGCGAGCGTGTACTGCGGATGGCCTGTATAGCAAGTAACGACTGAGTACAAGATGAGAAGCCTTCCCTGATCATGTCTTGAGGTGGGGATCCCCTCCAGCACTCACACGGCGGGGAAGTTCACCACGTTCTCCAGTTCATCAGGATCTTTTCTTTATCAGGACCCTTCTTCATGTTGATCAGATAACCAATGGGTAAGCCCAGAAACTCCTCTTGGATTACATTATATTCAAGAACTTGATAAGGAAACAGTTCTAATAAATATTTATCATTTTAAGGCGAAATAGTTGTTTAAGATTAGCTTAATTGTTATACACAGAAGGCTGAGACAACACTCAATACTGGGTGCGGAAAAACGTGCAGAGATTTGGAGAGTAGAAAAGCAGTACGAAAATAAGTAATCTTAGGATGGCATAAGGGGTCGATGAAGCTTATTCAAATATTATACATAATTACAGTACGCACAAGTATATTTTCTGCATTCTGCATTTTAAAGACGCGTTGTACAGTGCGCACATTTAATGGTTAGTTTCCCGCTATACCAGAACTCATTAGTTGAGACAGTAGTCTGCGAGGTACCCTACGGTAACGTGTGCTACTCGCATTCGGGAGGGCGTGGGTTCGATCCCCGCGTGGGATGGGTTTATTCCACGGTTTCCCCGGGTCCCTAGGCGAATGCTGGGATAGTTAATTACACCTCCCCACGAATTCCCTGTCTATCCATTTCACATCACTTCTTTCACTTTACCTTCATCCTGCTTGGCTGTTTCAGGGTTGTAAGTGTCGGCGTTGCATGGCAGGGAATATTATATTCCCCGCAAACTTTCTTGCTCCGGATCGAGGGCGGTCTCTGAGTCCCGGGCCTTCAGAGGGGTGGGTAAGCCTGCAAGGAGGGAAGGGAGACTATTCTTCGAGCCGCCACCGGGGAGTCTCAATCTGTAAACGGTAGGGATTCTACCCTCTGCTGTCTGTCTCCTAGGTCCGGCCACCCTGTCTCCTCTCACCTCAGCCCCCTGCCGAAGGCGCCCCCTCAGGGATATAGGTACTAAAGATGTTCCATAGGTCGAGATGCTAAATCCCCTCTTCGAACTTTGTCATACCTCAGACACACGACGTGTGAGTTGCATCTTACGTTGCTCAGTAAATAAAGATTTTCATAAATACTGATCTCAATGACAATCATGCAGCGCTCCTTATTATACTGCACCACTTATGTCCAACAATTTATATGGATAGATTATATGGGTAGGAATTCTTCATGTAGCAATTTCGTCCTATTTGCTGAATACAGATGTCAGCGTGGAAGGCTAAGGTTTCTTTTCTATCTTAAAGGGACCCTCCGCTAGCCATAAAATATTATTTCTAGTTCACTGATTTGAACTATTTTCATAGCGTATTCTCACTGACATTAAAAAAAGACCAACAACAATACTTCAAAATGATTGGAGTGACCTTTCTATAGAGTAATTTTTATATTATTGTGACATTGATACGTCGAGCTTCCGTGGAAAGCATCCCATAAATTTGACGCTACTTGACTGACGTCATGTTGCCAAGGAGGCAGCGAGTGACTTTTAGAGTTTGTAAGGCTAGTTCGGGAAAATTTATCCAAAGAGTTTTGAGTGCATTTGTGTTAATTTGTGAGTGAGGCGATAGCTAATTGTAAAATTAAAGGAGATAACGGAGAAAAGTGAAATAGTTACATTATTTTAATGGTTAGTTATAAGCGCTATTTATGTTTATTTCACTTTTACAAAATTTAAATATATACATCCTAAAATTGCCTTCTATGTTCATTACTTTTTAATATACTGACTTCAAAATTTGCAGTTTATTCCCCTTTGTTTTAATCTGAACATTTATTTAGGGTCGAAAACTTATTTAAGACTGGGCAATATGTATTCGAATTATAGGGACAGAAATGCTGACGAAATAAGTCACGAGAAAATGATTTCAAATCCTATAATTATTCTGATTTCACAGCCCTACGTTAAACAAACCAACCAAACAAATAAAACTAACACTTAACAAAAATTATATAGATGTTACTTCTAACATGCAATGCTGGATAGGTCTGACAAAAAAAGACATTCTTAGTACACTTGTAAGAATTTGGCCAAATGCTTTTGCAATGTTAAAACAGCACACTCGAGGTTTATGGAATGAAAAATAATTATTTATTTTTCAACCAGGGTACCTTTAACACAATAAATTAGGTTTTTTACGTTGATAACCATGTGGATGTCCAAAGGGAAGTTACGCACCTTAAAATTGCATATAATACGCTAATTATAAAAATATAAATATGTTTATAGTTAGGCTATACGACATCTCAAACACTTGGAAGATTCAAGGATGGGGAAATTACAGAGATATATTAATATCTGCCTATTTTTCCTCCCATTTCCAACAACACTAATGCTAGGAAATTTTGATTCGTCATAACGAATATCAACGAGGCTTTGAGAAATCACAGTTTTAAAACGTATAAAGTTTCAAAGCGAAATATGTCTTATTAGTACACAAAGATTCCATGTATAAACAGCTCAGCGGATTAATAAAATTAAAGATTGAAATTTAAAAAGGCATACGAACGCCGGATGGGGCTGTTCGTGTATAATTCAAAACTCTTTTTGTTTCGTCTTCGTTCAAAATAAGTACTTACACAGAATGTATAGGTACATTTATTTCCACCGATTAATATTCAGAATATCGTATGTATTTACACTAATTTAGATGGGAAATTTATTCATATTTTCTACACCGCTTCCAAGATACTATTAAATGAAATACCTACTACCAGATCTCTGTTAATTATACTTGGAATTCTTTGCACTTCTTTTTTGCAACAGAATGTCAAAGGGTGTATACATCTGTGTTGTGTTTGTGTGTGTGTGTGTGTGTGTGAGAGAGAGAGAGAGAGAGAGAGAGAGAGAGAGAGGGAGAGAGAGAGAGAAGAGAGAGAGAGGGAAAGGAAACGAACAACATTATGTTTTAGTAGTACGAGACTAAAGTATAAACCAACAATTTTTGTTTTCAAAATGAACTTGGTCTCGAAATTCAGCAATATTTTTGTGTTAGTTTAGTTTATCCATAAGAGCATATTGTAACTTACTGAAGTAGTCACAAGGACTTACAGACATAGAATTTGTCAGTTATAGGTAGTAGTACTTATAAGTTATGGCATATACAACGAAGGGGGACACCTCGCGCACTGTGACCTACGGGAGATCTGCTGTGGCTATCCCCTCTAGGGGTAAAAGATTAATTGAAGGATACAGGAGGCTATAGACCACAGAGACGCGCGAAAGTCCCTAAAAGTTCCTGCCTCGGAGACCTGCTACAATACTGGCAATGCCCAGAGAGGGTGATGAAAGACCCGTTCAATCAAGCAGCCCTATAGTGATCACAGAGTATACGCTTTGCTTTGAGGAAGCATCCGTGCCCATATGTCCAGCGCCGCCCTACACCACAAAACCTAGAAGCACATCTGAAACATAAGAACTGGATGAAAGGGGAATGATAGAAAGAAAATCGTGTTAGATAAGAAACCATTCCAAAATTCGCTTATTGACCAGGAAAGACCACGAAAAACCAAAGGTCGGAGTGGGCAGTCAAGATTTGAACCCGCGACCCCGGAATGCGAACTTCACGCATTACCGTGGAGCCATCTCGCTCGGTATGTTTAGGCATAATATCAATAGGAACCAAACAATTCAGGAGTTGTCCATTAGCAGTTCAAACAATTTAATATTCCTTGTATGTACCTTCGTTGTAGTAGCATTAGTATTCCCCAAATATATGAAGAGCTGCCAGTTCATGAATTTCATAACTTTTGTCTAATCTAAATTAAAAGACAGGATATTTTCTTTGAACCAACAACACGGGAAACTCAAACTTGCTTTAGTTTAAAAGCGTAATTATTTAAGATGCTACTATTTGTCAGTAAGCTTGTATCATCTGCAAATAGCATCGCATTAGCTACACTTCCGGTTGATAAAGGGAGGTCAAAAAAGGTCTAAGCATTGATCCTTAAGGAATCTCATGTTTAATTCCTCTTCACTCTTATGCGCCCTATGAGCACTTACAATATCGTGTAGGTATACCTATACGCTGTATTGTTTATGCTTATAGTGCTGGGCTTTGAAGCAATTGGCAGTATAACTTATAAAGAGGAAAAATAACATAAAAAACCCGTTCAGTAATATTTCATTGTCGTTCTACGAGTTATTTATACCAAAGCTTGTTTTACTACCTATCGTAAATATTCTCAACAAATGCTTTCGGTTACATAATACCTATGGTAATACGAATGTTTAACGTTGAGGAATAATACGACAGTCACTTGTTGGGAAGAAACTCGATAGTATAGCCTAGGCATGAATTCCTTTTAAAACAAAGGTATGAACAAACAACACTTCAAAGTGTACTCTTAAACTACGGGAAAATTTAAACAAACAAACGAATATTTCGTAATTCTGTGTTTAATTGTAGCTACTTCATTCATTACAAAGCCTCTTTTATTTTCCTCTATCCTCTTCGCCTCTCCTCTTTGTATGAGACATCTAATTTAACATTGTTTCAATTGCCTGGCTTATTTTCCTGTCCTGAAACTTTTTCAAATTTATCATCCCTTTTAGTAATTTTCTTAGTTATTCCCTTAGTAAACAGTTTCTTCTCATCCAGTTTCTCGGTCAATTTCTTTTCCTCCTCTTCACCTGTTTTAGAATTAGTCCTCACTCGGTTTTTCTAAAACAACTCATTTACTTTGCTGGAGTTTTCACCATAACCATATCGTTTTCTCATCACGTAGACGCTAGAAAAATGTGCCTATTTGATGTAAAGTGTGTGTTTTAAAGAGATCTAATTTTTGTCCTTCGGTCAATACTTGTCTGCTTTTTGGAGATTTCCATTGATATGAAGCTCAGTAAGAACAAATGTTTAACCACCAAAGCGAAGTAAATTGAAGACATATGAGGTGCCATGACATCATCTTAAGCTTATGATAATGTAACCAATATTGCTATAGACCTTTCCTAGAAGTTAAACGTTAACATTTTTTTTTTTTTTTTTTTTTCATGTAAAGGGTCGTTTGGAGATGCGTGAAATTTCATTTCGTTTTTAAATTATATCGTAAACACGCGTATATAGACATTTTAAAGGGAATTTCCAGTCGAATCTTGATACAAAATTTTGGAACGAATGCCATAGAAGTTAGGTGTAGTAGACGGAGGGCCTCCAGCACTGCACGTAGGCCAATAGACCCTTTGTGCTTTTAACGTGACCCTGGAATAAAGAGAGACAGGGCAGACCCAAAGGGCGACCAGATTCGGAGACGGTGTGCGCCAGCAAGGACGGGGTCCCTAACGATTCTAACATGACACCTATCTTGACGCCTTAGTGATCCACAACGTGGGGGTCTCGGGAATAGGCGATACACTGCCAGAAAGGGGAACCCAGCAGTCCCAACGAGCGAAATCTTTCATCATCATCATCATCTACACTAAGATAGGCCAGGCTGGCCTGTTTCGGCTCAGAGATCATCTTTCCAGCGCCGTTTAGGTCTTCCTACACTGCGGTTCCCTTTAGGTTTATATCCTGCAACTATTTTCGTTATTCGATTATTTGACATTCGTGTTATGTGATCTGCCCAATTCTGTTTGTATATAAATATTTTACTATTTAAGTTATATATTTTAGTTGTTCTCTTATTGTGTCATTTCTCATGTGATCTAAATGGGTATGTGCAGCAATGCTTCTTAAATCTTTCAATGCACAAATTCCACCGTCCTGCCACAACACATAAACCGCCTGGTCCTACAACCCTGAAACAGATGAAAGGAAATTATGGGGACAGGAAATTCGTGGTAGAAGGGGTACCACCCTAGCATTCACTACCAGCCCGGAGAGATCACGAGGAAACCCATGGTCAGATTGGCTGGCCCGACGGGAATCGAACTCGGGACCTCCCAAATGCGAGCGTTCACCTTATCGCGGAGCAATTTCGCTGGCTAGCGAAAGTAATACATTCTCTACTTAAGTAACGAGCAAAGAAAGCAAGAAAATTTATGTTATCAGATTATAATCACCATTCATGTAGTGTATGCCGAGCCTTTAGAGAAACCGGCAGCGGCTTTTGCATCTTGCAAAATTCCAATGATGGATATGTCACTTTATCTGTCGGTATCTTAATAACTTGACCCCTTCTGAGTGTTATCCACTGTATTAACACATAGCATAGATAAAGCATTTGATGAAGTACAGCTATCACCGCAGTATGTTTTTTTATTTCTTTTACTTTCCTTCAACTCCGCTCATCCGCTTAGATCCAACAGTTATTAATAACTAGATGCTGGCAGAAATATGAGCATTTTTATTCTAAACTACAGAGAGGTCCAAAAATGTATACAAACTTTAATATGACTATATACGCTTGTTTTCTAAACTTCACATTGTGTTGTTGCATTAATATGTAGTATTACGATGTCTCTAACGATGCCAATAGTTGGATAGTTGCCATAGCAACCATGTGGGCATGATAAGAATGAACAAACGAAACAAAATGGCAGATACGCGGGAACTTCGAGGAACGCAAGAGTTCCCTGCACGTTCTCCTGTTAGGTATAACAAAACGCCTCTTCCGTACCCCTGAGCAACCTGGAATTGGTGCTTTAACGAAGGAAACCAGCTGCTCTAGCTGAAAAACAGAACATAGTTGCACTGAAATGCGGTGGAACTTGGATAATTCCAAGCTGAAGGGACAAAAAGAAAATTCAAATATCCAAAAATACGAATATCAAAAGTTACGTATGTCTAAAATTGACATTTAAGCAATACAGGTACATACATACATCAGGATTTTCCGATTATCTCGCTCTTTTTTGACTCTTTCAATTTTCACTCGAGACACTGCTTAAAACTTTCTCCTTATTCTTCATATAAGTTGACAAAGTGTTCGGTGATATCCCGCATTCCTCCGCGATTTCAGATTTTTCTTCAAATCCTTTAGAAGTTCTCGAAAGACGGAGACATTTTCCGTAGATGCTAGTCTTGTACTGGACACGCAGTTTACTAAGAGATATACTGGGATTGATTTGCAACACACTGAACAGTAGGAAGCTTAAGCGACAATTGAAGGCGCACGTGTTTTAAACAAGGGGAAGTGGGAGCAGGTACAGAAGCTTAAGGTCGGCAGCTAGGAAAGCTATTCCAACTGCATTCCTACAAAACAAACAACCCCGGAGCGATGATCTCTTTTGCAAAAGCACATGGACGAAGTTGTCATAAGTAAGAAGTAAGCAATCTAGAGAATTTGACCATCGCGAGTTGCATTTATTAAGCTTCTTTCACGAATTAAAGGACAATAGAACTTTATAACATGATTATTTCTAGCTATACACCATTCAGCTCATATTGATTTAGCCTTTTCTAGAGTAGCTCGTATTATGTGACTACTATAATTTTAAGATTTCGACAAATAAAACAAAAACAATGGTGTTCCAAGGTAAATACTTCTACTGTTAGTACCAAAATTGCAATTAATGACATATTAGAGAAAGTTACGGGTTTTAAATATTTAGGTACATATGACAGCTATAAAACTGAAAATGATTTTAAAAATAAATTACCCAATTCCAACAAATATGCGGTACAATAAACAGAAGCGTTAAAACAAAAACCAGGAAAGAAACACGAATGAAGTTCTATAAAGTAATGACTGCCTACTTTTCTTTATGAATCCGAAACATGGATGTTAACAAAAGCTGGCAGAAACAAGATACAGGCTGCCGAAATGAGATTATTAAAAACAGTAAAAGGATGCACACTTTTAGATAAAATACCACATGAAAAAATAAGGGAAGAACTAGAAATAAATCCTTTGGGAGACAAAATTACCACTTACAGGGATGAATGGAGAGAGTACGTCAATAGAATGCCTAGAGAAAGGATTCCAAGGAAAGTGTTAAACTATAGACCTATTGGGAAAAGACACCCGAGAAGACCAAGAAAACGATGGTCAGGCATGTTTTGAAGCCGGAACAGGCAGCAATGCCTAATCCTTGGAGTGAAGATGAAGGGATGATACAGCCTATGAACTGGTATTTACATGCCGTATTGTAGTTACATACATACATAGGCGTCCATTGATACGGCCTACCAGGTTCTCATATTGATGCTCCAATTGTTTAAGATGGTAATGTCAGAAGTCGGAGTATCTGGCGATAATTTCTAATTTCATTCAATACAAAATTTGTCAAACTTATTCCAAACATATATCCTGTTGTATTCAGCGTTCTGAGGTTTCTCTCTCCTATTTCTTTCATCTATTTCAGTGGTGGCTACTTCACCGAAGTGAGTCAACCATGTCTGACTGAATAGCGGCTCACTTGTGTCAAATAACGTCAGCTGTTGCGCATCTGTAGCACAATGCAGCTAGATTCTCTAACCCGATCATGCCACAAGAAAAGCAGAGGAGGTGATAATTAAATTCAGGTGATAATGAAATGTGATAACTTCTTCGCGAATGAAGGCTGTCAGTTGAAATTTTAAATTGTTATGCACATGATTGGTTGATTTCAACCAGGTCATGTATGAGTGAAATAGTCATATTAAATTTCTGCGTTTAGATTAATTTTCGACGAATATCTCTGGACAAAAACTTCGAATTAAGGCAAGTGAAATTGAAATTACATGTCAGTTATTTACATTGCTTTAATACAAAATTCAAGGGACCAAGAAAAATCTACAATTTAACGACGATTTTGTATTATAAACATTCGAATTATCCGAGTGCCGCTGTAATATGCAAAGCAATGGCAGTAGTAAAGCAATAGCCAGTAGCATGTTTCGTTGCAAAAAACAAAAATCACTTAAAACTCACCTTTGACGTATGTAGGTATATACACATTGTACTAAAGCTCGCGTTATACAGTCGGCCAAGCCATTCATAAAAGCTTTGAGTGCGAGAAGTTTAAGAAAGCAAACCCGTATGGTACAGTCGGCCTAGCATTGATCGGCCACTCTTCGAGAAAGTTCACCATTTGCATTCTAGTTAGTTCTGGCACATTGCATTAATGTGTTTTCTTAGCAACAGTGAATATAAAAAGGCTGCAAAGCGAAGCTCGAAGCATTTTGTGTAATATAAATAGTTACGGGTGAATATATTTTTTGTCGCATACTCCTATAGAGCCTCCAGTAAGTGGAGCATAGGCCATAGTGGGTTGTTTGTGCTTCCAACGTGACTCCGAGGAAGGGATGTGATATATATTATATACTCGTATATTATATAAGAAAACCTTTAAAGCAGATAGTTTTCATATTTGTGATTCTTTGCGTGTAGGTGGAAAAATCGTTTTTCGAAATGCAATTAGCAGATCAAAATTTTTATATTTTATCATGAACTTTGATTAAATACCGATTTTTCATAAAGTATTCTTATTGGTTTGCACACTTTCATTTCTAAAATAAACTTCAAAACATTTTCTTTAGACTTAGCAATTTGGTTTTGACTTCCTTTTGTTCATGAATTATTATTTTAACTTTGTCCAGCCATGACAAACATCACTCAATGCATTAGGAGAACAGAATATTTCCCACGTCGTGGTGCAGCGCGGTTTACACAAGTCGATATTTCCAACATGCAGCTGAGTTTATTGGTATGTTGTCGTCTGTCGGACACACAAATAGGCTGTGACTTGAATCACCATTTGCATTTGTATTTGCGTGTATGTATACATAAATGGTTGTACATGAATGATGATTTTAACCTTGTACTAAACAGAGAAAGAGATAGTAATGATGGAGCTCACATTTGTGATGAATTAAGCTTAAAATCGTCATTTTGATGCACTCAACCGGGATTTTGGCTATTTATTCATAACTGCAAGATGAATGCCTCTATGATATACACTTTCAAGGTCCTAAAATTCCACATGATAGTATAAAAGCAAGGTGAACAATACATCAATCTATAGGCTTCTTTAAAATGGCTATATTTTCTTATGGGAAATAAAACGTAAAATGTTGTTAGGAAAGCTAATTATTGAATAAATAGCATGACATTAGTTCAAAGAGTTCATAAATCCCGTTAAACATGTATGTGATTCAAATCCCAGCTGTGGCATTGAATTTTTCAGTTTCAATTCTACCCCTCAAACATTGCTCACACACGGCTTGTGTGTTTTAAAACACCAGTTGTAACTTTGTTGGCATAAATAAATTTAATTAACTTTAGTAACTGTCTAAAGAACCATTAACACAATATTTATAATATTCTACATCTAAGACTATATTCAACTATTAAACATTTTTCTTTTAACTAATACTGTCTAAAAGTTGAAAACATACGAAGTTGGACACGTCATGTTGGGTTGACTTTTAACAGATTAGATCAGTATGCATTCTGTGACCTCATTGGCCACACTTTTCATAACCTCAACAACATTCACTGAAAGAAACGTACTAAGAATTTTATTTGTCATAGACTAAGAGAAATAACTAATTAATAAACTGTGCTTCATTAGTTCAACCGCAAACGGAAAACGATTAAAAACAAGCACACATCACCATGCTATAGCTATCACGTGTGCGTGATCGACTCTTCACGTGCCCGGATACACAACAGACTCTAAGATTGCTTGGTAAATATTTTGCTATTACGAAGTTAGGATACTCAAAAACATTCTTAATTTAACGTCCATGTGTCTAGAATCGCAATATATATTTAGAACGTGAAACTATACCTTACCCGTTAACATTCTCTACCGCTCTTAGGTGCATCTTGTTAAGGGAAAATAAGGGATTTTGCCCATAAATTGATACAGATTTCACTGTGCGTACATATTTTTAGGTCGCTAAATACGGACTTTGCCATTACACACTCTCCATGGACAGCTGAGAAGCAAAAGAATGTGATTTAGCACTTCAACATATGTATAACTTAAGATACTGGCATCACAGAAAACTACCTATCGAGTGAGAAAATATAATCTAAAAGTATCAAATACCAAAACAAAAACAGTGGCTTTCTTAAGATCAGACCCCCTAAGAACTACAACAGTAGTAAATAATATTTTGGAACAGACATAAACGTTTAGTTACCTAAGTTGTAAGGGAAATCAAGGTATATATACTAAATTCAACAGATTCCTATGATGTGGGAACAAGACGACGCAGTCTCCAAAATAAATTACAACGAACAACATAATTAACATTCTCAAAAATAATGGCAATGCCCCTTAGATATATGGCTATGAGAATATTACTTAAATCGAGCAACGAAAAGGAACATTGAAGTGAGTGAAAAGTTCCTCAAAAGTGTTCCTGGTTATGTGCTACTGGACCATCAAAAGATAACGTTCGATTACAATTAGATATTTCTCATCTTACACATCAAATTAATCAACAAAAATAAATTTGGTACAATCTTATAACAAGTATTGACAATAGTAGTCGAAATAAAATAAAATTATGCTCTAATAGGAAAGAGAAATGTTCGAAGACCAAGATTACGATGGGTGGAAGAAATAGACTGAAGATGGAACAAGCTAATAGGTCTAATCCTTGTAGATTATGAAGAAAGAAAGAAAGAGAGCAAGAAAGCAAGAAAGAAAGAAAGAAAGAAACAAACAAACAAACAAACAAAGAAAAAAGAAGGAAAGAAAGAAAGAAAGAAAGAAAGAAAGAAAGAAAGAAAGAAAGAAAGAAAGAAAGAAAGAAAGAAGGAAGGAAGGAAGGGAGGAAGGGAGGAAGGGAGGGAGGGAGGGAGGGAGGAAGGAAGGAAGGAAGGAAGGAAGGAAGGAAGGAAGGAAGGAAGGAAGGAAGGAAGGAAGGAAGGAAAGAAAGAAGAAAAAGATAAAATATGCATATACTAACAATAGTGAATGTCTTGGAAATGATTAATACCATAAAGTTTCCTTGCGCGCGCGCGCGCGCGCGCACACACACACACACACAACACACACACACACACACACACACACACACACACCTATAGGTAGTTTTAACGAGATGTGCGGTTTTCCTGTAGCAAGCTTTATCAATTTCTTACCTTTCTCAACAACGGAGGGCCCAAATGACCTCGTTGTCGATGGGCCCTTTATTCCCACTCGCTCACTCACTGACTCATTCACTCACTCACTCGCCCACCCACTGACTCACTCACTCATTCACTCACTCATTCACTCATTCATTCATCAGCAGCAGAAAATAATACAAAATCAATCAGAATGAGCCCATTCGATTGGAGAAGTTGAACATATAGTTATATTTCGTTCATCATATAATCTCATCGTAAGATACTATAATCAAAATCGTTGGTGCGGTTCTTATGAAAATGAAAAATGACTCCATGTAAACGTTAGCTTGGGGTGGGGAAATTTATTAAAAACCTTTGTGTTGCATACTTGGAAGGATTCTGAACTTAAATATGAAGCTTCGTATTTATCCGACTTTCTTTTTAGAATTTTAGAATAAATGCAGTTACACATGTATACGCGCACGCACACTTTTTTAAAAATATGATACGTCACACTTCACGGTTTTTTCTCCCATTACAACTTCACAATATTGAAAGTGAAGAAATTCACATTAAATCACTCGGGATACATTTTTGGATGGAAAAATAATGCCAAGTTAATCAATATGAGCTTGGTTACATGCATAGTACGGAAAGCAAAACACAACTTTCACATATCGTTAGTCATTTTAGCTACTAATGAGCCTATAGGGGTTAAAAAAGAATCACTAAAGACGATTTATAGGCAGCACATATATGTAATAGTGAGCATTTTGTAAACCTCTAATTGCACAAAGTAAGTTATTTGACATTTGTATATTTAAGGTCTATGTTTCGTGATATTGAAGATAACAAGAAATGGAAGACTTTGTCCTATCCTTGTAGTTCACCAGTAATACAAAATCCGTTCAGAATGAAGAAAACTTCATAGGATATTCTCAACAAATTGAAAATACCCTGTCGTTGCCATTCAGAATGACTGTAGAGTTTTAAAACATTAAAATGGGACTAGATCATTTTGTTGAAAATCTTCGTTTAGTATCCTTAAAGAATTTGATTTAAGTATGAAATGTATCAGAAATTATCCAACCATTTTATAACGCATGTACACTATTTATACATATTTGAATCTGTTTTAGTACAAATTAATTGTTTCTGTTTTTATTTGTTATTTTATATCTTTGCTCCTAGTAAGCTTTATGTACAGCAGCCTTTAGTTGAAGGAGGCAGACTTCTTCAATTAATTCTGTCTCCCCGAATTTTCGGTTTTGAGTTATGCTGTTCACAGACACGTAGCTTTTTCTATAATCGCCCTCTTTTTGAGTTCATGGGATCTCAAGATGCGTACTTTCACTGAAATCTCGATATTTTATTTTTGGGTTGAACTAAGTAAGAGATGCAGCATTACGTAACTTTATAGTATGTTTTGATCGTATTATTATTATTATTATTATTATTATTATTATTATTATTATTATTATTATTATTATTATTATTATTATTATTATTATTATTATTATTATTATTATTATTATTATTATTATTATTATTATTAATATAAACTCAGTTTACGTTTTCGAAGGGAAACGGATAAAATAATTATTAATAAGAAAACGTAAAAGTGAATTTTCTTGTGGAGCTGAAACTTTTATTTGATTATTACTCAAGCTAATTATGTATTGTTTAATATAAGAAAGCAATAAATGAAACAAGTGTATAAATAGTAAACACGATGCGCTATTTAAAGTAATTATATGAATGTCATTACTATTATTAATATACCAAACTAAAAAAAAAAATTCAGGGGGAAAAAAGAAAGAAAGTAAAATCATGAGTAATGGTGAGTCACTGTGGTTTAAAAAACCGACAATTATTTTTCTTGGTCTCCTTGATTTTTACACACAGTCGATTATATCTGCTAATAACAGAAATCAGGTTTAGGTTTGCGATGATAGAAATCATTGTGTAATTTCCAAATCTTCAATTGTCTCAACACTGGGAACATTTTCATTATATTTTATGCCCACTTCTTTATCACCGCCATCATCAGTATCATCAGATAGAACCTGGAAAAAATGATCTTGCCAACCGTATTGTTAATATGTGTGCAGCAATAAGAGTATCCTGTTGCTTTTTCATTAAACAAAAGTGCTGCCGTTACTCTTTAGGGTCGAGAAGCCCAAAAGTGTATATATTTTCAGCCCTAGTAGGATTGCTAGCGCTAACAACACTTCCCGGCTCTTGGTATCGCTAACCATAATTTCCTTCCTCTCAAAAATATGTGCTTACGAAGTTACAGAATCCTAGTAAAAAAACATGAAAATCATTGACGTGCAGATTGAACAAGTCATAAATATAAATACTTAAGAGCAACACTAAATGGCAATAACTCCATAGAAGATGAAATCAAAGAAGGAATTGCCAAAGGTAACAGTGCCTATTTTGCCAACCAGAGCTTAATTAAAAGTAAACTAATAACAAAAGAAGCCAAATTAAGATTGTATCGGACCATTAAGGCCAGTTGTCACCTATGGCTGTGAGGCTTGGGTACTGAAACAGTCAATAAAACAAAAGCTGTTAATCTTCGAAAGGAGAATCCTAAGAAGGACCTTTGCACCCACTAAAGATGGAGATGGCAACTGGAGAATAAAAACCAATAAAGAATTAAATGAATTAGTGCATAACCAAAATATTTTAAATATCATTAGGGCAATGAGACTAAGCTGGCTTGGACATGTTAAGAGACTGGAAGATCAAAGGGCAGTGAAAGGAATATACCAGTGGCGGCTCGTGGATTTAACGGATAGCGTGCTGCATGCTCATACAGCGGCAATGTAAATCTACTCACTTGTTTCTGACTGTAGTAGCAAATCGGCCTGACGATTTTTCATGCCGGCAAACATGTTAATGGCCTTATTTTGAAGTCTTTGATGCTCGAAACTAGATTCTCTACAGAGAGCATGGCGAGTGCCGAGAGTAGGTCCTGTTTCGTTGTGTTCCTTACCAAACACTTGATCCGCTTTAGTGAAGAGAAGCCGTAGTCATAGGGATCGTGACGATGATCTTCAGGAGATTTGCTAGTTCATCAAAAGCTTCAACCAGATTGTTTCAATAGAGCATCTTAAGTAGTGATAATGCCCCACTCCCATGATGAAATTCTGGCCTTTCATAAATAATTGAAAGCTCTGATTTTAGTTTGTTCCTGTTTAACATGGGATATGTCATTACAGCCAAGTCTAGAATATGCTCTGAAAAATTTCAAAGAATATTCGAGAAATTTTCCGTGTCTAAGAGCTTACAAACATCAATTAAAATTACATTATTTTGTTGTTTAACGACGCTGTCAATTGCTAGGATCACATCAGCGTCGCCGGTGTGCCGGAATTTCGTCCCGCAGGAGTTCTTTTACATGCCAGTAAATTTACTGACATGGAGCTGTCGTTTTCAAGCACACTTAAAAACCATCGGTCTGGGCCGGATTTAAACCCGCAACCTTGGGATCAGTAGGCCAGCGTCTAACCAACTAGACCACCCAGACTGACTACAAACATCAAGATGAGGTACTGACTTAAACTAGTATTTCATCTCTATTGCGATGCAATAGCAGACCTCTTTAGCGTCCGCGATTTTGTTGCAGTCCCATCACTTCCGCCTGTTTCCATGTTGATCTTCTTCGGTAGAGGCAGTATCCAAGTTCTTGCGTAGTCCATCGATCATCTGCACGAGTTTTTTCACCGAATGGCTGACTTTAATGCAATCAGTTTTCCTCATCTGCATTTGGTTGTAGAGGGAATTAACATGGGCATTAAATGGTGAAAGAACAGAACAGAAATTCGCTGTCTTGCAAATTGTGTCTTAGCCCTCTTGCTTCTCTTCCCGTGTCTTTTGAAAATGAAGCTTCAAGTTCAAGAAAACTTTTCAATAAGTGCTTCTATATTTTCAAAAATACAACTAACTGTCCGGGACATAACATTCCATCTGGTGGCAGAACTGGCAGCAATACGACACTCACAGATGTTTTCGAGAACTGACATATGTTGGGGTGAGCGTGAGAAGAAAGCAGGAAATCCTGACAGGGTGGAGAAAGAGACTCCTGCTGATTTGTTTTGCGAAGCACCTTTCTCCATTAAGAGATTTATCTGTTGGGCATAACAGTGTGCATAGTGTGTCAGAGGATAATGTTCTCGTATTTTAGATTGTACACCATTTGTTATTCCCCTCATGACAGCAGCGCCATCAAATGTTTGTGCAATGATTTTGTTTGGTGTTGACTTTTTTTTTTTATTTTTTTTTATTTTTTTTTTTTTTTTTTTTTTGTTTTATTTTTTTTTTTTTTTTTTTTTTTTTTTTTTTTTTTTTTTTTTTTTTTTTTTTTTTTTTTTTTTTTTTACTAGTTAGGGATCCTGCCATCTGATGTTGTCTCTCCTTTGGTCCAACCATCCTTCGTATGCTCTCATCCCTCCCTCCCTCCCGGGGGACACCCTTTCAGGAACATAAGAACAACAAATTTCATTACTCGAGGTGTTTTTTTTTTTTTACTTTTTTTTTTTTTTTTTTTTATTTTTTTATTTTTTTTTTTTTTTTTTAAATGAAAACATACAAAACAATAAGGAGACATACTCATATAACATGTAGTGTTAACCGAGTTGTGAATGAAACTTATATAACTGGATTATAGTTTTTTTTTTTTTTGTTTTTTTTTATAATCGTCGGCTCTTTTTTTTTTTTTAAATTTACTTTTTTTTTTGCTTTTTTTTATTTTTTATTTTATTTTTTTTTAATTTTTTTTTATTTTTTATATGTATATATTATTTTGATTATAGTTGCATTGTCGTATTTAAAGTGCAAGGCGTGTTATGTACGGCTGCATTGATTTGCTAAGACCAGAAGTTATCAGTTGCCAGCGTGCCTGTCTCAGAAAACTGACCCAATCCTTCCTCTGCGCCACTGGGCCATTATTCTGTTTAAGGATCCAGTACATTGTTCCCATTACCAGCCAAACTACACAGCGTTGGAGTGCAGTATTCTGAAAATGAAATTCCAAACGCTGGAGCTTCTCAAGGCATGGTGGAGCTTGCGGTTGGCACCATTTGGCGACGTAGGTCCTGAGCTCTACCCAGATGACTTCAACCTGCTTACAGGAAGCAATCCGGTGGTCCAGTGTGTCGACGGCGGCACAAGATGGACATTGGTTTGACTGTGCCCTTCCATGTCGCCAGAGTTTATCCGCTGTCGGTATAGTCTCATTTACTACTTCATAGGTGGTTTCCTGCCAATCACTGGGCACATGTTTACAAAATAAATTCTGCCAGATCACTTTCCACTCCCTGGTATATTTCTCTGCCACTCTGGGCACCAGATGAACTGTCGTGAGCATACGGTAGTGGTTCCGGGTGCATTCAAAGGCCGTAATGTCATCGTTGTTGTCCAGAATTCGTTTTAGGTGAAGGACAGTGGGTTTAAATCCGTTGAGTGCCACCTGAGGGTTATGCAGCTGTTCCTTCCAGAAATTTTGGTCAATGGATGAGCCAGATCCGCGCAATGATTGTGTGGCGGTTTTCCCCAATAAGGCCATGCATTTCTTGGCAATGTCCACTAAGCCGCAACCACCTTTGGACGGAGGCAAACGTAGTTGAGGCCGGCTCACCTTATATGCTTTTCCAGTCCACAAAAAGTAACCAAGGAGTTGTTCCAATTTCTGTGCGTCACGTTTTGCAATCGGCAGAATCTGTGCCACATACCAAATTTTGCTTAGACCATAAGTATGCAGGTACCAGATGCGTTGTAGCAAATTCAGGTTCCGGATCCTCTCCATGGATAAGGAATGGCGTAAACTATTAATTTTTTCCCTCCAGTTAACTGCAATCGTATCTTCTATATTTGCCATAAAGCATATTCCAAGTATCCTTGTAGTAGTCACACATTGCATCCCCAAGGTCTGTGGCGGTTCCGGCCAATTTCCTAATATTAGGATCTCCGATTTCTCAGCATTTAACACTGCACCGGACATCGTTGTGTACTGCTCCAATCCCTGTTGCATGGTCGTCATGTCTTCATTATCTGCAGCCACCACAGTCACATCATCAGCATAGGCTGTAAGTGTGAACCGTTCATTGTATACACTGACTCCTCGCATGGTTTGTTGCAACCTCTGGAGCAAAGGATTCAATGCCAATGAAAACAATCCCATTGATAGCGGGCAGCCTTGACGTACTGATCGTTGTATTCGTACCGGCCTGGAAAACCATCCGTTCCATAAGACTCGAGACTGTGCCGTGCCGTAGAGTCCCTGAATAAGGTTGATTACCGGCACTGGAAATTTCGCAGCCGTTAAGCAGTTCCACAGATACGAATGGCGCACTCTATCAAAAGCCTGTTGAAAGTCGAGATTGATCAAAGCCACCGCTTTATTTTCTCTGCGTAGATGGATCAGCGTGTCACGCAGTTCCGCCAATGTGTCAATAATGTTCTTTTTCGATATTGCCGCTTGGTTACAATGCATGATTTCTGCATATGCTCCTTTTAATCGGTTAGCCAGAACTTTCGCAAATAACTTATAATCGGCGTTTAGCAGCGTTATTGGACGATAGTCCTTCATGGTGGCGGTTTTCTGTTTCTTCGGCACCAGGGTGATAACACCATCCGCGAAGGTTGCGGGAAACACTGCTGTCTCCCACAGTTCCGCATATACTTCCATCACTTCGTTCTTGATTATTGGCCAGAACTTTCTATAGAATTCATAGGTGAGCCCATCAGGACCTGGTGATGTGTGTCGACTGGCTTGTTCAATGGCGACCAACACCTCCCGCTCCGTGATAGGGCTGGTAAGTATTTTTGCGGATTCCTGGGTGATGCCGGTGTCAAACAGTTCATGTTCCAGTCTTGAAATGACTGTTCAACTCTGTAAGCAAACACTCGGATAATTTTATGGCGGTCGGTCCAGTAGACTCAAGGGGGGGGGGGGGGGGCAGGGGGAGAAAAGAAAAAAAAAAAAAAAAGGAAGAAGAAGAAAGAACATCCCAAAACCTTCCGTAGATATCACCGTTAATCTCGTATTGATACACGAGAACCAATTGCTGATGCCCTGACACATCTGTAGTTTCATCTGCCATTAAAGCTACAAATTTTGTCTCCCTCAGGTCTTCTTCTTGGTTTTTTTTTTTTTTTTTTTTTTTTTTTTTTTTGTGGCAGATGTCCAGCATACATTGTAAAAGTTCATGTTGTATTGTTTTTGACGTCCATTTAGCAACGGTACTCGTGATTGTTTACAGCACTGTCGACACTAGCTAGTAAGTTAAAAAGTCCTAAAAATGTTCCTGAATTTTCATATTTTTTGTCTTGTCGTGTGCCCTTAATGCCAATTCAAATGCACCACATTATTTTCGATAAAATATATCTATTTATTTCGATTTCCTCCTTTTCACTTTCTCTACTGATAAGTAGAAGGAAGTACCTATTGTACTCCAGCCGAAAATTCGATGTCGAGATTTCACCGGAAAGATATGTTTTGAGACCCCCTGAATCCAAAAAAAAAAAAAGTATTTTTAGAAAAAGGTCCGCGCGCGCGTGCGCGTGTGTGTGTCTATGTGTCTGTGGACAGCATAATTCAAAAACGAAAATTAGATTAAAACCAAAGATAGTATTTAAGTTTAATGTCTTTCAAGGATGCGACACGAAGATTTTGAAGAAAATAGCCCCACCCTAAACTACCCTTTACATGGAACATTTTTCGAAAATTTTGATTTTCTTGAAAATGGCTCCAACGATTTTGATTAAAATGTCATATGTCTGAGGTATTTTTATGACAAATGAAATTATATTTTGAATTTTCTGGCTATAGCCCCTGTAGTCGTATTTACTCTGGACGACTTTTCCATAACTGGTAAACCATTAGAGATAGACCAACTCATACTATACAAAAATGTAGATCCTGCTATAATACACAATTTATGTCTAAATAAATTTTCTTGTAGGGTGAACCATTTCGGAGATATTCCTTGTTATGTGTGTGAGTTTCGGAAAACTTAAAACTTTCGTGAAATTGAACATCGTAGTTCATTTTTTTATATGTTAAGTGTGCAAAGAGAACGGAATTTGAAAGCTTTAAAACATTTGACTATCGCTCAAAGCCTACTGTATTCTAATGTTCCCCTTGTACCTACAAGGAAATAAGCAATAAGATAATTTGTACAAATGTTTATCTCAACTAACACGAAGAAGATATAGGAATAAGAATTTGTAAGAATGGTTAGTACAGGAGTAGAGAAAGTCATGTGAGTGCAACACATCAGATTTTTTAGCTTAAGAGACTGCTGTACACCAATATTTACTGCACCAAGAGTGGTGAGATCCAGAACGTTACTCAAGTGTTTCCTACTCGATATATGCTTATTTATATATTCATTTAAATGGTCTAGGTCCTTTATGTCACTTTTTGACTAGAAATCATTACTTCCGAACAACAGGCAAGGAAAGCAGAAAAGAGCATCTGGAATTTCACAACCGCACATAGATGAATATTCGAAAAAATGTCACTATGAGAACGTCTTATGTAAGTACCAGTAGTTTTTCTTCCCTTGGCTTTCTGAGCAATGCTAATATCTGGAGTAGACCTTCCAAGTGTTTTAACGTGAATTTTTTCTTTAAAAGATCGAGTAGAAAATGAATTCTTTAACAGAGAGTCTACTGAATTCATTTCCACGAGTTTTAGTTAATAAATTTAGGAGTAGGACAAGGCTGCTCAATGTCGCCGACACTTTTTATCATATACTACACGCAGCAGTTGAGGAGTGGCAATCCCAAATGAGAAGTAATTTTAAACTTAATTATACTAACTTGAATACAATCTTATTTGCTGATGATAAAGTAATATTTGCTGGAAATGAAAATATGCTTCAATTAGCAGCGCATCAGTTGAAAAAACAATGAGTAACTACAACTTAAATATATCAGCACAAAAAACAAAGACCATGGCTTTTCTAGGGAAAGATCAGATAAGATCTAAAATAATAATTAAAGATAAAACAATAGAACAAGTAAAATATTTTAATTACCTGGGATCTGATATTTCATTTTATGATGATAGAGATATAAAACAAAAATTATATAAATTTCAGAACATATGTGGAACGCTTAAACGAACTCTGAAAAATAAAGTTCGAAATGAAACTATGATGCAGTTTCATAAAGTGATGGCCGTACTAATATTGACTTATGGTTCCGAAAATTGGGCAATGAACAGAAGGGATATAAGAATGGTGAAAACAGTAGGAATGAAATTTTTTTGTGATCACATAACACAAATGTCAATCGAATAACGAAAATAGCTGCAGGATATAAACCTAAAGGGAACCGCAGTGTGGGAAGACCTGGAAGGGTGATCTCTGAGCCGAAACAGGCCATCGTGGCCTATCTTGGTGTAGATGATGAGTTTTATTTAACATGGTAGCTTCCTGCAAACGCGCAAGCAAGCTGACTAGTGGAACGTGCGTCACTGATTGTAGTACAGCGTAAATTACAGCGAAGGCAGAGTAGGTGGGGAAAGGGAAAGCAGGGCGAACCTATAACATTATTATTTTACAGAGCTCTTCCGTGCTGCTGTGGACGACGCACGCTGCGTCTGTCCAACACACAACTAGTAACAACAATTCATATTATACATTAACAAACCTTCTTTATAACTAGTGTTGTAAAACATTTAAAGTTCGTTATTTCTGAAATTGTTTAGCGTGCTGCAGCACGGTAGCACGTACGGAGGAACCGCCCCTGGAATATACAAATGGAAACCCGTGGGAATTAGAGCAGCTGGTAGACCGGAAATCCATTGGCAAGTTGGGATGTTATGAACGATTTAAGAAAATTAAAAATATCAAACTGGAAAAGACCATACCGAATAGAAAGTCTGGAAAAGAATTGTTGAGACGGCCAAGACATTTAACTTTAAAGTCGTGGTGCCTTGAGAAGAACATGTTACCGAATACCAAATAGTGCGTAGCAACTAAGCGCTGTAACAAGTTGTTAATCTTTAACCAGAGATTACGGAATAGGTGTGAATAATGCGTTCCGAAAATATTGATGCCGTGCTCAACGTGTCTACTCTTTTGTGCTGCGATAGTAACAATATAGTGTATCTATATACAGAAAGCATGCATAACACCTGTATCTTAACATAGCAAAGCATAAATGAGTAAGTAAGTTAGTATGTTTCGTACACGGCGCTAAAAATATAACATTAATTAGAAAACGTATAATTGAGCTAACTAATAATGGTCAACGTTTGGTGCCTAAAAGGTGTACCATATAGCTGCGAAAACATAGAAGTGAAGTTCAATTGTATCATGATCATCACCATCGTCGTCGTCATCATCATTACCTCCACTCGGGTGGTCTAAATCGTTAAGATATGGATCGTGAATTGTAGGTACGCGGTTCGAATCGGCCGCGCGGTAGCCGAGTGGTTAGGTCATTCGCTTCTCACCAAAGTGGCCCGGGTTCGATACCAGGCAACCGCATGTGGGGTTTGTGGTGGACAAAGCGGCGCTGGGGCGGGTTTTCTCCGGTTTCCTCCGCCATCTCGTTCCACCGGCGCTCCATCTTCATTTCAGCGGTGCCGAATGTAGTAAAAGCGGGCATTAAACACTACAACAAAAAAAGCGGTTCGAATCACGTTAAGACCTCTCTCTTGAGTTTTTTCCGCCAGGTTTTCTTCAGTTGACAACTGACAAGTGCTAGGGAGATACCTCAAACTTAGACCTGGAACATTTCCTTTCTTAATTATTTCATTTCATATATCATTACTGCCCACTCCCTGTGGTGCCATATCTAGAAAGAAGGGAATTTAAAGATAAAAACTCAACATCGTCCGTTTATCCCTATTACAATAAAATTCGTAGTTCTATGCAAAGCAAGAGGATTCTTTAGTTTTCTGGATAAGTGAAACGGATGTTTGAAATTGTATTTCCGGTTTACTGCAAAACGGGTTAGACCTATCGATGCAGTCATATGCATTTAGCTGTGTCTGCAAGAAAGCATTCTGTGACGTAAATACGTACGCATTACATGCACTGTGACCCTTGCACGATGATGAATTTTTCCGCTACAAATAAAACTGCACATTGTGAATGTTATTCTTGTATCATGCTCCCTTTATTGCTTATGTGGTGAACTAAGTAAGAAAGCTCCTTATGACGTCCTTTGACGTCATAAAACATCAGCTGTATTACAAACAGAGCAAACGCTGCCATAGTTTCAGCTTTGCTATACATTAGTCACCATTGATGACGTTTATTTTCCGCCATTTCTTCCGCTTTCTCATTTTTCGACACCTTTGAGTAGATCGATTTCTTGAAACGTATAACTTTCCATAGTGCTTACCTATGGCGCATAAAGCAATGCATTACACTCAGAAACTCGAGATAGTAATTTCACCTGAAAGACACTGTTGGATGTGTCCTGAAACCAAAAAGAACATTTTTAGCAAAGAGCTTTGTGTTAGTCCGTCTTTGAACAGTGTAACTTAAACTTGATCCATATTTTTAATTTCGCAAATAAAGTCTAGCTACTGTTAAATATATACCGATAAATTAATTGTTCATGATGTTTTCCCATATGATATATATATATATCATATGGGAAAACGTCTTTTTCTTAGAGTTCATGTGATCATGCACATCCAGAATGGAAATCATCTAAAATTGTTTGTACTTTGTTTAAGAGTAAAAATTGTCACTCTTAAACAAAGTACAAACAATTTTAGTTGTTTTAGCTTTTACAGAACATTTGACTGATCGCCTCTGAGTGATCAGCGTTCTGGTTTTTTAACCCAAAGGTTGGGGGTTCGATTTCCGTATGAGGCGAGGGAATCAGTTCTCGTCCTTTGCAGAGTCTGGAAGTACGACTGTGGGGATAAATATGATTGTGTTTCATAGCGAAAATTAATAAAAAAAACATTGTTAAAAATATACAGTCAACGTGTTACAAATACCATCAATATTTTCAGTTGCCAAAGTCTCCTACATTATCATACAAGTTGAAGGGAGTTATACAAACGAAACAATATCATGAGAACCTGACTTCTAAAATAAAACACCTACAAATTTAAAGTTTAATTAGTGATTAGTACGATGTATAAGGAAATATAAATTAAGAGAAGATTACAGCCTATTTTGATAGCGAAGTCTAATGACTGACGACATATTTAATCTTGGTGGCCAAGAGCCATGATCGATACATTTTTCAATTCAGTGTCCTCCATACGGGGAGGGTAATCACTAGAGCTGGGATTTCTATGTAACTACATATTTTTCCTCGCTATTTAGATGCTGGGAAAAGTGATATGTTTACAAAGCATTATGTTAAGGTTAATATAACTGAATTTCATTTTACATATTTTACACATTTGTGAGTAGGTATATTACATATTTTAGTGATATAACACAAAATTACATATTTTAGCATTTTACCTGCTTGGCTCATGGACTGCAACACATTGCCGAATATATTAGGACTAAGTTTCTGCAAGTGAATAGGATAATTTCAGCAAAAAAAAAAAAAAAAAAAAAAAAAAAAGGCTTTCTAAAATCCCCATGAGTTCGCTCTTAGAAGCAACAATTGCCAGAGATGCCTCTGCCTCCGGAACCAGTATTAACGTGGTGGGGAAGATATACGATTCCATCTGGCAAAATTTCATCATCCGGTCTCTAATAGAATTTGGAGTCAGTGGAAACATGATCTCATTCATTTACAACTTTCTGCAAAACAGACGGATGCGAGTAAAAGCAAACGAATTTCTAACTCAAGCTGCTGGTTTAAAAAATGGCATACCACAAGGGTCTGTCTTATATGTGACATTGTTTTTAGTGGTCATCAATAAAATAGTACCCTGCCTTTGACCCTCTGTTAGGGAGTATCTATACGCGGACGGTAAAGACAACTTAAGTATTACTACTAGACCTTGGATTTTTAGGCTGTTAAAAATGATCATTTAGGCACCTAAAAAGGTTTTCAAAACTTTAAAGTACATAGGTCCTAAAAATGCAATTTTAGGTTCTTTAAATTTTGTAGAACTTGGGAGGATAATTAAGTCTGTAATATTAATAGCTAACAAATAACACCAGACTTCACATATATGTTAAATAGCAAAAATTAACAATAGGGATAGAAAAGTTTTGATACAACCAGTAAGAGTTTATTATCCTTAAAACAAAATACATTACTACTTTTTTTCCTCCGTAAGAGAAATCCCAAATAAAATGACACTCCAATGAGCTTATAAATGTATGGCAGAACAATACAATGAAAAAAAGACATTTTCCATACAAATACAATGTTCTATTTTTTTATTTCAGCTTTTGATTTTTTTAAACTTCAATTATTACTGGTTACAGCATCTTGTGCGCTATTCATAATTCGCATTACAATATACAGCTATTAATTTTTCGGGTGTTAAACTGCATCTTTTATCTGAAAAGGACCGTTCCACAGAAACTGAAGTGATTGGGGCATATTTAAATTTTGCTAAATTTGACATGTTAATTTGTGATGGCAGACTTACATCCTCACCATTCAGTACATCGCACATATTTTTCAAAACAGAAAACCCAGCATTCTTTTTCATCAATGCACTCCACTTATCTCTAATTTTGTCTCCAACCCTCTCCACTACCGTGTTTACTTTGGTTTCTACTTCTTTAATGATGCCAATCTGCTCGGGAAGGGACTTTCCCGTTGCTTCAAGTTTCGTAATCAAGGCGGCAAGAAAGAAAAATTGGACTATATAAACAATGTCTTTCTTCAGTGTGCTATCCTGCAATAGTTCTTTTACAACTCACACGTCATATTATAACCTAGAAATCCATTTACAACACTGGCTATTTCTTCCAAATGTTCGGCATAATACACAACAGCGTCAATCCAGGTGCCCCACCTTGTAATTACAGATTCAGGAGGGAGGGAGACAAGAAATTGTTTGTCGAAACAATGCTACTCTTGAAAGAGATTAACAGACGACCTTCTTCACGTTTGCCACAAGATTGTTAACTTTGGGAAATTCATTACGGATGGTTTCAGCAACTCTGTGTAATGCATGGGCTAAACAGTTAATTTGAATTAAATTTGGATAAAAGGTTTTCAGGAGAGGTGAATCAGAAACCATGTAAGATGCAGCATCTGCACAAAGAAGAAGAACTTTGGAACCATCAATTCCATTCGGGAAAAGTAATTGCAGATTCTTATTTACAAAATAAGCAATTGTTTCAATGTGGGCTCTATCAAGCTATGAACAGAGCAGATACTGGGCTGCGGGTTCATGTGGATCCATTTTACCAACAATTATATTTCCCATATATCTCCCCATCGCATAAGTGGTTTCGTCTACACACAACCAAATGCAGGAATACTTTCACGAACTGATTGCACACTGGTCTCATATGTAGAATTTAGACAATTTTTTTCATAAAGTGGATTCAGATAGAATGGAACACTTGCAGTACTTCCGTAAGATTGCTTGCAAATTGGATTCCGTACTACATTCCAAGGGGTGTTAGCAGCTACCAAAGCTTTACACAGATCCATGTTTTTTTCATGTTGTGTTCGGATTATCCGAAATTTGGGATCTGTGGGGTTCGGATTAGCGGGATCCTACTGTAGTACTACAATTTGGCTTACACAAGTTATTCTTAACTTGAGGCTTATTCTGACTATTACATCCACCGATGTTCCTCAATTCAAGTCTTCAACAAAACATTCACTTGCCATTCCCAGATTAGGAAATGATAATGTTGAAACATGCCGATCACTTTCTTATTTAATTCTCAGCACCAACGAGTTGTTTTGAAAGTCCTAAGTGTTGCAGTTACACCTGAACCACGCTAGGTCTAAATCAATAATTCCCAAAATGGGACCTTGAGAAATTTGCGCAGACATCTCACTCAGAAGAAAAAGAGGCATTTTATGTGATAGATAAAATATTATAATATTATTTATGTTAATAATAATTACATAACAATTCTAATAGTAATAATAGGTAATAATAAGTCATTTTATGGTAAATCATATTAATGCAAGTTTTCTTAAATTCTCCAAACATAAACAGCATCACATCAAATTACCTACATAAAAAGTACAGAATAATTCTAATAGTATGTAAATTCTTACTTGGAATACAGAGAATTTTTCAATACCTTTATTTTGTTTTATTCTCCAAAACTTTGGTAATATATTAAGATGCAGCATGACTTGGCGTTAGAGACCTCATTATGAAAATGGTATTTATTCTTTATGTTATGTAAGCACGGCTTTCTCTGTTGTTTTCGTTTACCTTAGTACACTGATAACAGAATAAGGCTGAAATATTCGCATTCGGGAGGTCCCGGGTTCGATCCCTGTGGCCGTACACTCTGACTTGGATTTTCCGTTGTTTTGCCTTGTCACTTAGGTTGGAACCACTTAGGTTGCTTACTTTCCATTCACGGTTTCCTTTCCATCCCTTCCTCATTTCATTTCCCTTGTCATCTTTCAGGTCTGGTCATCAGCAGGTAGTTCAGGCAGATGCGGGCAGATGGTGCAGTTGCTTGCACTTTGTAAACCTTCTCTCCTCTACCGCTTGAGGTAACTACGACCCGCTGCCCAGGCCACTGGTGTCGCTTCACGCCCTCTCTGGGTGGTGATGAGGAGCTTCGTTGGTAAGCCACGTGGCTGTCTATCCAATTTTTATGGACTTCCGCACGTCTCTGTGTCTCTGCTCCGTCCCCGCCCTCTGCCAGGCTTGTGGTCTCCTTTTAGCTCACCTCTCCCTCCCGGGGGATGATAGCCTACAACAGATCCATACCACGCCGCAGTGGCGAGGTGTCCCCTGCGTTCCAGTACTTCATAACCCAAGATTGAACAATGGCAGCAACTCCCGAGTCAACAGTCTCTTATGGCCACCTCCTTGTAAAGTAGCGAGCTTACTTCTCACGCGTACATCTCTGCGTTCGATTCCCGGAAGCGGGTCGGGAATTTTCCTTTAATTAGGGTTGTTCCTTAACTTCCATAGTCCGAAAATATGGACGTGAGAGTGGATGTGCATGTAAAATAAGTTAAAAAAGCAAGACTGAAACCTGCAGCAACCTAACCTAAAAGTTCAAAGAGCAGACACACCATCAAATGTTTCAATCAAACTTATTTTAGTAACTTTACGCAACTCTGTAAACAAATCTAAAGAAAATTGTAGCACAGAAGCGTAACTATACTGTAAAGTTTTCGCGATGACACATAAGTTAAAGTGACAATAAGTAAACAAGTTTTTTAAAAAATGTCCCGAATATGACCACAACAGTTAAAAGGAAATGGAAAATTGAAATAAGAAAGTGTCTCACCCGGCAAAAGTGCTAACAGCAATGGCTAAAAATACTAAACCTTCTCCCTCTCTCTCTCTCTCTCCCTCTCTCTCTCTCTCCTCTCTGGTTCGTTCTGTGCAAGATCCATTATGAAATGATTTTCAGTACCTGGGTGGTGTGTAGAAATTCACAAATGCCCAACTTCCAGAATATGTTACATGTATTATTTTGTAGGAATTTAAGATAAATATAAGGTATGGTGGGCCCTAGCTCTGGTCTTTCAGGTACCCTTAAAGAGGCAAAAGGGGATAAGGAACAATGGCAATGCGTCGGTGAAATTTGACTGACACTATGGTTCGGAGGAGGGAGGGGGACTTACCATCTCAACGACTGAAGTCTATGGTGCCTATGTCTCGTGATGGATACTAAGGGTGGCAGGGCTGAGCAGAGACGACAGCAAAGGGTAGAGTTTCTCACTACTATAGATTTGAATTCCCCTGTGGCAGCTCGTACAACCGACTCCCCGCCCCTATGTCGACTTAAACATCCCCTGAGAGAGTGCACCTACCATGCACGAAGAAACTCTCGCCGACACTTACAACCCTGAAATAACCAACCAGGATGAAAGGTGAAGTAAATGAGAAGTGAGCTGGAATGGAGGGATAGGAAATTCGGAAGATGTAATTATTATCCTTCCCAGCCTAGGGACCCACAGAAACACCGCAAAAAGACCGGGGCCAAGAAAGTCGAACAGGGGAATCGAGCCCATGACCATCGGAATGCGGGCCACAGACGTTACCACGGAACCATCCCATCGGTGAAATTTGGTAAAAAATGTAAAATTGTTCCATCTCGTCCCCCCCCCCTTCTTTTTTCAGTCAGATTATAGCATCTTAGGTATAACTTCTACTTTCATGCTACACAGTTGGATTTATAATATAAACAATTTTAAGTCACAAATGGCTATTTATTTGGGCCTGTGACATTTAGCTAAACTTAAAACTCCATGAACTTTAAACTAATCTTTTCTCAATATTTATTTCTTTTTGAGCATTTTTCACTTTTCAAAATGCATCTTGGACCACAGTTTATAACTGATTAAGTTGAAATTTTTAGCACAGCTTCAGACATTACACATTTAAAATTAGTTTTGCATTAATTAAGAATATATGAAATACTTTCAGTTGAAACTGTTTACCACAACTCACATTGAAAGAGTTCAAATATTCCATAATATATAAACAACATTTTTTTCTCTTTAACTAATTAAAATTAAGAAATTCCTGTACAAAAGTGTAGTTATATTTGTGAAGTAAGCTCAAATTACAAATTTGGGAAGGATAAACTTAAGCCTTAGGGACCAGGTAGCACTTCATATTATCATATCAAATGGCAATTAATTATAAATAAAAGCTCATATCTTAACAATGCATTGCAATGGTTTGACATAAGCCATTAACGTTATGTGTGCACTAATGTTCGAATACATGGTAAAAAGTTCAATTATTATTACTATTTTATTTATTTATTTATTTATTTATTTATTTATTTATTTATTTATTTATTTATTTATTTATTTATTTATTTATTTATTTATTTATTTATTTATTTATTTATTTATTTATTTATTCATTCATTCATTCATTTATTTATTTATTTATTTATTTATTTATTTATCTATCTATTTATCTATTTATTTATTTGTTTATTTATTTATTTATTTATTTATTTATTTATTTATTTATTTACTCACTCACTCACTCACTCACTCACTCACTCACTCACTCACTCACTCACTCACTCACTCACTCACTCACTCACTCATTTATTTATTTATTTATTTATTTATTTATTTATTTATTTAGTTATTTATTTATTTATTTATTTATTTATTTATTTATTTATTTATTTATCTATTTATTTATTTATTTATTTATTTATTTATTTATTTATTTATTTATTTATTTATTTATTTATTTATTTATTTATTTATTTATTTATTTATTTATTTATTTATTTATTTATTTATTTATTTATTTATTTATTTATTTATTTATTTATTTATTTATTTATTTATTTATTTATTTATTTATTTATTTATTTATTTATTTATTTATTTATTTATTTATTTATTTATTTATTCATTCATTCATTCATTCATTCATTCATTCATTTATTCATTCATTCATTTATTTATTTATTTTTTCATTTTCACATATGCATTGCCTTAAAATGATTCGAAGTTCAGCTACGAGAGGTGCATTTTCAATACTACTGTTTATGGTTTCGTATTTCTTTAGAAGTAAACGTAAAGTTCAAATAGGTATAGCACTATCTTATTTTCGTAGGTGTGCTACTGCTGTTATTTGCCATCGTTACATGCAGTTTACAGATGTTTTCCTAAAGGGTGCTTGACGATGCCATTTAGGATGCTTGTTAAATACGAGTTTGTTTGTACATTAACTCATGTAGTTAAGGTCATGCCGCTAATGAAGCTTGCTCTTCATAACTCTACAAGTTGTACAAATGTAACCAGTTACTTGGCCATTTAGCAATAACATCTGCAAAATCAGCCCAAGTTAATTAACGACTTGTACCTATACTTCTACTGGTTTCGGACATTCGAGTAACAAAAATATTTGACATATACAACCATATGGAAGAAACGACTAAAAAGTAACTGTTGCGTTGTAAGATTTCACCATTATAAATATTATCAAAGTAATTGTTTACTTAGGAACAGTTAGCAAAGTAATGGTGGAGAATTGTGTAGAAGTGCCGTGGATTCCATATAAGCCGCCCCTGCTGCTTCAGGGGGCATTTTACAAACCTTCTCAGCCAATGCATGTTATTCGACCAAGCACAGGTGTATGTTACAAAACCTAGGACTAAATTTTTAAGTGAAAATGACATTTTGGGTTTTTGAATTATATCATATAAATGTCCTATGGACATTTGTGGACCATTTTGGTCAGTGCTTCATTTTAACCACATTGTAGTACATCACACTGGTCCTTTCTTTCTTCAGTTTGAATTTTGTACCAAATTTATTCCTTACATTTCACTTCTGCCCTAATTTGTATGTAAATTTACATACATAATATCAAACGTGTTGTCTAAAAATTCAAATATGCACTTGATTGCTTTATTCATTGGCTCACAAAAATAATTGATGGCGAAAGGAAAAAGTTTTAACACCAACAACTTCATACAACAAACATTTATTTCTCTGCAAGTAGTGTCATCAATAAAATACTTTAATTTATTTTCAGTTTACTTAAGTATCAGAAAATGTCACCAGCATACTTCTCTGAAAAATGTGAAGGCAGTTAAAAATGTGAATTTTTTGCTAATTAAAACTATTTAAATGTATTATCTGAGAAACTGTTTGAATTAGAACATTGGGCTTTTGCACAGTCATCTCTTTATGTATTCATATTAAGTGTGCTATTTTTCAAGTAAACAGATGTAAAATTGAAAAAGTTAGAAAATTCAGTCCCAGTGTCCCTTAACTGAACTGACGCAATATACGGAAATATGGCCGACGGGCATCGGGGAAGAATTGTGTATATGTGAAAAGCCAATTTGCCATTTGAAGACGTTGCTCGGAGCTGTATATTCGTATGTGAATAATCTGGAACTGTGAACGTAAAACAGAACACCACTGCCATTGCCACTGCATGCGCGAAAAAGTAAACAGATACACACACGTCCTCGTTGCTATATATACTCCACTTATGAAGGCCAGTAGAATGCCTTCCGAAGCTGTAGGGACGGCATAAATGGAAGTGAGTGTGCTTTGAGTTTGCGCTGATGTCCACAAGCGGTGGGCACTGACGAAACATGAAATAAAATGATAATTCGGAGAGGAAAAGTTCCAGGCCTAGGCTTGGGGTACCTCTCTGACATTTACCAGTTAGAAGATTGAGGAAATTGGAAAAATGTTTACCCCAATCAGGTAGGTCAGTCTTGGTGGGATTTGAATAGCAGGTCTTCCGTTCACGAGTCCATGATTTAATAATCTGTGTCAGTCTCTCTCTCTCTCTCTCTCTCTCTCTCTCTCTCTCTCTCTCTCTCTCTCTATGTTTTTTGTTATTAATGTCCTACATAGTGTCATATTGGACGGTGAATGAATGAAATGGGTGAAATGATGCTCAAATGAGCTCGAGGTCCATAGAGCTCTAAGTTACCCGACATTTTCTTCTTAGGATAAGGGAAAACCTCGGAAACAACCTTATCCGCATAACTCACCCTGAGCTAGATCCGAACTCGCGACCTCTTGGACGCGAGGCAGTACTACCACGGTACAGAGGCGGGTTTTGCGTGTGTTGTTTGTGTGCCTGTCTGTGTTTGAACCGAATAATAAAAAACGAAACACAGAATAAATACCACTATAGGTATTTAAGTTTAGCATCTTCCAAAGTGCGAGAGAAGGTTTTCAAGAAAATACTTCACCCCAAACTATCCTCTACATGGAAAATGTTTCGTTATTTTTGATTTTCTTAAAATGATTCAAGGGATTCTGATTAAAGTACCACATGATTAACAAATTTGAATGCCTAATATACTGTGTAGCTTGAATTATCTGTAGATAGCCCGTGAAGTCCTTTACATTTTGAATGCATTTTGCATGCTTTTGTGTTATTGATATACCTTAAGAGGTAAACAAAAGCTATCACACAAAAACTGTAGATCCTGTCAAAGCATACAATTTATGTCAAATATTATGTTATAAACTGTTTTCGAGATATTTGTTGCTTTGTTTTGAATTATTCGAAGCTTAACGTTTTTGAAGTTTAAGGTAGCATACTTTTGTTCTTCATAATATCACGGAGAAAGTATTAAATGTGAAAGTCTCACCATAATTATAGCGGCCCACTTAAAATTTAGCTATCACTTTAACTTTTTTTTTTTTTTTGTTTGTGTTTTGTTTAGTAGTGTTGAACGCCCTTCTTACTGCATAAGGTACGGCAGATGGTGCACGCTGATAATATTAAATTATATTTTGGGAAAGAAAATTTGGGAAGGAAGGAAGCGTTCCAGACCTAAATCTAGGCTACCTTCCCGGCATTTGCCGGTTATGAGTACTGAGGGAAATAAACCCCTTAGTGAAGACGGTCCTGGCGGATTTGAACTGGGACCTACCGGATACGAGCCTCACACGTTACTGTGAAGCCGTCTCACTCGGACACCGATTAAGGATGCCAGTGGAAAACTTTTTAATACCTTCCTATTTCAAACTACCCTTTACATGAAATAAGTGCCTTCTCTGAATAAGGTTCAAACGATTTTGGTAAGTGGCCTGTGTCTGAAATATTAATGTGGCAAGTGAAGTTTATACACTGATTTGTCTTTGAATAGCCTGTGTAGTCCTTCTCTTTATTATTATTATTATTATTATTATTATTATTATTATTATTATTATTATTATTATTATTATTATTATTATTATTATTATTATTATTATTATTATTATTATTATTATTATTATTATTATTATTATTATTATTATTATTATTATTATTATTATTATTATTATTATTATAATTTATTTATTTTATTATGTTACTATATGTAGTTATTGAAATTTATAATTCATATACTGACATAACTGGAAAGTATAACTGGGAAGGCATAAGAGATAACCAAACACCTCAGGAAAATTGAAGAGCTCTAAAATGTAGTCTGTGCTAAATGTATAATTTTTTCATAGCGTTAGTCATTCCTTAGTCACTGTTATCAGTTTGAATTGTCCACTGTTTTGAGCCATACACTTTCAAGTGCCGGTATTTGTTTTGCCTGAGTTGTGCAAAGAGAATGTAATGTGAAGATAGGCATATACTAAACAAACGAGTACCGTATTATCAGCCTCCTCCATATTTTGTGTACCTATACAGAATGTGCTTTGAAACAATCCCTACCAACATTTATCATGATTGACACGAAGTGTATAGAAGAAACAATTTTTGACTGAACAATTTGAGGTATATATTATAATAGTCTAGGGTATATACCTATATAGGGTGACACCTCGCGCACCGCGACCAGCTCAGATCTATTATGACTACCACTCCCAGGAGGCAGTATCAAGCGAGGAAACGACAGGGTTGCAGCTAGACAGGCCACCGAGACGTGCGGAGATCCTTAGCAAGTGCTGGGATCTCTTCATCCCGGCGCCAGGCCCCACCGTGCAGCCATCACACCGTGGGTCCGGTGTCGCACAGGCGTCTCCCTCCCCCGCCGGAGCTAGCGCTCCGTGGGTCTGATGGGTGTCGCACAGGCATCCCCCTCGACGTAAGACAGCGTTCATCCAAACGCCACCTAGCGTCGAGAACAGCAGTCACCATGCGCAAGCATCCGTGCCATCTGTATGGCACTGCCAACACCACTCGGCTGAAATCATACCTGAAAAATGATTAAGAAATGGAATGAAGGGAAATAATGGAAAGGAAACTGTGGTATATGAAATAATGCACCCCATCATTTGCCTAAGTGACATGGGGAAACCACGGAAAAACCCATGTCAGAGTGCCCGGCCACGGGAATCGAACCCGCGACCTCTCGAATGCGGCACTCAGATGTTACCACTTGAGCCATCCCGCTCAGTTTACATTATAATAAAGTACAACAAGTAAATAAAGCGTTGGGACTTTATTCTCTACATACCATATACTATATACACGGTGATGTAAATACTTAGATGTTTTATACTTTTTATCACCGTTTAATCCACTTCTCATTTTGAAGTACAGCATATGAATGTATTAAGCAGAATTCAACTTTTTGTTATCAAGAATTGTAATTAATTGAACTGATAAAAATGAATACACTGAAGCAGAATTTAAAATCTAGTTCAAAACTGCTGTACTCAAAAGAAAATAAAGAAAAAAGAAAGTGGCGAATGAGACTCGAACCCAGAAATGACGAAGACCTTTTATTCCAAAGCTAATGTTATAAGTCATAATAACGATAGCGCCAGATAGATCACTCCAAAAAACCCTTTGTTCTCGTGTGTCGCGCACTTGAATGGTTCACATTAGCTAGTGGCGTACTCACACTTTAGAAACTTATAACCGGGACTTAAGTGCTTACAATATTGTAAGTCGCCATTAAGGTGTGATATCTCATATGAATTGAGATTTTCTTGTATGGTTTGCCGGGAAAATGAGTGTGAGTTGGAGAATTTAATGTCTTATCGGCACCTCGGTCATGGTAGCTTAGTGGTTACAGCAGCCGGACGATAACCGCCAGATCCGTGGTTCAAATCCCGGCTATATACAGTAGTCTCAGGTTCTCATTAGTTTTCTCTAATAGTTGAAAACGAGTATGTGCACTATTATAGTGACTTAATGGTAACACTCCGCAAGTCAATGTTCTGCTGATTACAATTATTAGAACTACAGTTCATATCTTATTGTTGTGGTTAATTCGGTAACGAGACGCTACCTTGAGAGTAATAAATTACTACAAGGTGAATGAGGAGCTGTAATATGTAAGAAAGAAATGAGAAAATCTGAGTTTAGTGTTAATGAGTCAATTTAAAAATCATAATCACTTTTTGACATTGCTTTCTGCACAACAGCCATGGTAGCTTAATCAGCACGGACAGCCGAATATCTGTGGTCCAATCCCGGTCATAGCACGGCAGTTTCCAACTCTGATTCAACGTGCACTCATCCTGTCAACTACTATTATTATCATAATTTCATTATAATCAAAAGCAATTTCAGCCATATGCCAAGTGTAACTCATTCATTCCCCTGGATTTTGGTCCCTGTTTTGATTTACAGTTCCATAACCCCGCAGACTTTAAATTCGATTATAGTTCCAGTGAAATCTCTTCGGTGTAGCACATCACCGTTTGTCAACTGTCAATATCCTTCACCAGATTCTTAACCTTCCTCCAAACTCTCCTTCAATTTCTCTGACCTGCTCCAAAACGTAACCCATTCTACAGTTTCCTTGCGTTCCTTCTTAGCTGTTGTTACCGTAGTTAGAGATTGATCCCTATATACCAATTCGTACTCAAGATTTAACTGATCTAATTTTGCTCTCGCTATGTAACCCGAATTCTGCATTTCATTGTTTCCCTCCCTTCCACAGAGTTTCTTTAAAACATCGGGTTCTTATCTCATTTAGATTTTCCATTTGTTCCAATATTTCTGTTCTACATTTTGATTGGCATAAGAATTTAAAAGGGTAGAAAAAACCCTTGATATTGTCCCAAGTTCTGGAGAACCAACCAAATTGAAAACTGGGGTAAACATAATCATTACCAACACCACTAAAGAACAACTAAGAGGAAATCTAAAGAAAAGACACCACATAGGGTAGATTCTGCAGCAGAAAAATGCCTGCGTTCATCGACCATATGCAGCGCAGGATGCAATAAGACATTCGGCATTGAACTCACGGCACACTCATGCGTACCGCTGGATCTAGCTAGCAACCTGTGATTTTCAACCGTCTTCCCAGAACTGTCACGTGGATGCCATTTTCAACCAGATCCTTAATTTACCAAAACTATTTCGGGTATATTTAAAAGACTATTAAACAAGGGTTTTAGTGAGTACTACTTTGGAAGGTGGAATAAATATTGGAGTTATTGTATCCGCCAGGAAGAAATTGTAAATATTTTATTCAGGGACCTAAAAAACGCGTATTTCTGGTGAAAACGCGGTTTCGAATTTTTTGTTGGAATGCAATAACTTCTCTAACCTAGTAGGATATATTATGTGGAGAGAAAGTTAAAATGCAGGTACTAAATACTGACGGAGAGGCTTGTGAAGAGAATGAAATTAAAACAATATTCCTCTAAAAAGAAATAAAATTACAGAGTAGTATAGAAAAACAATATATTACAGCGCAGGCCGCGTTGTAATTGTAGCTTTAGATTTACTTAGAAAACCGTTTGTTAGATACGGATATGAAAAGGCGGCTCATAGCAATGATTAGAAATAGATAAACAAAATGCCCAAAATAAATAAAGAGAGAAGAAAAAAACAACAAGGTCACAGCCTACTTTCGTATCCCACTTAGCAGTCTCTGTCTCGTAGCGATAAGTCACTCAAAGTGACGCCATTATTGCATACTGAACACCGAAGAGTTAAAATAATTTAAACGTGAAACAGAATATAAAATATAAAACATCGTAGGCTAGAAATGTTTCATTTCGAATGAGGTTTCCATTAATTTCATCTAGAAACCTTAATCTTTATATGCTAGAATTTATGCACAATGATCTAGATTGCGCGTTAGAAAAGACAGATGAACTCTACAGATGGGGTATGGGTATGAACCCATTTCATTTTGTACTTCCATTCACTGTTGCGCTTATAGCTCATTTGCTCTTTTTGCGGTAAATCCTATCCCTTAGCCTTAGGCTAACATTGTGCTTATGAGGTACAGACACCGCCAAAGATAATCTCACTATCATATTAATTGTAGTTATACGAAGTCAATTAAATGGCCGTGAATTCGTATAACGATAAATAATGTGACATAGACCGGCGGTGCAGCGAGACTATCTTTGGCGCTGTCTGTACCTGTTTTTTATTTTCTCTACTATGTACAGTAAGTAGGGGAAGTATTCAATTCCATCCAAAATTTCGATGTCGAGATTTCACCGGAAATATATGTTTTGAGGCCCCCTGAATCAAAAAAAAAAAAAAAAGCATTTTTAGAAAAACGTCCGTGTGTGTATGTGTCAGTCTGTCAGTCTGTGGACAGCATAGCTCAAAAACGAAAAGTCTGTTAAAAACCAAAGTTGGTATTTAAGTTTAATGTCTTTCAAGGATGGGACACGAAGATTTTGAAGAAAATAACCCCACCCTAAACTACCCTTTACATGGAAAAATTTTCGAAAATTTTGATTTTCTTGAAAATGGCTCTAACGATTTTGATTAAAATGTCATATGTTTGAGATATTTTGATGACAAATGAAATGTATATCTTGAATTTTCTGGCTATAGCCCCTGTAGTCGTATTTACTCTGGACGACTTTTGCATAACTGGTAAACCGTTAGAGATAGACCAAATCATACTATACAAAAAATGTAGATCTTGCTAAAATACACAATTTATGTCTCAATAAATTTTCTTGTAGGGTGAACCATTTCGGAGATATTCCTTGTTATGTGTGTGAGTTTCGGAAAACTTAGAACTTTCGTGAAATGGATCATCGCTGTTCATTTTTTTTATGTGTCAAGTGTGCAAAGACAACAGAATCTCAAACATTTGACTATCGCACAAAGTCTACTATATTCTAACATTCCCTTTGCACCTACAACGAAATAAGCAATAAGATAATTTGTACAAATTTTGTCTCAACTAACAAGAAAGAAGATATAGGAATAAGAGTTTGTAAGAATGGTTAGTACAAGAGTAGAGAAAGTCATGTGAGTGCAACACATCAGATTTTTTACCCTAATATTTAACGTCCGTTCTGACTACATACAGCACCGCAGGAAATTAAATGATATTGAAATAAATTATAGTTGAGAAAGGTATTTTAGCGAAGGAAACGTTTCAGGCCTGTATCTAAGCGCCTCTGCGGCATTTGCTTCTTACAAGGACTGAGGAAAACCTAGAAAAGACTTCAGTCAAGGAGGACAGTCATTCCGGAATTTGAACCGTGGGCCTCCCGAATAAGTTCAAAAAATCTTATGTTACACTGACATGGCTTTTTCTATTCCTTGCAGAAACTATTCTTAGAAACGCTTATTCTTCTATCTACATAATGTTGATCGAGATAAACATTTGTAGAAATGGTTTTATTACATATTACATATAAATATTACATATTTCCTTATAGGTTCAATGGGAATAAGAGAATTCAGTAGGCTTAAGTGGTGGTCAAATATTTTAAGAGCTTGTTGTTATGCGATGGCTTTGAAATTCTATTTTCGTTGTATGCACAGGATTGGATTAGAAGGGAAGGGGATTCCACGTGAACGTTACACGCAGGTTATCGTATGTAAGTCCCCAGGGAGGAAGAGGTGGTTCTGCGAGTATACCGGAACCAGGACTAGGAATGTGAGCCAGTGTGAGAGCCCCTGAGCTGGAGATCCTTCGTCTCGATGCCAGGTTCACCACAGCCGGCAGTCACAAGGGGTCCGATACCGGCCCATCCAGCAGCGCAGGACGTCATCCACACGCCGGGAACTGCAGTTACAGTGCACAGAGTCCTCACAAGCCAGCGCCGCCGTCGCCCAATCGCGGACACTTCAACCATAAACAGACCGGATCCCGGGAATCGAACTCACGACCTCCCGAATGCGAGTTGCATACATGGCATGCGGTTGCTTGTGCTTGGTAAACCCTTCTCCCCTGGCTCCGCTTGTGGTAGCTGCGTGCCGCTGCCCGGGTCATTAAGGTCGCTTCGACGCACTCTGTTTAGCAGTCAGAAGCTTCAACTGGCGTGCCGATGGCTCTCTGTCAACTTTAGGGACTTCCGCAGTCTCTGTGACACTGTCTTTGCTGTCCTGTGACGGGCTTCGGATTCATTTCCTCCTAGGGGATGGTAGCCTGTGATGGGTTAGGTATTCCCCTCCGCTACAATACCTCACACCTCAAAGGGTAGTTTGGGTGGGGGATTTTCGTTAAAATGTTACTGTCGCATCCTTGTAAGGTGCTGAACTTCAATACCAAGCTTTTAAACCGACTTTTCGGATTTGAGTTTATGCTGCTCACAGACGACAGAGGCGCGCGCGCCGACACACACACACACACACACACACACACACACACACACACACACACACACACACACACACACACACACACACACACACACACACATACACACATCTTTATTCTTAATTTCTTTTATTCAAGCAGTCTTAAAATATGTATTTTCGATGAAATTTCAACATGGAATTTTTGGTTACAGTACAGTATTTCCTTTTACGAGCTATGGGCAGAGAAGGGTAAGCAGAGTATTATATTCTTGATGTAAAAACTGTTAGAACCACCCACATATATTTCCTTCCATTATCTTAAAGTTTTTGTTTTATTTATTGGTGGCACACATGTTTCCTGTATTTTTATGAAAGCGATAAGAAGCGTAGGATCTGGTTTTATCTTGATGGATGCAGGAAAGCTATGGCTGAGGACCGCGTGGCTTCCTCATGTCGACTACACGGGTCACTTGAAGCTGCCTGCGTGATCTGCTTCTCTCAACATATTATCAAACGTGTCCGACACTGCTTTATTTTTCACATTAACGGCTGCTCCTGTCTCTGATAATGCTCTATAGTGCATTTTCTTGACTTAGCGTTCCAAATAATAGACGGAGAAGGGCGTGGAAATTGCTGACGAAGGATGCCGCTTGTTTCACAGAAATTATCCGGTGTCCAGAATTATGTTAGTCAGGAAACTCCGAAGTTCTACACATTTTATGCTTATTTTTTATATATAACTATTTTACATGTCAAATCCATTGTCTTTGAACAACCATAAAATTTATCAATACTCTTTGCGTTGTTTAGCATTTCGGCTAAGAATACTTTTTTCGTAAGCTTAATTCGTTGCATGCTTAGCTGCAACGCTGCAATTGGTATTTTAATGATTTCAGTCCCACTCCACTTTTTAACAGAAGTTCAATTGGTATAAGTGTTCGCTCTAATTATTACAGCATCATCAACTGACCAACTGTTCAGTTTTAGCGTATCATATATAATAGAAAGAAAGTTAATCCTTCAAACCCATTATACAGTACATTTACTACAAAACTTGGCCGGCAGGTGCTTGGCCCGTGTGACCGTCACTACATTTCCCTGCGCACGAAAGCTGATCGTCACACGTGCGTCAGTCTTACTTCTGTTAGATAGGTGTTTTGTGCTGTTCTAGTCCAGTTCATACGTGAATAACAAGAGGAACTTTTAAGACGCAAACAATGGTTCTAGGATTAGTTGTTAGGATACATATGGTCCAGTACTATTTTAAGGGAAAATTATACATTTTTTAAATTAAAATTTACGTCACATCCCTTCGATTTTCATTAGTTTGTTTACATTAAGGCTTATAAAGCTTGCAGAAAGAGAATGTTACCTCTAGACAACTGGCTGAATACTGCTGTATCTAGCGTCACAGAAAAATTGATACATTATTGATAAAATTAATTGAAGTAATTCAGATGCACTCTGAATGTAGAATGAAAACTCGGTCCTACTCTTTGTCCAACATAGTGATACTCTTTTTTTCTTATTATTCTCTACATAGAGAACACGAAAAGCCCTGGTCATGAAGACACTTGCCTCAGAGCATGAACACAGTATTTTGCAAAAGCAAGCTTCAACAACAGGGGCATACGCAAGAAAGAGCTAAAACAGGAATGAATGAAACACATGAAGTCATATCTTCATTCTGGGTCACTTTTAGAGATTTATTCATGTGAGGAGATACCTACCGACTGGTTTACTTGACAGGGTATTCGTATATTGTCTAAATAAAGAATAGGATAAATCACTATTAGCAGAACCAACTTTTCAAGTATTTATAGGACCAAAAGAGAAACAGGAGTACATAGAGATTAAAATGCCAGCAAGGACTCACGTCCAGATTAGGTTAACTTCTACAAATATTGTGAAGACCTTGGGAAGACCCATTCTAAAGTTCCGCTTCCACTTCGCTACAGGAGATGCTCTGTAACACTGGTCTACAACGAAAAATGTTCAAGAATGAAACTGGGTGTTTCTTGTGCATTTGACCCCCCCCCCCCCCAAGCACGAATATTTGCAGCACCCTCAGTTTTAAAACTACCTCATTAATGGGAATGGCTATAAAAAGCAATTAGGAAGATTTCTTAAGAATCACCCAATAAACTTTTGCTACATCTGTGGGGAGTACGCTATTAAACCATGCAGACCACATGTAACACGCGTAGTGAAGGAACTATATGATCCTTATTTCGGGTGCAAGTTAGGTAATCAGGACCGAAAATGGGCATCATATATTGAGTGTGTGAACTGTTTGTGTCATCTTAATGGTTGTGTGAAGAAAAAAAGGTAAAGTTGCAATGCCTTTTGCTATTCCGATGATATGGAGGGAGCCGACCAATCATGTAGATCCGAGGTCTCCAAACTACGGCCCGCGGGCCAAATCCGGCCCGCCAGTGTCTTCAATCCGGCCCGCGACTGCTTATGGTTTGTTGTTGTTGTTTTTTTTTTTTTTTTTAAGTTAACTGTGTCTTGAATCGCAAATTTATTTAATTTTGATGTATCAATTAATTACAAAATAAATTCTTACAATATTATTTGAGTCAGTTGCATATTATTACAAATCAACGTAAATATTAACACAGATATAATAAAACAATAATATTTACAATAATATTTATTTATAATATTTGGTTACAATAATTCTGTTGCTGTGATAAGTTAGATTGGGGAAAAAAAAAGAAAAGAAACGTAATGTTAGTTTAAAACAAACTAACATTACGTTTCTTTTAGTTTAGTCTGTTTTATTTACTTGCTAGGTAAAGTTTAATGGCAAGTATAATAATCAGTCAATTAAATTTAAATATTATAACTAACAAATAATTGAAATTCATTTCGTTAACATTAGTGAACATCCCGCAGTTTCACCCTCGGTAGTTAAGTTGGGATAAAGAGTATCGTAACGTATATGTATGTAAACTTAAGTTTGGAATGTACATATATATCCTAAATATCACACATTACTTTTATCCTGAAAATCCCTCGGGGACGGGAAAGCTAAATTAACGCGAATGATACTGCGGGGTGTCCCCTTCTGAAAAATACTAATGAGATTTATGCAACTGTGATTTACCACTGACAATATTTTGCAGTTGTGGACCAATTATTTTGCTTGCACCAATTATTAAGAGAGATTTAAGACGCTCATCGGTTAACTTAGATCTGTAAACATTCTTTGTGTACTTCATTTTGGAGAATGTTTTCTCACACAAGTAAATCGTACCAAAAACAGAAAACAGCCCACGAGCAAATTTATGCAAATTATCAAATTGTACCAGTGGAAGACTGATAAAATTCCAACAAAGATGAGTTTTGATATTTGTTCTTAATTATATCATTGCACTGTAAATCAACACTTTCCATTTGAAGTTCCGGGGTTAGGGTTTCACTGTCCGTATCAAAAGGATTTTGAAAAATCTGAATTTCATTCCCAATGTCAGCAAAGTCTGAGAAACGGGCATCAAAATTTATCTTCAAACCACCCAAAGCGTCAATTACAAAATGGACAGGAAACTCAGTCTCAGTAGTGTGGCTGAATATTTCACATGTTTTAAAATGTGTGAAACATTTTTTTCCGCAACTGTGATTGAAACAGTATTATTTTCTGCCGAAACGATGTGATATTAGTATATAAAACAGGGAGAAGGTGGTTTGCTCCTTGCAATCTTAAATTCAGTTCGTTAATATGTTTTGTCAAATCTACACAGAATGCTAACTTCCACAGCCGTTCGCTAATTCAGTTGTAATTCAGTACGAGGGCAATGCTTTCCATTAAAAAAAAAAAAAAACGATCTCTGTCCGTAGTTCAAAAAAGCGCTGAAAGACGTTTCCGTAACTAAGTCAGCCTACGGCAGTATGATACGGTAAGTCATTTTCTCCAATCTCTTGAATAAACTCGCGAAATTGTTGTGATTCTGCCCAGTGGATCTGATGAAATTAACAACTCATATGACTGGTTTTATAACTTCAGACATTATCCAAACATTTTCCGCACAAGGAATGCTGATGATTGCAATGTAAGACTAATGGTTTTGAACCACCGTCATTTTCTACAGCCTTTGACACAAGTGCAATCACTCCTTTATTTTTACCACACATGCTTTTGCCTCAATCAGTTGTAATAGATTTCAAGATTTTCCATCAAAGGTTCTTATTATTAATGGCATTTTCAACCCCCTTGAAAATATCTTCCCCAGTAGTCGTGCCGTGAATACTATCAATATCAAGAAGTTCTTCATACACTTGTATCTACTCGAATAAAAATTAACACCTGAGTAGTATCTGTCAGATCCGTTGACTCATCCAAGGTCAGAATTAATTAATTAATTGTTGTTTAACGACGCTGTCAATTGCCAGGATCACATCAGCGTCGCCGGTGTGCCGGAATTTGGTCCCGCAGGAGTTCTTTTACATGTCAGTAAATCGACATGGAGCTGTCGTTTTTAAACACACTTAAAAACCATCGGCCTGGGCCGGGTTTGAACCCGCGACCTTGGCATCAGTAGGCCACCGTCTAACCAACTGAGCCACCCAGACCGACTCCAAGGTCAGAGAAAACCACTCAAGATGTCCATTTTTGTCACATAGTTGACATGGTAATATATTTTATGCGATATCTTGTACCCTCCGAGCCACGGTGTTTGCTGACAAACTGATAGTTTTAAATAAATTTACTTTTTTGGGACTCATTTCTTCGGCTGCTGCAATTACTTTGATAATTGCTCATCGGTGAATGGTTTTCCACGTCTTGCAATTTCAAGAGCCACACGAAAGCTAGCACGAGTTGCAGCCTCTTGTTCACTGTTGACTTTTGTTAAGAAGGATTGTTGCGATTTCAATCCGCGCTTCAAAGTTTCAAATTTTACTGTCCGCAAACTTCCTGTATATTTTGAGTAATTTTGCAAATGTTTCGTTTCATAATGACGTTTAATGTTATATTCTTTGAAAACGGCTATGGTTTCATTGCAAATCAAACACAGCGCCGTATTACAGAACTCAATCACGAAATACTGATAATTCCATTAATCTTTGAATGTTCTGCATTCACTATGTACTTTTCTCATCTTTTCCATTCTAGAAAATCTCACACAAAAACAAGTCAAATCAAAATACTGTTAAGTATGCTGGTTGGTCGGTTCGAAAATGTCTTTCATACGGGGTTACACACTACGTATACTTTATTTCACGATAGTTTCTGCCTTCCCAAGGCAGACTGGCTGTGGGATCTCGCTGCCGGCTGCTAGCCATCTCGAAGTTAGTGGAATACACCAGAACGTTCTCGAAAGTACTACTAGCACCATCTGTTAGCGATAGAGGGTTCTACCACTACCTATTTCCGCTTTTGACAACTAGATGTCGTCGTGTCACAGTCGTAACAATAATACACAATTTGACTAGTCTAGAAATTACAGATAATGGCAGGAAAAATTAAAACGGTTCTGGCCCTCGTAACTTTCTGGAGTAATCAATACGGCCCTAGGGCTGGAAAGTTTGGAGACCCCTGATGTAGATGATTGCTATTTCTACATGGTTAAAATATCAGAATGGAAGCACAAGGATACAAAGAAGATCAAGTATCCCTACATCAAGTCAACTATTGGATCCGTACCGCACAGTTCCTCCTTACCTGTTCCCATTCCTCCAGACACATGGTCATTCGAAGATGAAACCCAGGTCGAAGTTAGTACAGACACGGAGACTACAGGCTCTGATTTCGATTATGAAGAATTGATGCCACATCTACTGACGCAAAATGATTTGAATGATCTTGTTAAGGACCAGAATCTTTCTAAGGCACAAGCTGAACTTTTGGGTTCACGTCTGAAGCAGTGGAATTTACTAGACAAAGATGCTAGGGTTTCTTGCTTTTGACATCGTCAGGCGGCCTTCGCACCATTCTTTGTGATGGGAGACTCACTGTTACTGCAATGACGTGAATGGCCTATTTAATGCTATGGGAATGAAACATCAGTGGAATGGTGACTATTCGTTGATGGCCCCAAAACTAGCTTCAGAGCGGTACGGTACTCTTTCACAACAGCAATATATGTCCTCCTGTTCGCACAGCTTATGCCACTAAAATGAAGGAAACATACAGCAGTATGGAGCATTTGTTGAATAAAATTCAATATAATATCCACAAGTGGCAAATCTGTGCTAACTTCAAAGTAATTGGGATACTTACAGGATTAAAACCTGGGTATATAAAGCATTGATATTTTCTTTGTGAATGGGATAACCGTGATCGGAAGTCACTACATCAGAAGGATTTGGCCTGCCCGTACACAAATGGAACCTGGTTGCAAGAATGTAGCAAACGTTCTATTGGTGAAATTGAAAGACGTTTTGTTACCACCACTTCACATAAAATTTGGACTTATGAAGCCATACGTTGTTGCAATGGACAAAGCTTTGAGCTCTCTTGAACTGAACTGCTGTAATTCTTTCAGAAAGCTCTGTTCTGATTTGTTTGTAAACAAGAGAGCAGATAATAGTGATGTGTTGGTAACGATGTACTACAGTCTCAACGTAATCTCGACTGTAACATGTCGTTAAATATGCACATTCTTCACTCACACTTGAACTTATTTCCTACTGGTGCTCTTGGACAAGTTTCTGATAAACGTGAGGAAAGATTTCGTCAGACCATATCTACATTGGAGCAACACTATCGGGGACAATGTGCAACAAGTATGATGGCTGACTAGTGTTGAACACTATTGCAGGATAGTAATGACTCACATAACAGGCGCAGCAAATGTCCAAAAATAATTTAAATATATCTGAAAACATATTTCATTAGCATTTCTTGGCCTTTGTGTTAATATATTAGCATTTAGAGAACAAATCAACAAAGCATCACAAAACCTCAATATAATTAGATAGCGGCTAGTACCATTTACTCAAAAACCGTGGGTGCTGTGGAAAAATCTATGTGAAATTCGTATTCAGCAGGTCGAAATACATAAGGATAACCCATTTTGGTGCTCGAAAACTTTACAAAGTTGAATTTTGTCGACCAGTGTAATCAACTATAGTACTAACATGTGACTAAAGGGGTGTAGATAATAAAATGAGCGGAACAAAATGTTTAATGCACGTTGCCAACCAACGTATGGTGTGATCATTTTCCAAAAGAAGGGTTAATTCCGTCATCCCCCAACTTTTAACACTGTTTTAATGTATGCACTATTTTTTTAGCTGTTTACTAACAGGTACAATGTAGTATATTAATTCTCTAAGTATAAAAGGATTACATAAAACAAAAATGAGACTGCAGTACTTTAATACTATGGTTTTGAATATCTCAAGTGGGGGGCTTCAGCTTCCTGAGTCCTGGTACTCAGCAAATGTAATAAAGTTGACTGGCTACATTCATGCAAATACAAGAAAGAACATAACTGTGGAAAGCGACTTCTATCTCTGAGGCATTATTTTATCTTTCACTGGAGATTGTTAAATAAATATCTCTGACAAGCAGATAAGCTTAACTTAAAGAGCAGATAGCTGCAAATCTATCGGCAAAATGGACATTCTAAATGTAGCATTTGTCAACCACAGGATTAAGGTTTCTTTCTACTACTGCGATAAACCACCGCTCAGGCAGCAGTAACTTATGTCTGATAACAAATACGAACATTACTCATGTCAATACACAATCCCTTACGGAAAAGTAAAACGGCTACTTTTCACCACAGCTTTGATATGCCCCCAAAAGAAATAAACAAGTGGCGTTAAGTCCGGGGAACGGGGTAGCCCTGCAAGTGCTCCTCCTCTTCCGATCCAACGTTCAGGATATTTGCAAACTAGGAAGCACCGCACATTGACATCAAAATGTTGTGGCGCTCCTTTTGGGGGCATATCAAAGCTGGGGTGTATCAGATACCAGTGGACAATCCAGAAATACTAATAGCCAGAATAGTTGTGGCATCTGGTGAGCTTTTGCACATGACTGGGGTATTCGGGCGACTGCGCAAGAGCTTTATTCGACGGTACAATGCCTATATTCAATGTGGTGGTGGTGTATTTGAACATCTTTTGTAACCTATTACTGTACATAATAGTGTATTATTGGTATTGACTCGGGATCATGTTTGGGAACAGTCGAAAGTTACTCTATTCTGTCTACTCTTTCTGTCCCTTAAGTTTTTCACTAACCTTTTGAAGCATCCTGTATAGTAAATATAGATCTCTCTTCGTATTCTATACTGATGAAAATTCTAACACCACATTAATTTAAAAACCATTGGACACCAATGATACTGAAGTTATGAATATTCAACTTAATAAAAGATTTTCTGACTTTGAAAATATGAAGAGTAACCTGCTTTTCAACGATGCTATAAAAGTCAACCTTGATAACTCATCTAAATGTCAACTGGAATTGTATGAACTCCAAGCTGATTCATTTCTTCAAAACGGGCAGAGGAAGCACACTTCAAGTTTCTTTCTAGAAACAGGTTTCTACAACTTAGGAACTATGGATTACAAATTACTTCCATGTTATCTACGTTAAAGTAATGTCTTTTTATGAAATTTATTTTAAAAAGAAGAAAAAGAAGCACAGAAATCCTCGTGGTGTTTCTTTGTTGTAGTTACTATGACTGGAAACGAACGTAGAAGCGAACTTATCTGCTTTAAGGAATATATGTTCAATGTTACCATTAATTTCAGTGGTTCATTCTAGTGAAACTCAGTACACTTCCAGCATTTTTTGTAAATATTTTGTTCTGAACTTCATGTTTGGAAGAACTTAGCTAAATTAAATTACTTAGCTATTAAAAAATCCTGGAGCCATTTCACTGGCCATTCTTTGTTGCATTTAAGATTAGCAACAACTAACACAAAACTGGACACACCTATTCTGGTGATGGATTCTCTGACTATCCTTCATACTCTTTTTTCTCTCTCTGCAATTCAGCCTAATAAGCCTTTTCCTAAATATTGTGTTCTATGCATTTTTAAATTTTTTTAAAATTTAGTTTAAAGTGTAAGAACAGGGAGGCGAAATAGTTTGGTGCTGCACTGCTGTATTGTTTAAAGTTCAGTACTATTGTGTAACTAAACTTAAGCGAGTAAATTGTTTTTTGGCGTGCAGTCCTCAGTGTGAGTTGTGTAAATAATTTTGGTCCTTAATGTCTTAGAAGTCGTACAGCCCTGTTTTAGAGAAATGGAGACAGATGACTAGGGCAAAACTTCAGATAGGAATCAGGTTTATTTGAGTCATTGAATAATGCAACATCAGCATGACAAGGAAGTAAAGTAGTCAGATTCGTGTGACTTACCGAGCGGGATCACTCAGGTGGCAACGTCTGTGGTTCACATTCGGGAGGTCGTGGGTTCGATCCCCGTGGCCGACCTAACTGGCTCATGGGTTTCTTTCGAAGGTTTCAGCGGGTCCCCAAGTGAATGCTGAGAATGATTTCCATGTCCTCCGAATTTCCTGTCCCTACATTTCGTTACATTAATTAGTTCATTTCACCCTTCATCCCGGAAGGTTTCTTTCAGGGTTAGAAGCGTCGGCGAGTGTCGCTATAGCAGCACGGCAAGGAGACAGAATGCGATCTGGAAATCTCGTCCCACGGATTGGAAGGCGAGCGTACTGGTTTACGGGTCCCCCATGGGATGGTACAAGCCCGAGTGAGGGAGGGGAGCCGGTTTCCGAGCCTTTTTTAATTTTTGTTTTTAAATTTTGTTATTAACGCCCTCCAACGTAGTATCATGTCGTACGGTGAGCGAATGAAATGGGTGAAATGATGCTCAAATGAGCCCGAGGTCCATGGAGCTTTAAGTTACCCGACATTCGTCTTCTCAGGATAAGGGAAAACATTGGAAAAAAAACCTTATCCGGATGACTCACCCTAAGTGAAATTCGAACTCTCGACCTCTTGAACGTGAGGCAGACACGCTACCACCCCGCTACACGCTACCACCCGCGGGCGTTTCCGAGTCTGGGAGTACGAACCCGAAGGGGTGGGAGAGGAGCTGGGATGAGCCAACCTCCGCCGGGGTGCTTCTAACTTGGAAAATGTAGGGACCCTGCCCTCTGCCCTGTCGTGACAACGTTCCGGCCATCCTTCGGTCCATTCGTCTCATCCATACTACGGGGGTGCCCCGTTAGTGGCATAGGCGCAAAAGATCGCCTTTCGGTAGAGGTGCTAAATCCCCTACCGCAAATTGTCATTCAGTCATTGAGTCATTCGTTTTATTTTGCTGTTATGACAAACACGACAGGATATCATCATATTTTAGCCAGTATCGTACAACATATTACTGTACACCTTAGAAATGATAAAATTTATCATATGCTCCCGTAAGTGTGGTACGAATTGGCAACCCTGCTTCTGCTTGGACGGCATTTTAATAATAATAATAATAATAATAATAATAATAATAATAATAATAATAATAATAATAATAATAATAATAATAATAATAATAATAATAATAATAATAATAATAATAATAATAATAATAATAATAATAATAATAATAATAATAATAATAACAATAACAACAATAATAATAATAATAATAATAATAATAATAATAATAATAATAATAATAATAATAATAATAATAATAATAGTTATAAAAAACAACAATTAATTATAATCGATGATGGTGACAAGGCACTGTACTGTAAACAGTTAAGCAGGACTTGTCTGTTCTTAAGCACAGTTGCTAACTCAGCATATGATCCATCCCTTTATTCCTCGGGGTTCGAAGTCTTTGGAAAAATTACACTTTGCTTGTGTATCTTTGATCAATGCAGCGGCGGCACGATATGTCATCGAGATGAATCACGAAGTGCGTGCACACGTGACTAACATAATGCAGCTGAGTTGCTGGTTATCTTCATATGCTTGTAGCAGCAACTTTTGATAAAAATATTGCCTATTTGTATCTCGTATTCAGCGCCATTTATTACTGTCCTACAGAGTAAACCTCTATCAGTGTTGTGAGACTGTGTGTACAATAATTGAGTAGTCTTCAGTTTCTACTGCAGTAATTCACTTTCCCAAGTATTCGGTAGTCAAAACTGTATTCATATATAAGACTCCAAAGTTGAAAACCTATAAATTGCCTGAAAATACCTAAAAAGATAAAATATCGTAATAGTGACATGACTGAAAAAACGTGAAAATGTGATGCTGATTAATACTTTTAATAACTTCAGCTCTGATTACATACGAAGTGTGATTAAAAAGTTTCCAGAATAAGGTCATAAACACAACACCACACCCTGTTTTGTCTATTCTGCACCATCACCCTCTAAGTAGTCTCCTTGGGAGTAGTTACACTTGTCCCAGCACTTTTCTCACTGCTGGAAGCACCTCTGGAAGTCATCTTGAAATACGTTCAAAGCCTTCTATGATTCACGATAGATAACATCAATGTCCTCGAAACTGTATCCTCGGAACCACAGTTTAAGTCGCGGGAAAACAAAAATGTCTAATGGAGCCAAATTTGGAGAACAGGTGGCATGGGGAACAGTATTCATTCTATTTTATCCACAAACTGGTTCACGGAAAAGGCTTTGTTCGCGGCCGCGAGAGGACGAGGGGCACGAAGTTTGCGGCCGTTCTTCTCATGTCCAAATCGTCTTTCAAATGCTTCCAACACTTCCAAAGGAGCATCCTAATCAATTAGAAATGTCTCTTTTAACGTAAAATGCCTATCATTTAATACAATTTCCTTCACCCGATTGATATTTTCGTCGTTTTGCTGGAAGAAAGTCGGCTCGAACAACCTGAATTCTTAACTGATGTCACGCTACTTTTAAATTTCGAAAACCACTTAAATGTTTCGTTATGCCCATTACTTGCTCCTTGTAATTTGTTTTTAACATTTCATACACCTCTATTGTAGTTCTACCGAGCTCGAAGCAAAATTTGATGTTTGTTCTTTGTTCTTTTTAAAAAATGTTTACGCTTCTCCTTTCGCTGTTTCTCCTCTTTTTTTCTTTTTTTCTTTTTTATGCGTAGTGTGTCTCAGCTTTTTTTTAATTTTTTTATTTTTTATGTAAATTATTTTTTAATTTTTTAGTCTTTTTTATTTATTTTATTTTAAAATTTATTTATGTATATTTTTTTCAGTATGGAGTATTTTGGAAAGAGGGATTTTTTTTTTGTAAATTTCTTATAAATTAAATTCTAAATGCTCACTCAGGAGCCTCCATATCTTAGGGTGTCTTCTCATCCGGTATCTTTCTGTCCTTAGCCATGATTTAAAGTCTAGTAAAGTCGGTCGCTCGTAACTGAGACAGTATTGGTATAAGGTAAAAGTCAACCATATCTGGGCGTGCTCTGTAGCTCCCTTCTGGAAGTTCCATGATAACAAAACTGCAGTTACCGCTTCTTCGGACTTGACTCCGATCAAGTGTCCCGTCTGTTTCTTGGTCCATGTTCAGATGTCACGTACAACCACGCAGCAGGTAATCTAGCATTTTCAATAGACCGAAAAATTGCAGCATATAACCGCTGCATATAATGTTGAGTAAGAATTAAAGACAGCTCAATGGTAAAATTGTTATGAAGCCATAATACATACATATTGCAGTTAGAGATTGATGCATTTAATTTATTATGTCGCACTCAAATTATATTCTTTGAAACATGGTTAAAATTTTTTGATTAAAAATACAAAGTTCTGATGACGTGAAGCATACACGTTGAAAAACTTTAGGCATATATTTATGTTAATCCGTGCACCTAAATCATTGCTCTCAAAAACAGCCTTTAAGACTTAAAAAAGGCTGAAGACGACCAATAAGCAAAGAAATACAACATTTTATAAGTCTACTGTGAACCAAAATAAACGTATTTTATGTTCTGACTCGTCCTCTGACACTCGAAAAATAGAAGGATTTTTCCTCAAATCGTGAGGCTTTATAGAATGCAATGTCTGCTTTTTTGGTAACATATTTGGAGAAGTGCTGTTTCAGTCAATATGGTAAATGCTTTGACAGACTAATGGAGATGTACACGCAAACAACCTTTCCCAACAGTGAATTTTCCTCGGAAAAGCTTAAGGTAAATACATCTGAGGAATTTGACCAAAAATTATGAAAAATGAAAAAATTAAATATATTGATAGTAAAATATCAATTCTAAACTTTAAAAAAACAATATTGTTTTCCACCTAACGCATTTAAATTACCAATTAACAGAAACTATCAATGGAAAGGCCCATGCTTATTAATAGGCACGCCCGACTTGAAAACTTATTTTCTCGCAAATCTTTTCCAGCATTTTTCCATACCTAAAATGCTCCACGTTTAAATTTTTTATTGTCCCTCAAAATTACATTAAATAAAATAAATATATTTTTTAAAAATTGTTTTCCAATTTTGATAAATTATTAACTTTTGAAAAATCAATAATTTAGAGACATATAGAAAGTAATAATGTTTCTACAATAATTAGGGGTTAACATAAAAAATCCGTTATGATTGATGTATTGTAAACCCATTTCTGTAAAGTCTCAATTTTTTATGTCACTAGTTTTAAAAATACATCGTGTAGAATATTTTAGTATAATACTAAATTTACACAAAAAATATATATTTAAATAACCACGCGAGCTTTGAAACATGGCAAACATTTTACTTTTATTATGTGTAAGTAGTGGCGTAAATTTCAACAGGATATACGTATTCGGGGTTTGTAAATTGCGACCCAATCCTAAATAAGATAAAATTAGACGTGTATCCCTTTCTCGGGAAGCATGTAAATTGCGACCCACAGGTGAGATTTCTAAATATTGCAGTTTTTATCTAAATACTTTTAAAATGTTGCCATACACTGTTCTACCAGAATTTTAAATGTTTTTGAAAGTTCATACAGATTATTTAACACTAAAATACTTTAACCTTATACTAAATAATCAAGTGTTTGTTGTACACGACGCAGAAATTATAATTTTGGAAACATTAAAATACTATCACATCATTTAAATACTAATACACAAAACTGGCACATAGAAAAGTTTCATTTTTCTGATTGTTTCAGAAAAACAGTTTAACCGTTTAAATGTAATGTGAATAAAATTGTTCCACAGTTGTTGAATTGTCATAGATTAAGAAATTTAAAAATGAAGTAAAACCATATAGCAGTATTTTAAGTTCATTCTCTTAGAGGTTCTGTTGAAAATTTGAACCAGGTGGATAATAAATTACATCGTATGGAACAGTTTTAATGGGCAAAAGAGTAAGATTATTTAAACTCCAATAAAACGTATTGCAAGTAAACACAGAAAAATAGGCATTGCACTGTTGAGCATTTAATAATGCTCATGTGTTGGAGCTTCCAAGAGCTCTCAGAGCAAAAGTTACAGCATGTAATTAAACCATAGTTTTAAAGCCCTTTTTGGGCATAAAACTATTTTCGAATATTTTGAAGCTTTTTAACGAATTTCAGCTGTGGATGCCCTTAAAACATTAAGGAAATGAGGAGGTTTGTTCCCGACACTTCCATACCTACAACTGGGAGATTAAAACATTGGTGTGATGAGACTGACGCACGCATACGGCTTTTTCGGATGCGACTTGTGCCTTCCGCATGCCCCAAAATATGAGTAACTGGCAAGCGCAGGCCGTTTCGGCAGTTGCGAGCCGCAGGGAAACCACGTATTTCTGACATTCCAAGCTTTAACCTGCGGTTAGGTTACATTTAGGGTCTATTTTTATCAACTCCTGACTGTTTGCTGTTGTAAAATTTCGGCGCGTTACTAGTAGTATACCTACACAGGTCGCGTTAAGTCGCAATTTATATGCTACCTCTTCTAAGAGCAACACCCAGTTAGTCCCAGATGCTTATTTAAGTTTACCGTCGTCCTATATACTGTTAATTAGCCAAAATTTGCAATGATATTACTTTAACATTTAATCACCTTCGCTCTCATACTTCTTCATCTGAATGACCTGAGGTAAAATAAATCTTAAAGAAAATAACAAATAATACTAGTGTAGAAGGATCATTAATACACAAAAATAATGTATTACACCTCCACCCAAAAACTACAACAAATTATTATAGAGCTCTATTAACTAAACTAACTAAACCCCGGCGCAACAGCCCATGAAGGGCCAAGGCCTACCGACCAGCCGCTGCGTCCCCCACCTCTGCCTACTATAGGCGTCATTGGTGGGGTGCAGTACTGGAGATGGGGACATGGTCAGCGCCCCGAGCCCTCCCGGCCAATTATGCGGTCTTCTCGACCTGGGGCCGCTACTTCTCCATCAAGTAGCTCCTCAATTGGTCCCGCCGGGACCTAACGAGGCTGAGTGCACCCTATGCCAGACCTCCCAGAGGGGGAAAAATCCCCATGATGGTACCGGGGATCGAACCCGGGTCCTCGTCGCCAGAGGCAAGCGGTTTGCCGGATATCGCAAGCCTTCCCCGGTGTGTATACTACTATAGCTAACACAAAATTTAATGGCGGGTGGCAGGAGGAGTTGATCAATCAGAGACTTGCCACACCTTGCGGTGTTGTATGGTCACACAAGCTGTGAAGTCACGCTGTAAAGTCTTGCGCAAAAAAAAAAAAAAAAAAAAAAAAATTGTACAACAGTAAAGAAAATACCAGTGATCAAGTATCAGTCGCCATTAAAATTTTGTATCTGCAATAGTGTGCAAAAGTGGCGAACTTTATCCAGGATCATTAAGTTAAAACAGTTTGCTTGAACATATTCGTAACGTTAATCAAAATGAGCCGAGAATTCGGCCTTGGCAGAGCACTCTATTCTCTCTAAATACCACATTGAAGAAGTTTTCATATAGAAACGTTAGCGAGGCAACATAAATACATTTTGAAAATCTGATGTGTTACATTCACATGCCTTTCTGTAGACTCTATCGTTTATTAGTGTGCACTTGTACATAAGCTATTGTTGCCAAAGTTTATTTTTATCTATTTAATTTTAACTGAGGCAAATATTTGCAGAAATAATATCAAACATTTCGTTATAGGTATAAGGGGAAAAGCGATACTCAAATATTTAAGAACTGGACCCTGTGTACTGCCCTTAAAAATCCATATTCCTCCCATGCAGTCGTGAGAAACAACTGAATAGCGAACGGGCTTTAAAAGAATGACCATGTGTTGAACAATTCGAACCATTAATAACGGATGGATGTCTCGGAAATGGCTTATGGCAAAGTTTTCTAATGAACTGTGTATTTTTAAGAGATCTACTTTTTGATGTAGTAAGGTTTCGTTTATCACTCACCCTTTATTAGTTATACAAGAGTATGCAAAATTCCTTCCAAATGAAGAGAACTTCATGGGCTGTTGCCAAATATTGCATATTTTTCACGCGTGCAGACCTTTCTCTAAAACGCTTCTTTCTTAATTCAAAGGGCCTCATAACGTACTTGCAATGAAATCTTGATATCGAAATACCTTCTCTACCTACTATGTATTTGGTACAGAAAGCAATAAAACAAAGGCCGTCAATATGTATCTATTTTAGCAACATTTGGAAACATCCTAATGGGCAATCAGAACACGAGCTGTACACAACACTATCATTTGATGTGAACAAGCCACTCGTTAAAAAATTAAAAATAAAGTTGGAATTAAACTTCCTTCAAAAAAAAAAATAAAAAAAAAATAAAAAAAAAAAATAAAAAATAAATAGATAAATAAAAAGAAAATAAAAAAATAAAAAATAAATAAATAAAAATAAAATGAAATTATATTTAAACCAGTAATTTATTTCACAAAACGCGGCATCAACATTTTCGAGACCAAAGTATTTTAACTGAAGTATATGTGAACCTTCACTTACATCACCTCCATAACTGGAAGTAGGATCAGTGGCGATTCATTTTAAAATTCCAGCAGAGTTGATGGTCAACTAAGATAGCACTAAATCAGGCATGGACAAAATCGGCTCAAAAGAGCCACTCCGCTGAAACGCACTCTTGCCTCACTCTACCGTCCCTCCCCTTCACTTCCATTCGGCTTCCGACATGCCTGTTCAGTGGCACTATGACTTCGTCGGGACGTCTATTTCATGAAGAGTGGCAGAGAGAATTTGTTGTAAATTATAAAAACAGGAAAGTTTGCTGTTTAATATGCTGATTTCAATTTGAAAATATAAAGCGTTAGAATATCAAACGCCACTATGATCAAAAGCATAAAGCAAACTTTGGAAAATCTTACAGGTATTTATTTACAATTTCAAAGGGTGCTTTCTAAATGCTCGTGTTGGTAAGCGTATAAAAAGGACGATATGATGCCACTTTTCCGGAACTGAAGTTATCTAAAAATTTGAGTGCACATTAGATGTATTGGATGCGATTTAATACATAATTACATATACTATTAATACATACTATATCTGAAGTATATTTTAAATTATTTCTCTTAGGGTTGGATAGAGAGAGAGAGAGAGAGAGAGAGAGAGAGAGAGAGAGAGAGCGTAAGCTTAACGAATTTAAATTGAAGTCATTCGCACCCTCTCTCTCCAGAGAAGATATTACGCGCAAGTTACAGATAAGCTATTGTATTTAGTGTTTCAAAGTTTGAACACAATATTGAGTTTAAAACCAAACAATTTATTATATTGATCAAATACTTTTAAAATATTTTGATGCTAAATAGCAATGTAACTTTACTTCTTTATTTATTGTGAAAGAGGAAACATTATGTGCATAAGATAAAGGGAGGTTATAAACTTGAAGATGATGTAATTTGCCTATTCACAATAGGTGGTTGTAGTAGTTATTGTATGTAAAATATGGTTAATATAAATAATATAGTTACTAACAGCATAGAAATTATTAGACTACGCAGGTGGAACGAAGACACCTCTGCGCTTCTTGTGTCAAAACAACCTTCGTCACTCGGCAAGAGAATGTGGGGTGGGTAAGGCACGTTCAATCGCTATCTCTTCTGTCATCCCCATGCATGGTTTAGTGAGATAATTACTTTTAAAGAGTACGTAAATTTATTCTATTAATTTTTGTAAATGTATAAACGTTTAGTTAATTATAGGGACCTGCATGTCGTACTTGTGGTGGACAAAGAGGCGCCTGGGCGGGTTTTCTCTGGGTTCTCCGGTTTCCCCCGCTATTCACCCCACCAATTGCTCCATTATCACCTTTCCAATCATCGATTTCGCCAGCATTTCATATCATCCTCTTCCTCACTATCATACCTGGTGCTTGGCTGGCCACCTACTTCCAGGTCTTCACTCTGTCTGGTCCAGAGGTCCCTCTGCTCCCCGACAGGCGTCTGACCGTAGGCACTGGCTTGTAAGCCCTAGGGGGTGTAAGTCCTACATAAGGGGAGGGTAATCGGGGAAAGAAGAAGAATTTTCTAGGAATAGTGTCCAAAGTCCTCTTCATTCTGAATTATTTTTGTGTAACTCGTAAACCGTTAGACAGACAAAATCTTACTATGCTTAAAGATGTAGCCTGTTTTCTGCAGATATAACCATTTCCGAGATATTCTTTATTACTGGCTTGCGTTTTCAAATAATTATACTTCTCTGAAATAGGAAGTTGTTATTCGTTTTTGCATCCCACTCAAAAATTCAATATCGAGATTTCACTGGAAATGCACATTTTAAGGTCCCCTGAATCGAATAAAGCATTTCAGGAATAAAGGTCCGAGTGTGTGTGTGTGTGTGTGTGTGTGTGTGTAGTGTGTTTTGTGTGTGTGTGTGTGTGTGTGTGTGTGTGTGTGTGTGTGTGTGTAGTGTGTTTTGTGTGTGTGTGTGTTATTGCTCCCTACCTGGTAGCAATAACGGGGAAAAAAAAAAAAAAACAGGAAGATAAATATCAAGCTTGGTATAAAAGTTCAGCATCTTCCAAGGGTGTGATACAAAGGCTTTCAACAAAATCTCCAGCCCAAATACCCCTTCCACGGAAAACATTTCTATGCTTTCTTAAATTCTCAAAGACAATGTAACGATTTTTATTAAAATGCCATCATGATTAAGATATTTACATGTAAAATAATCTGAATTTGCTGGAATAACCTGTGAACTCCTCTTCGTCCGGAATGAATTGCATGTAATTTTGTATAACTGGCAAAGAAATAGACGAAACCTACTGCATAAAAGATTTAGATGTCTTTAAAGTACGTAATTTATTTCAAGCAACTTTTTGTAGCATCGTCCATTTCCCAAACATTGCTTATTATTTGCAGTGGTCAGGATTCAGTTGTTCCTTGTGGTGACACGGAAATAGCATAGAACTTCCACATGAAGTATATAGAAAAATTGTAGATAAATCGAATATTTTGTAGAAGAGATATAAAATGAACGATAATGGATAGAGAAAGGCATGTAAATGTAACAGTAGATTTTCACTACTGAACTGAACGGTTTTCAACAACCATCAAATCGTACAGGCGCTACAGCAAGGTGATGGCCGTAGTACCTACCTCTCTCCAGATCCACGCATCCACTTACTTATTCTGTATTTTGTGTTTTATTTTTGGATTTTACTTATTTTACTTCTTTCCCTCCCATTTGTGGTCACTAACCACTCACCACTGTGAACTAATCGAGCAGAATTTTTCGAGGTTTGTACTACTGCCCTATGAAATACAAACTGGTCGTAGAATAAAAGTACAAGCATAATACTCACAGAAAAATGAAGTAATATAGAAGCCATTGGTTGACTCCGGTCCAGGATTTTCAAACTTACCTGTAACAAACGGAAATCGCATATTATCCACCACATTTAAATAAGTTAAAACAATGTGAACGAACATAAAGTCAGTTTAGGTTACATAACAGTAGACTGAATAAAGGGTATTGTTCTGATACAGTGCGTAAATGATATACAAGGTCAGCGATGTCCAACGCTGTCCCTTCGCAGACGCTTTAATAAATAGCGGCTATTTCTGCTCCACTCCACTCCTTCACTCAGAAGGTGAATCAGCTCTTGCCTATGACGTGAGAAACACAACCAGACACTCAGTATTTAGTGACGGACACAAACAAGCGACTCCATGGCAGTTTATAAGTCTGGGAGTGTCCTCGGAAGACTTCTTCATTCTGAATCATTTGCATAAATGGTAAACAGCAAGAAACAGACAAAAAATTACTGAATAAACGATGTGGATCTCGTTAAAACACCTATGTATGTCAAGTGTTGTCTTTTAGTGAACCATTTTCGAGATACTCTTTATTATTTGTGTGAATTTGACAATATTTACACTTTTCTCAAATAGGAACATGTTATTCGTTTTTTATCTCTTCGCCTTGCAAAGAGAACGCAATTTCAAAGGCATCGCATAGCAACCAGCTCTTAAAGTATTAGACTACGCTTCAGTCCTACTATATTCTTATATTCCACTTATACCTACAAGAAAATTAGCAATAAAGTACTTTCTGAAATGCTATGTTGATTAAAATGAAGTAGATAGAGAAATAAGCTTTAGCAAGAATAGTCTGTATAAGAGTGAATATAGTTCTACATATATTTGCGAACATACTTTCTCCAAATTGAGTTATATTGAAAGTCTGTATCGTAATGGGTTACGCGACGATCACTTGGTGTATCTTCTAAGGCTATGCACTTCGACTTTGTCACCAAATATTGATGGACTTCTTAAACGTAAGCAGTACCAAACAAGCTACTAATGAACAGATGTTTATCACATAAGATTTGAAAGTGTTTTCTAAATCTAACGCAACGTACATGTAACCAATCCGCCACTGCAACACAATGCATGCCTGAGTGGCCAAGTTCGCATATAGGAAGGAGGTAAACCCAACCTCCCCCTTTGGACATCGCTGCACAAGACCATATCATAAATGAGCATTATGGTGAAACTTTGGATTGTTTTTACGTCTTTATTTTTAGAAAATAACTAGCTGAAATTTACCCGTGGTTTGACAATTATCGCTACAATTTTTGACTTATGCCCAATAACCAAGCGTTTCTTGAAGACATTTCAATATTATTACTTAAGACACTTAAAGAGCTAACTAAAACTTTTAAGATACACGGTAAAGAAAAAATAAACAAAACACTACGCAAATACTACAGAAGGAAAGAGCACATGAAGTATGCATAACAATATTTCGAGTTAAGAAGCAGGGTGCCACTTGTATTTATTACTTTTACACAACTTTTAAGGAAGCTTTAACTTACTATTTCTATAATCATTATCTGCAGAAACACAAAATAGAATCAACCCAAATTTAATTGCCATTCATTCAATAGCTATTGTGTAACCAGAATTTATAGTAGTACCATGTGTTAATTTACTTAGCTTCCTAACGACATCTCAAAGCCCTTAAACATTAAAAGTTTGTTTTATCTGGTACCCTATAAAAATTCATACAAATAAGACAAATGTCATTAATTAGTTGGCTTTGTTCGTGGTTTGACTGTTTATCTGTACAGCATTTAGCCTTAGGTTGCACTTGCCCAATAGCCTCGGATTTCTTTGGAGGCATTTTAAAAATTATGCAAGACGCTTAAAGAGTTAATTAAAGTTCTCAGGAAACTACAAAGACTATGTAACATATTTTACATATAATAAAAATGCCGAGAAAATGCTATGCAATGGCACTATTAACCACAAATATTACAGTGATTTCCACGTTATTGCATTCGGTATACCTTGTCGCTATTGATAGAGAAAATCTCATTGGGAAGAAATAGTAGTAGTACAAGTAACTTACACAATCAACTTACACAAAAACAAGAAAGCACAAGAAAATCAAAACATAAGAAGCATAAAACCTGATTAAGTTATTGCTCCATGATCGATGTCAGAGGGGAGATTAACGAATATTACGAGCATGTGAAGTATCTGTTCCTTTTTTATTTTGTGTCGTGCAAACATAAGTAATAATTCTTATGTTTGGAATATTTGAGCTACCACGAGTATTGTTCACAAAGATACAGATGGTGTTGTGAGCTTCTGTAGGCATTACATAAAACTAAATGACTAATTGTGTGAAATGGAGTGGAAATTCGAGTTCTAAGCTAGACAGTAATTTTCTCCTTGTTTGAAATCTGTGCCAAGTTTGGTCATAATTGGTGAAACGGTGTATAAGGAACACACACACACACACACACACACACACACACACACACACACACACACACACACACACACACACGCACACACACACACACACACACACACACACAAGCGCGCATGCACACTTTCGTATATATTCCTATGTTCTAAAGCCAGTATTTGAAACAAATAAGTAACTTCGTAGCATTTGGAAATATGCGTTACAAGCTACTAGGACTTGCAGAGGGGACCGAGTAGAAATAATTTGGAACGTGAAGCTATGTCCAGAAACGTGCCGTTTTCGCACTACAGATACAGAACTGCAAAACGATGTAAATATCCCATTCCTGCTAGACAAGAAAGCGACAGCATTTTAATTAGTTATGATTATATTTCTACAAAAAGAGTAAACGATATTAATGTCAGCCTGTTCATTTTGTCAGTTTTTGCCTTCGTAAACTTTACAATTGTCCTCCGTTTTAGCACTCGATGTGGTGACCACTAACTTCTTTTGACTATGCCTATAAATCTTGTTCTGGTATATTCGCACAGTAACACTCCACTGGAAGGTGTAAAGGAGAGTTACATACAACGAAAGTGGAGGCCATACAATTGGGCTTCGTCTGGCTACTCGTCCTTGCCTAAAATCGCCAGCTAAGACGTCTAACGGCAGGCGTAGGGTGAGATGGTGAAACGTCATTTCTCAGCAAATACTAAATTTCATATCTACGAAGAACTCCCCCAGCATAAGTAAGAAATTTAATCAGTAGTTATAAAATAGTGGTTCATTTCTTGATATTCAAAACGCTATTAACTCAGTCCTGTGTGCAAGTCTTAGGAATTCTGAATTTTTGAACATTCTCTATGTAAGAGACTAAGATTTAAATCAGCAGTGAAATTTTAAACGACCAAAGCATACTAATTTCTATGAGTGAATAACATTTGCTTACTCCCATAACACATTTTCATTCTATTAGTTGTAGGTGACATTTCTCTTTCAGAAGCGTGCCTTCGTTGCAGCTGAATATTCCTTTCACAGATAATCCAGTTGAAAATACATCTGTTTGAAATGAATTCAATTCCGAATACCCTAATTGTACTCACATACGAGTAATCACTGATGGTTCCAAAGATAAGGAAAATCTTGGCTTTGCGTACATTGAGTTTCAAAGAGATAAAAAGGAGTTATTTAAACTGTGTCCCTTATCATTTATCTTTACAGCAAAGCTTCTTACAATACTCAGAATATGCTCAGTCCGTCGAAGAACATACCACCAAATTCCAAGAACCTCTTTAAAATATGTTTCTGGACTAAACCATCATAAAAACAATCATCCCCCTGTATTTACCATACAAAATATAATTCAGCAATTGAGAGCGAAGAAAACGTATATAATATTAGTGTGGGTTAAAGGCCATTCAGGTATCAATGGAACTGTAATTGTGGTATATTTAGCAAAGTCTATAACAGTATCTGATCAATTGTATCCGCACAAATTTTAATACACCTGATTGGTTAAAAATAAAGTGAAAAATACTCCTGGAACAAACGATGAAGAAATTCACCACGAATAAAAGGCAAATATTACTTTTCATTACATCCTGATGTACCCCCTTTTATATGAATATACAAAAGTCTCAAGGAAAATGATAACGACTATAGCCCGCTTAAAATTCAATCATGGTTACTTCGCTAAACATCTTTATAGAATCAATACTACAGAGTCCCCTTTCTGTGACTACTGTGATGGACATATAGAAGATTGTGATCAGATCACACATTCTTTGCTTGCAAGAAAAGTTGAGCAACAATTTCCAGGATCAAATAGTAAGTTTAGGCACCCATCTTAGTTCAATGTTGCTCACTTACCTGCAACTCAAAATGTCAATGTGTATCTTGCAATGATTAAAACTTTTAAACCGCTTAAATATCAATGTTTAAATTTAGATTTTCAACATTAGTGTACTGTAATATTTAAAGACATGTGAGTGTTCTTTGTAAATTTATATGAAATTGTTCTTTATTATTGTAGTTATCATTTCCTAATTTCCAATATATTAAAAAGAAAAAATGTGTTGTCATGGAGGTACCTAATAATTACGTAAAAGTTAGAATTTCTACATGGAAACTTCAGTACTTTATAATTGAAAGTATCAGCAGAATAGAACTCTGTTTCATATGTTCTACCATATGCTAAAGATTCTGTGTCTTTAGTAAACCCTAAGATGCCTATTTCATATTTAAAACAGTTTGTAAATGATTTTGCGATTTGAGAAAACAGATTAAGGAAGCTAATGAAGTGATTATATTGGCTTACTTTTTCTAAAATACATACACAAATTTAAGAGATCATTGGAATCATGATACTCGATACAAATGTGATGGATCAAAATGTGGAGTGAGAATGGCTGTAAACATGCTTAAGGAGATATTAGTTTCGGCCTCATACCACATGATCAATATAATTGTTCTTTCCAGTTTTTTAAATGTGACGCCATTTTCAAAGTTTCAAATCTGAAAGAGTTCCAAGATTTTATCACGAAATGGAGAATCATTCGTACTTTTTTTTTGAGAGGCTTAATAAATTAGTACCCAATTACCTATATTGCAGTTTAGAACTAAGTTTTGATGTTTGAGATGTACATAGTGCAATTAAAATCCTATATTTTAAGGTGTTTCGGTTTAAGATGTACTTAGTGCTTGCAGAGCTAAAGAATTGTGGAATGTTTTTGAGTAGTGACTTAACATACTAACCCACGATTAAATCTCTTTAATGCAAGCAGTTTGAAAGATAACTTTAAGAACTAATAACGCAAGTACAAAATAATTACAACGAGGGATTCATACAGCGTTAAACAATTTTAAAAATCGGATATTAAAGTCGGATTAAAAAAAAACAAGCAGAAAATAAGTCGATTTCCACCGAGGTAGAGAACTCCTTTACATGAGTTGGAAGAAAGAGTCAGAAATGGGCAAATAGTTCAACTAAATAAACACAGTTCATTGGATCCTCTAGCTTGTTAATATTGATATAACGACGAAATACCTTTCACTAATCACCATGTTGAATTCTGCTTTGTCATTCTTAACTTTCATTCTTATTTCGTAAGCTTATGACAATAACATTTAAACTAACAAGATACAACCTTTGGCCGTTTGTAAGTCTGTATGAATAAGTTGATTTCGATTTTTGTAATCTCTCAAGAAACCTATTTTTGCCTTGGTAATGGGCCTCCTAACAAGGTGCTTTGGGGGAATAAGATATTTCATATTTTTGGATTTTGTTTCGCTAGTAGGCGTTTGGTAAATACTTATTTAAGGATGTTTTTTGGTTCTTCTGCGTGAGTGTTTGCCTTGTTTTAATTTTTCGGTTATCTTCAATTAAATGTAGTTTTGTAGGAAGGGTTCCAAAGCGCCAAGCAGGCTATGAGGTGCAGACGATATAGAAAAGGACGATCGCACAAACAAGGACATTTTTTTTAATTTCAGTTTCGATGTTTTCGTCTTTTTCTGGCTATAAGCTAAATTAGTTTTCGTGTATTAAACAAACGTATTACATTCAAAACGATGAAGAACAGCGCTGGTTGCTTTCATGTAGTTTGGCCTGTAAACTCGGGCCATTTGGATTCGTTTTGCTCTATAATGTTACTTCAGTTATTTATTTACAATGTTCTCAAACAACCTACTACTACCACAAGCCAAGTTATTCATCAATTGTACAAGATGGACCTACCAAATACCAAGCTATTGTAATAGTGACACAATGGTATCCCAATGAAGTTATCAGGGTGAACTTACAGATCTAAGCAACATACGTTACGTGTCACGCATTTCTACTAACAGAATCTGAATCTATCTTGGAAGCAAGAAATAGCCGAGGAACTAACCTCACGTCATCAAATAATTGTAATCACCATGTTTCACCGGAGATTTGACCCCTACTAAACCAAACATAAAATGATTACTTTTTAAATGTGTGCATTAATTATCAACATTATAGAAGAAAATGTAATTAAAATGGGACTTCAACCTTCATCATTTACAACGTATATCACAGCAGGAATCACAACTCTTGTTTATACACATATATTAAGCTTTCGGCGCCAGATGTATGTACGTCAGACCAAAGGATCCCGAGAAACTCTCCGAGAGCTTCCAGATTTGCTTCAAGGATTTAAAAAAAAAAAAAAAAAAAAAAAAAAACACCTACTGGATTTACGTATCCTTGGAGACCTCTACCTGTGTAAACCTGTAGGAAATATGCCCGTCAGTGCATCTCAGTGGAGACAGAACAACCTCCTGATGGTGATGCTACTAAAGAACCAGGTTTCTAACTCTGTGATTGTGAATCACGTCTTTGTACAACTCAACTCGCATCAACTGTTACAACCACAACCGAATCATCTCCTTTCTGTTCTCAGCTCCTTGACAATAATCAGCTCAGCGACACAGACAGACAAAAGACAAGAGATTTCTTCTCTGTCTCAGGCAGTTTGTCTAGGAACACAACTCCGTGCTAAGATACCTATATCAAGTAACTGCTCAGTATATCAGATTACTGATAATGCTCTAGATTCCGAAACGAATTCAGTTCATAAGCAATCAATTGAAACTTCTAATAATAATGTGCATAAAAAGTCAACGCCAAATCCAAACTCAAGAAAGCTAAATACATGCAAAATGTGAGCACTTTCAGTTACTCACTTTTGTCAGTACAGTCTACCATGAAGAACGATCCTTTCAGGTGCTAGAGTACTTTCTCCTGCAGGGAGACAGTATAAAGAGTAGAACAACGAGCCCTGAGGAAAAGCTCTTTGCAGCTGTAGCCGAACAAAACAGTGCCAAGCTTGTTCAGTTTGACAGCCGACAGAACTTTGTAATCGTGATATGTCTTGATAAATCTGTAATCCAATTTGAATGGGTTTATATTTCAGTTTGAATATCGCCAACTTCTTAAATTTGGAATGAATTCCAGCATAATCTGTTTACAACAGACGAATTTTAACAATTCCTATACTGCTCCTTTACGAAACTATACAGACTATACCTGCAATAGAAGGGAATTTCTCTGCCCTGGTGGCGGTGCTGCTATTTATGCGTGAAATGCACCGTGCCTCGGAGAGAAGTTCCTCTACTTGAAACTGCAACAGTCTCTGTATGTTTAAGACAAATATTTGTATCTGAAAAGTCTATTTCCCAAACGTCTTAATATTGCTATCCATCTTGAACCGAACTGATTAATCGATAACCTCAACCATTCCTAATACTGGCGACTTAAATGTTCATAATGACAAGTGGGAGAACACTAACACAGGTAATGGGGTAGAATCATTGAATCCATAATTCATTTGTTTCATTTGGCTCTCTCTATATCACCATATCACACCTACTATTATGTTTCTCATAACTCACACAGTCTCATCGACCTCATGCTATGCTCCTCTAATATTGTCTCTACTTTCTTCCGGACGTTTTTCTCTACACTTAATGGGAGCGATAATTTTTCCATTTTTTTAGTTGTGTTTTTCACTAATACAAAATGCGGAAATACTGCATTTGGAGTTTACACAAAGTAAATTGGCCTTAGTTTAGAGCACTTCTCGATGTAATGCTTGAGAACACACTCAAGCCTGACAGTTTTACACCGTTGGATATACAGCCGCTTCCAAATGTTTTCCGACGTACGTGGAACTCGCCGTGGAGACGTAAAGGGTAAAGGTTATCGAGTGCTCAGTCCAGGCCAGAGCTGTAATAAGTTGTTTACCTGTCTCATGAGTTTGATAGCTGTAATGCTAACGTTTTCCTGTTTCAACACAAGAAACTGTCCTGGCGACTGGCTTCTTTGGAACTTTGCTGTAAAACAGCGAAGATTATTAATAATGGGTTCCAAATCACTGAAGGTAGGAATGTGCCATACATTTGTATGCAATAATATTTTCGGTAATAGGGGCAGAATAAACACTACATATTATTATAAACGATGTCTTACACGATATTAAGTAACGTCCCCCCCCCCCCCCCACAAACACTCATACACACACTCATACACACACGCGCGCGCGCGCGCGCAATTATCTTTTCCACCAAGCTTCTGGGCGTTTCCTAATTACATGTTTACGATAATAATAACAATAATTAACACAAGAAGAATTTGTCAATAGAGAAACTGTATATCCCAAACAAATAAATATCTTTTGTCATCCGAGTATTAGTAAAATAGTCCAGTGGTATACTTATCGTATATTATTATTATTATTATTATTATTATTATTATTATTATTATTATTATTATTATTATTATTATTATTATTATTATTATTATTATTATTATTATTATTATTATTATTATTATTATTATATAGTATAATATAATATAATTTAACATAACATAAAATAATAATAATAATTATTATATAATATAGTATAATATAATATAACATAACATAAAATAATAATAATAATAAGAAGAAATAATTAATAATAATAATAATAATAATAATAATAATAATAATAATAATAATAATAATAATAATAATAATAATAATAATAATAATAATAATAATAATAATAATAATAATAATAATAATAATAATAATAATAATAATAATAATAATAATAATAATAATAATAATAATAATAATAATAATAATAATAATAATAATAATAATAATAATAATAATAATGAAACGCTTATAATATTCATGATCTTTTTTTAAAAACATTTTAACAATGTTTCTAAAACAACAGCAGTACCACAGGATGTCAATATTAATTTGTTTAAATGCCTGGAGAAAGGATGCACAGGATGTTCTTTTGTTTGGACAGAATAATTAAGTATAGAACAAATTATTTCGTTTCCTCAACAGAAGCTATCCCGCCTACCTCACCTTAGACAACTGCATATGAACGTAAATAAACACGTGCGATAACCCGCCCCCAGGACAAGCTCAACTACTCGATAAGAACATTCTCCTTCCATTTCCCCTCAGCACCTCTCGCCCACTGAAAATATTTGGAGCCGGCTGAACTATCTTTCAGAAAAGTAGTTTGTTCATCAGCTCATGGTCCCTGGCAGGAATGCAGCTAGTCATGTGTGAGTAAACAATTCCACATAAACAGAGATATCTCAGCGGAGTTGTGCTTCTAATCGCGTTTACGATAATGTTGCCAACGTTGGAATGTGCATTCACCCTAGATTAAAGCAAAGAACTCGCTCAAAGTAGCACAGTTTAAATTTTATTTTTAGTTCATGCAGTATATTTAGGTTATAAAACGTAAACGATGTTTCCAACTACTCTGTGTTTTCCCCACTGATCATTTTTGCCTTTTCTATATTTTTCATCTGCCAGTCTATTTCGGTTTCAAGTGTCATATCCTCGAGCGTTATATCATGCAATTCCTGTAACCTGTTACATTTCTTTAAGTATTCATTTTACCTAGACTCAAGTTAGTCCTATGGGATCGAGTACGGGGGCAAGTAAACGACAGTGTGGCCCAATAAAACCAAAAATGTGTCCGCTTTAAGAGACTCTTTAGCTTTGTTTGATTCAATCATCCTATAAAGATGTTTTACACGAAGAACTATCAACCCGAACCCCTTTGTTCTGCAACCACATCATAGCAAATTTCACAGCACTCCTAGGCGGAAGGTTATCTACTTCTACATTACTTCTTACATAAGAGTAGGTAGTGACAAGTACGATTTTACAACTGAAATTAAGAAAAATTAGCAGCGAGTAAACATAGCGCGAATAATGTTGGAGGTAAGTTGGCAACGTGACCACCAGACCAATATTTGTGTGGATGTTTAAAAACTCTGGTTACACTACGTGGAATTTCTCTCCTCTGCCCTTCATTCCCCTTAGACTATGAGCTGATGAACAGATAGTAAATACCCAACTCCAGTGAGACCTGCACGAAGAGTCACGTAATCCTCAGGCTATCCCTCTTCTTGCCCCTCTCATTCCTTTCCCTCCCTCCGTCGTCAACACCCCTTTTCTCATCTGTGGAGCTTATGTGTTTTGTAATCTTTTGATAACCGTTAGCAAAATTGGTTTTTCTGCATTGTTAATAAAAATTAAAACAAAAGTAAACCTTTTAACGGTACACAAACGTGTGCGTGTTCCTTATGCTTGTTACACAAACGGAACTATGCTTTTTCTGATGGGAACCGGTTTCCAAACACGAATAGTACTACTGTAACGGTATTATAACTTTTTAAATAATCATTCTACCGAAACATTATTCCTATAAACTTTGTTATGCAGACTAAATTAAATAAATTAATAATTCCAAAATGGTTAGCTGTTCTATTTTAACATTTTATAATATTTTGTATATTATTACACTTTATCAAATATTTTTACATTATACATTTTTATCCCTTATAATTCATATTTAAAATTGTCGTTTTCTACAGCCGTTATGACAACCCTAAAATAGGACAGCTATCCAACAACTGGATTTTCTCTCTGTACAAAGTTAATAATAAGAGATATTTTTCACCTTTGTGTTCTGTATCACCTACCTATAGCAGCTAAGAGGAGGGTATTCCACCAAAAAGTTTTATTTCAAGACTTTACTGAAAATACACGCTTTAGAATACTCTGGACCCCACCAAATAAGATTTTCAGAAGGTCTATGCGCGCGTGTCTATCAGTTCGTGAACAGCATAACTTAGAAACGAAATCTCTGTTGAATTCCAAGTTTGGCATTCAAGTTCGCCATCTTCCAAAGATATAACACCAAGATTTTCAAGAAAATGCCTCTATGCATACTAACCTTAACAAGGAAAAATATGGTTATCTTTTAAAGTCATTTTAATTATTTTAAAGAAAACACCATAGATTAAAAACATGTGCATTACAAATAAAATGTATATTCTGAAGACTAAAAGTGTCCTTCAATAAACAGTTTGCATGGGTGCATAGCGCTTATATTTTAATTCCATTATTTCTTATTTGTGAAGCTTGTTTGATCAGAAACAAACGTCAGTATTCGGGGAGAAAACATTTCCACATATGTAGTTGATGTAACACAGCGTATCTTTCCGAAAGTAAACAAAATGGTATCTATTTTATCTTGTTTGTCTAAATGCACCGCTTTCCTAGAAGCTGTTGTCCTACAGAGAACGCAAATTAAGTGAAACACTAAATACCTCGATTTTATATCACAACTAAATATAGCAACTATCTGCGGAGCAAGAGATCCAGTTTTGATCCCCGATAAGACATGGTATAGGGTGCAGCGCACTGCGACCAACAGAGAATTATTGTGGTGTGACTACAACCTGCCAAGGAAGAAGGAATGAAGTGAAGGAACACAGGAGGTTGCAGGCTGTCACACAAGTCACACAGAAGCAAAGGAATCCTTAAGATTTCCTGTCCCGTGGCGTCTGGGATAAAAAGGTCCGACACAAGACTCGGGCACGTCACGTCGGGAGTGCTATGAACTAACGTGCTATTCGTAATTTGAAGGAAACGAAAATGGTATCTGTCCTTCCTTGTTTGAGAGGTAATTAGAGATACAATCTGGCACACTACACATTCGCCCCATTACATAAACACAGACGTTAACAGAAATTCATATCTTGAAAATCTTGAAATCTTAGATTTGCATTACAGTAAAATGATCATATTTTACCAACAGTTTAATAATTGCACTATAATCAATAAACACACTATAATGACTATTTACATGAATTATATTTTGAAGCCAATGAAAAAAGGAATTAAAACTGCTGAAATAAATATATCTGCTAAATAATATCTGATAATTGTGTTCCATTTTGGTTATAAATGTTCACATAACCATCGTCCTTTAACGATGCTTCTTTACAAGCAGCAAGCCACCACTTCTCAAAACATTAATACATGAACGTAGAACGTAATAAAGTTTCCAAAGAAACTGTGTGTATTAATATCATTGCTTAAAGTCGTCGAGAAATACATTCCAATACCAGCACAAACACAAATAAACTGTCACATCACCAATGAATTAGCACCAGGCTTGTGATGTCATAATATCCAGTTGGCAAGCGAACTAGGCCGGTGCGGGCTCTATCACCAAACATACTACTGGAGTGTCTCGAGAACCACCAATTCCTCTGGTATCCACCAGGAATGCGTTTGCCTTGAAGCAAGCATTCGCGCCATTTGCCTGGCACCGCTTCACGTCGCGGAATCTTTAAGCACAACTAAAATATGAGAAGACAGAATGAAAGGAAAATGAGGAAAAGGAAATGACAAGAGAAACCTTCCAACCATTAGCCTAGTTGTTTTTGATTGGGAATCAATTTCTGTGAAATACATCGACAATTTTTTTTTCTCATGTCTAATTGTTGCAGTGTTTTGGATTTGACTCATAGATATCCATCGATTTTCTTCAAGCATTGCTCGAACAGCAGCAGTTCCCGGAAATCCTTCAGGAAATTCATCACTAAGAAATGACCGATCTCTTTTGAGTTCGCTGTACCAATTATGAATTGATGCCTTAGATGGAACTTCTACGACAAATGAATTTCTCAACCGATTTCCACGCTTTTATATATTAATATTGGTATCTATGTTTTGGAAAATATCACAAAATAGACTATGGATTCGGCTCTTGTAGCGGCTTTTCTAGCATTTGCAAGACTCGGAGCTTTCCTCCTAATTGCAAGAAGCTTCAATCTCAGACTCTGGTTGACCAATGTCAAATTGCACTTTAAAGATCCGAGTTTTAGTAACTACTGAGATTTGCTGTTTGGTCATTGAGAAGTGCTTCTGCATCTCGAGAATACAATGTTTTAAATTTAAAACCTGTTCTGCAGCTCCATTTGCGGAGGTGATCGTGGTTCATTTGCAGCAGTTTTTAAGTAAATGTGTTCTTTCGTTTCCAAAAACGTGTTAGGTCATCTGGAAATAGAAATGCTTTTAACGGTGATTGCAAGCATAAGATGATACTATTGATAGCCACCAGAAACAAAGTCACTCTGAAGAGCTGATCCCGGTGGGATACCATTTTGTACATTCATAAAGTGTGTGGTAAAACCCATTTGTCTCGATACATATTCTGTGGTCCTGGAGAATATTATAAACAAAGATTAACAATGTTGCCTTTGGCACCTCATTGTAGAACTGCAGATGATGTGATTGTGTCGAATAATATCATAAGCTTTTACAATGTAAGACTAATGGCGCTTTTTTGTAGTGTTTAACGCCCACTTTCACTACATACGGCATCGCAGGCGGTGACAACGATGATACATGGAATGAAGATGGAACACCGGTGGAATGAGATGGCGGCGGAAACCGGAGAACCTGGAGGAAACCCGCCCCAGCACCGCTTCATCCAGTACAAATCCCACATGCGGTTGTCTGGGATCGAACCCGGGCCACTTTGGTGAGAAGCGAATGGTCTAACCACTCGGCTACGGCGCAGCCTGACTAATGGCACTGTGGTGTTGGTGATAGGCGAAAACAATAATGAATACAACCACTTTTCTCCGGGGGGGGGGGGAATGTTAATGATATATACATTTACAAACAGATATGAACTTCTCGGAGGGGGGGGGGAGACTTTTCGATTCCCGGGGAGAAAATGCCCCCCCCCCGGGCCACCCCCTGAATTCATCACTGTGCGGAAGCATACACATGTCTGTTTCAAGTATGGCAGTAACATCAGCAGTGGAATGGTATTGGCGGAAACCACACTTTGCGTTATTTAAAAAAAAAAAAAAAAGATTCATTGTCTCCAGGAACAACCATAACCTATTGTTGAAGTGCGGCATTTGGTTACGGAAGCATTTATTTGTTCACGTAACCAAGCGGGATGACTCATGCAGGTTACGTCTGTGGTCCACATTCGGGAGGTCGCGGATTCGATCCCCGTAGCCGACCTTCATGACACGTGGGCTTTTTCAGATGTTTCCTGGGGAAACCAGGCCAGGTGAATGCTGGGAAGGATTTCCATATCCTTCGAATTTCCTGCCCCTCCATTTCGTTACATTAATCGTTCCATTTCACCCTTCATCCCCTTAGCTTTCTTTCAGGTTTGAAAGCGTCGGCGACCGTCGCGGCAACAGCACGGCAGGGGAACAAATGCGCTCCAGAAATCCCATCCCACGGATTGGAAGGCGAGCCTACTGACTTCTGGGCCCCCATGGGATGGTACAACCCCGAGGGGGGAGGGGAAAAGGTTTCAGAATCCCGCTCCCCCTTCAGAGTATGAACCTGAAGGGGTGGGAAAGCATCCGGGTCGAGCCAGTCTCCGCCGGTGTGCTTGTAACTTAAACATTGTGGGTATCCTGCCCTCTGCTCTGTCGTGGCAACGTTCCGGCCGCCCTTCGGATCCATTCGCCTCATTCATTGTCCCGGGGGTTGTCCGTCAGGGCAAAGCCCCAAAAGATCTCCTTTCGGTCGCGGTACTAAGTTCGCCTCCGCAAATTGTCATTGAGTCATTTGTCCATCTTCAATTGAAATTTTCAGAAGATATGAAAAGCATTTCTATGCCATCTTTTGCATGTATTCCTACAGCAAGTCATTTTTACTTTCTATACTACTTACTTGTAGTAAGAAGAGAACGTATTGTATTCCACCTAAAAATTCCCTACCTAGATTACACCGGAAGTGCCCATTTTGAGACTCCCTGAATGGGAAAACAATTTGAAAAAGTTGGTGCACAGCCCAAAAACGAAAAGTCTGTTTAATACCAACTTGTAAGGTTGCGAGACGGCGATTTTCAAGAAAATGCCTCCAGATCAAGCTACCCTATCCATGGAAAATTTTTATTTTCTAAAAAAGGGCTCTAACGATTTTGATTAACATATGTACTATATGTTTAAGATAGTCTCGTGTCAAATAAAATGCATATGTTGAATTTTCTAGGAATAGCCTCTGAAGTCCTCTTCATTCTGAATGACCTTTGCATAACTGGGAAAGCATAAGAATTGGACAAAATCTTATTAAAAAAAAGTAGAGTTCGTTAAAGCAGATAACAAGTTAACGAATTCCGAGATATTCCTCATTATTGGTTTTCCTTTTAAAATACTTACTACTTTTCTCAAATAGGAAGCCGATATTCGCTTTTTTCGTTTCCATGCAAAGAGGACATTATCTTTAAAAATATGATGATAAGTTTATCTACTGTATCCCGCAAAGAAATGTGTAAATGTGAATTGAAAATGGATTATCAAGAACTAGCTAGAATAATAAGTTTTTTGTAAGAATAGTTTGCAGAAGTGTGAGTAGATACTGTAGTTATGTGAATGTATCATATAGATACTTTGCTCTATCTCTTACGGTTTAGCAATCGTGTAACATATGAACAAGAAAAGTAGTACTTCTCAGATTTGGTACAGAAAACGTAAGGTGATTTAATTTCTTAGGCCAATATTATCTTAAATGAATTTGAATGAAAATCGTTAAAGCTATTGTTAGGAAAATAAAAACTAGCAGGTTGCATGGGCTGGAGAAAATTGTTACAAAGTTATTTCCCCCCCTTACATTTACTTGGATTTGATTATTAACCATGCAGCCAACAAACAAACAAATACACACACAACAATAACATTATTATTATTATTATTATTATTATTATTATTATTATTATTATTATTATTATTATTATTATTATTATTATTATTATTATTATTATTATTATTATTATTATTATTATTATTATTATTATTATTATTATTATTATTATTATTATTATTATTATTATTATTATTATTATTTATTATTATTATCATTCATCATCATCATCATCATCATTATTATTATTATTATTATTATTATTATTATTATTATTATTATTATTATTATTATTATTATTATTATTATTATTATTATTATTATTATTATTATTAGGGCTCGGAAGTTCATGCCCTAAAAACACTGAAATATGCATGCAAATATGCTCTTAAAAACTTGAAAATATACCAAGAAATATGCACTATTTAATTAAAACAATTTATGTCCCTTTGCAGTAGACAAGACGAGTTAGTATAAATAATAAATAAAGTTACCTTATTCTTTAGAGGTAGAAGCAGAAGTAGTCCCGCTGCTAGTATTAACTGCTAAATTGCAGTTCACAACCAACACTTTGCACAAATTTTCAACTGTAAAGCATCGTCTGTTGTCTCGCAAAACACTTTTGTAACGTGAAAAACTTCTCTCCACGTCACAAGATGTTATCGGGGCATATTTAAATGATGTTAACTGCTTCACACAGAGAGAGAGAGAGAGAGAGAGAGAGAGAGAGAGAGAGAGAGTCAAGTCTCTTGGTGAGACATGGTTTTCTTTTGAGGATGTCTCGAATACCGCACATCTGTTTATAACCAGAATTTTTTGAAATTACATAATTCACTTTCTCTTTCACTTTTAGTCCTATGCTACCAGGAACCAAACTTAGATCACATATTGTTTTTTTCAAAGGCAGCAAGTGGTTCATGTAAAGGAGATCCTACAGCTTCCAATGCCGTTATGGCTGTTGGTAAGAAAGAAAAATGGGCAGACATGAAGCCAAGATCCTCTTTTAACCCAGTGCCTGACAGAATATCTTGCACAGTTTCTATTGATGAAGCATCTTTGAAGTCCAATGAATTAATAACCTCTTCGGGTATTTCTATGTGCTCAGCATAATATAAAACTGTATCGACCCATGTTCCCCATCGAGTTAACACCGGTGCAGGAAGAAGTCAGATATTAGGTGCTGTTGATCTAAACAACTTAACTCTTTTAGGAGATTTAACAAAAATTATCTTCGTACTGGAACAAAACTATCTACCAATGGGAAAGAACCATTGTCTTAGAAATGCTACCAATATGAAAAATATTATACAGATGAAAAAAATAAAAAAAAGCATAAAAATCTTTAAAATATGCAATATAGGGACAATAATATTGAAATCTTCGTGAATTGCATCACTATGTGCAGTACTGCCAATATGAAAAATATTATCCAGATAGAAAAAAGTAATAAAAAGCCATAAAAATCATTAAAATATGCAATATAGGGGCTATAGTATTGAAATAATATGCATTTATCAAAAATCAAGAAAATATGCAGTTATATGCACCATAAAATCATGTCCAAATAACTGAAAATTCCGTAATTCGTGCACATAATGTAAAAGCATACATTTTTAACCGCTATGAAAAAACATGCAAATGCATGAACTTCCTAGCCCTAATTATGATCATCATCATCATCATCATCATCATCAGCAGCAGCAGCAGCAGCAGCAGCATAAAAGACACATTGCTGCATGTAATATTTAACATTGAGATTGCGATCCTTTCAAAGAGATAGCTTAGCTACGGAAATACTTTCTTGGACTCCTGGAATCATGGAATGTAAATGTTTTGCATGGAAGCATGGTCTTCTCTAATCTTGTTTAGTTGTATTAGTCATCAGAATGTTGACCAAATGAGTCATTTTGTACGAGAATAGTGGTTGTCTTAATTACAATCGGGCATTAACATTGCAAATAAAGTGCATTGAGATTGCATTACCGAAGCTGTTATTTGTAATATCTATTTGTTGAAAAGTAAGCAAAGTATTTGTCTGCCCCCTCTCCCTCTCTCTCTGAAATTAACTGGTACTTGAAGACATTGGAAAAGAATTTCAGCTCCCTTTCTGGAGGGTTATCGGTATAAAAAAGGTTTGACGTCTTACAGTCACATGCCTTTCTCTATCCACTATCGTTTCTTACATTTTCTACCAAGTACAGAGTAAATAGACAAGATATTGCATTCTACTTGATGCTCGATACCAAAATGCCGCTGTAAATACACGTTTTGAGTTCACCTGAATCCATAACATTAGGAAAAGCTAGATATGGGTGTGCCTGCACGTGTTTCCGTTTGTGTGTGTGTGTGTGTGTGTGTGAGAGAGAGAGAGAGAGAGAGAGAGAGAGAGAGAGAGAGAGAGAGAGAGTCTGAGTGAGCAGCATAACCCAAAACCGAAAAGTCGGTTAAATACTAAACTTGGTGTTTAAGTTCAGTGTCTTCCAAGGATGCGGCACAACGATTTTCAAGGAAATCCCCCACTCCAAACTACGCTTTATATGGATAATTTGGAATATTTTTATTTTCTCAAAAATGGCTCCAACATTTTGCTTAAAATACCACATGTTTCACAAATTTTCACGACAAATGAAATGTATATTTTGAATCTTCTGGGTATTTCCTTTGAAGTTCTTTCTGAATGACTTTTGCACAACTGGTAAACCATAAGAGATAGACCAAATCTTGTTACACAAAATTCCTTAATATAAACAAATTACCTCCAATACAATTTTTGTGGAGTTCATCACTTCTGAGGTGTTCCTTCTTCTTCTTCTTCTTCTTCTTCTTCTTCTTCTTCTTCTTCTTCTTCTTCTTCTTGTTATTATTATTATTATTATTATTATTATTATTATTATTATTATTATTATTATTATTATTATTATTATTATTGTTATTATTGTTATTATTGTTATTATTATTATTATTATTATTATTATTATTATTATTATTATTATTATTATTATTATTATTATTATTATTATTATTATTATTATTATTATTATTATTATTATTATTATTATTATTATTATTATTATTTTTAATTTTCAAATACTTAGCGACTCGCTATTAAAAAGTCTGATTATGTCTTAAGGCTGTTCCACTCCCCTATTACCATTGTATCTATAAGGAAAATGTAATAAATAGGGCTTGGAACTTGTAAAAATATCATTTTTATACATCACAGGGAATGCAGGACTTTTTCTGCAACACGAATATAGCCTACTTCTATTTTGTACTTTGTTTTTTATTTTTTTATTTGCATTTTACGGACTTTTCATATTTATTGATCATTTTAAAGGAAAGTTTGTACTTTTTATTGCATTTTTACTTTCTCTGCTGGTAAGTAGAAGTATTGTATTCCACCCAAAAATTCGATGTCGAGATTTCGCCGGAAATATATGTTTTGAGACACCCTGAATCCAAAAAAAGCATTTTTAGAAAAAGGTCTGTGTGTGTGTGTGTGTGTGTGTGTGTGTGTGTGTGTGTGTGTGTGTGTGTGTGTCTGTGTGTCTGTGTGCCTGTGGAAAGCATAACTCAAAGACGACAAGTCGGTTAAAAACCAAATTTGGTATTTAAGTTTAATGTCTTTCAATGATGCGACACGAAGGTTTTGAAGAAAATAGCCTCACCCTAAACTACCCTGTACATGGAACATTTTTCGAAAATTTTGATTTTCTTGAAAATGGTTCTAACGATTTTGATTGAAATGTCATATGTTTGAGATATTTTTATGACAAATGAAATGTACGTCTTGAATTTTCTAGCTATAGCCCCTGTAGTCGTATTTAATCTGGACGACTTTTGCATAACTGGTAAACCGTTAGAGATAGACCAAATCATACTATAAAAAATGTAGATCTTGCTAAAATCCACAATTTATGTCCGAATAAATTTTCTTGTAGGGTGAACCATTTCGGAGATATTCCTTGTTATGTGTGTGAGTTTCGGAAAATTATAACCTACGCGAAATGTATCATCGTTGTTCATTTTTTATGTTAAGTGTGCAAAGACAACAGAATCTCAAAGCCTTAAAACATTTGACTATCGCACAAAGCCTTCTGTATTCTAACATTCCTCTTGCACCTACAAGGAAATAAGCAATAAAATAATTTGTACAAATGTTTATCTCAACACGAAGAGCATAAAGGCATAAGAGTTTGTAACAATGGTTAGTACAGGAGTAGAGAAAGTCATGTGAGTGCAACATATCAGATTTTTACTTTCTCTACTGGTTCGATGTCGAGATTTCACCAGAAATATGAGACCTCCTGAATCCCAAAACAGCATTTTTAAAAAAAGGTATGTGTGTCTGTGGACAGCTATTTAAGTTTAATGTCTTTCAAGGATGCGACACGAAGATTTTGAAGAAAATAACCTCACCCTAAACTACCCTTTACATGAAACATGTTTTGAAAAGTTTGATTTTCTTGAAGATAGCTCTAACGTTTTTGATTAAAATGTCATATGTTTGAGATATTTTTATGGCAAATGAAATGTATATCTTGAATTTTCTGGCTATTGCCCCTATAGCCGAATTTACTCTGGACGACTTTTGCATAACTGGTAAACCCGTTAGAGATAGACCGAATCATACTATACAAAAAATGTAGATCTTGCTAAAATAATTGCAATTTATGTTTCAATGAATTTTCTTATAGGGTTAACCATTTCGGAGATAGTCGTTGTTATGTGTGTGAGTTTCGGAAAACTTAAAACTTTCGTGAAATGGATCATCGTTGTTCATTTTTTATATGGTAAGTGTGCAATGAGAAAAGAATCTCAAAGCTTTAAAAGATTTTACTATGGCTCAAAGCCTTCTGTATTCAAACTTTCCCCTTGTACCTACAAGGAAATAAGCAATAAGATAATTTGTACAAATGTTTATCTCAACTAAGGCGAGAAGATATAGGAATAAGAATTTGTACAAATAGTTTGTACAAGAGTAGAGAAAGTCATATGAGTGCACCACATCAGATTTTTTAAGATACAGTCACGCTGTAGTTTATTGAATTCTACTGTACCATTTCCTTACGCTTGCAGCAGTCTTGTGAAGCAGTCATGGCTTACGGTGTTTATGGTGAGTGCCGAATGAGACATTGTTGTTTACTGTATAGTAGAGGTCTGCACGGGCTCGGGCCTAATTTGAAAAATGCGTGTCGGGCTCGGGCCGGGCCCGGGCCTGAAAATTAAGGAAATAAACAACTGAATATGGATTTTTAAAATTTTTCAGCCAAGTTAGCTGAACATTTATTTTTAATGCTGTCTTATACCAGCATTAGAGGGTTTTGAATTTTAGTGTGATATATCCTTCAGTTTCCTATTTACGAAATGTTGAATCCGGATTTTATTGTGTTATGCCAAATGCTCTACACGACGAAATTAAAAAAGGCCTATTTTTAAGGTTCTATTATATTTATCTGATTATAATGTACAAATCTGCCATGCAAATTTGTTTTATTAGCCTCAGCTCAAAAGACAATAGTTTTTAAATTTTGTCGCTTGAAATTTCTAATATAAGGTTTTATAAGCTGCAAGTTTCTTTAGTAACTCAAAAGCGTTCAAAAGAAAAAAAAAGTATATGGCAGATTTACTTGTTAGTGTTTTGGAATGATACGAAGAATTGCATGAAAACTGCATCATGTGACATTTTCAAAAAGTGAATATGGTGAAAACATAATTTTCAAAAACCTTAAATTTTAAAATGAAAAACATTGTTATTCTATATTTTAGGGTACATTATGCAACTACAAGTATTTGTAATATAAAAACTCAAAATACATTAATATTTTTAAAGCCATGGAATACAAATGTAATGTTTTGCCAGATTTGTACTAAATTTCAGTGGTACATTCACTTAGGAGGCAAAAAATAATGTATGATATTTCTTGGTCACCTATGTTGAAATGCCGAGAATAGCACAATTACCGCAGCATTTCTTTACTAAATTATTATTCTGCTGCCACGTTTCAAATGCTGCTGCTGCTGATGCTAGTCAAAGCACAGAATGAGAGTTTTTGCAACAATATTATTTCTCACTACTCGGCTGCAATTCAATCCATTCCACGTATAAAATCTTACACTCTTATCTCGAACCCAAGGCGTATTTGATTCGTTTATACTGCTATATAGCGTTTCACTCTTAGAAGACAGTATGGAGTTAAATGGGACATCTCTGTCTCTATCTAGCGCATACAAGTTGCCATTAGCCGCGTCCTTTTCTACCCTCGCTCTGTTGCCACATTCCTAATAGCATGGTATAAATATTCATTTGTTATAAATTTCAGGTTTGAACACATTATCCTATGCAGAGTCATTATACATTTCTATAGGTCCAAATTTCTTCAGAAAACGTTTTTTTCAATAGAAGTCCGTTATTTGCTGTTTCTACACTCATCACGCACTAACTAACAAACTAACTGCTAGAATGCATCTATATTTTTTTCTTAGGTAGAGTAAACTATAGTGCTACTATCTGCCTACTTTGAATTCTCTATGTTTACCCAGTTAAGGGTTATAATTTTGTAAATTAAATGTTTTCGGAAAATTTTATATCTGTGCACTGCAAAAGTTACGCAGTGTGAAACTTTTTTGTTATTGAGTTTACATCAGGGAACCAGCGAGAACAAATGTTGAGGAAGGTTGGAGAAAGTTTTTAAAATAAACCAAAAGGCAGTAACCTCTTTCTTTTATCCAATAAGGCAAACAAAAGGTATTCATCTATTCAGCGTCAGGCCTGAACAGAAGATAGTATAAGGAGCAGCACTAACATTAGTTCGAAAGAAGCCGTGTGTGTAACTGTGAGCTGTTATTGCGTTATTTGTTTAATATTTTTGTAAATATTTGTAGTTATGGAGGGGGAAGCTAGGAAGAGACGATATGTTGGTAAATTAAGAAGTAAGGAACGCCAAATAATTATGAATGTGTTAGATTATTTTTGAAGCAAAATGCGTGTAAGGCAGTAAAAGAAACAGCTAAGGCTATCGGGTGTTCAGAAGTAGTAGTGTGTATGATTAAAAACGAACTAATGGAAGGACCTCTAAGAACGCCATCGAAAAAGAAAGCAAAAGGGGCGGGACTACACAAAACGATAGGTTAACGCAATATGATTGAATAGTGCAAGGTGGAGTGCGGCGAATTGTTCATTCTTTACAGTTTGCAAATGTTCCACCCACGCTGAATATAATTTTGTCACAGTTCAACAGTGATGAGACCCTACCAAATTTCTCAAGGGCCACTCTGATTTGGGGTTCGAATATGAAAGAAAGGGTAACAAGTGCATATTAATAGAAAGAGACGATATCGATATCATCAGATGGCGACATAAATATCTAAAAGACGTAAAAGGTTTAGGGACCAGGGGAAATCAATTGTTTATACAGACGAGTCATTTGTAAATTTAGGTCATACAGTAACAAAGGCGTGGAGGGATACCAAAGTTAAAAGTGTCCGTCTCGTCAAGCAGCAATTGAAGGACCAAGTACAGGACTCAAGCCACCTCGAGTCGCTCGCGGAGAAAGATTCGCAACTAGTACATGTTGCAACACTGCGCTCCATTTAACGTGTACTGTCTTTTAAGGGTGAGACGCTTTAGTAACGCATGTTTCTTCCTGTTTGTAAAGTGTAAACACAGCACCAATGTTTATACTGATACAATTACAGTTTGTTTTGGCTGACGCTGTAGAAATGTTACTGCATCATTATTGTTTAGCATTTTTCCAAATTGAAACGTTTATTTTATTATTATCATTACATGAATCACTACATATATCATACATCAGGGCCATTGCTCATTAGTCAGCATCACCAAGTTGCAACATACAAGTTGTGACACTTTCATTTTTCATAGCCCTTCTGTCTTACAACCAAGTTATATGTAGAAAAAACTATCTCGTCTGCATTTGATACTTGTAACCAGACATTGAAGGGACTTTTCGTAGAAAAGGTGGTGGCATTCATCAAGTGCGAATACTGAAATAAATTTTAGTGCAGCAGGATTAGTTATTCAAGAAAGTCGAACCAACCTGAGCAACCAGAGTGTGTATTCCATTCTCTTTCTGCACGACAATTTGGGTCATTAAACATGGTGAGTCCTTAATCCAATAACTTATAATTAATGTTTACTTTGATTTAAAACATGCACAGGCATGCACATATCCATCGTAGAAATAATTATAACCGGAGACCGGAACTTAGGCGGAATGCCTTTAAATGCGTCAAATTTATCTTCAACTTGAAAGTGAATGTGTACGAATTATACCTTTGTGATTGAAATGCCACAGTTTTATATTGCCTTTTTCTGCCTTTTTGATATGTCTATTTTACAAAATATATGCTTTTTGTTGCCTTTATTTCATTATTTATGTATTATTTATTAATTGTTAAACATTTTCTTCAGCTACATTTTATTTCAACAACCGTTAGACCGTGACAATGAAAGTTACTTCGCCGAATGTATACTATTGTCTTTAAGTTGCAGACGACATAGGCGTTCCTCATTCAATTCATTATTTTCTTTGCAACAATGAGTGCTGCCGCGCAAATAAATGTATAGATAAAGAAGGCATTTGGATTACTACGTGTGTTTATTTCAAAATTCACTAATGAGCAGCTACGGGTCTAACTTTGATTTTCTTTCAGTTTTCATTGCGACGTTGTAGCTAGCAGCAAGGTGCCGAAATTCAATGTTCCTTTACGTACTAAATTACACAGTAATGTTAATACTTTTGGATCCGGCATATTTTGTACCGACGGTGAAGTACTCACATGCAAAATACGCGAGCAGTCAGTGAACTACGAAAAGGGGTATTTTATATCATAACATATCAGCACAATCAAATAGGGCTACAGGCAGAAGATTCCTTTGCTTCCAACAGTAATTTCAACATTGAGTCAAAAATCCCAGTTTGCATTCGAGTTATGTAGCTGTCTTCAGCGCCAGAATCCCTTTCTGGAAATTACAGAATCCTACATTATCACAGTTTTTGGAGAAGTATACTAACCAATCTGCACCTAGCGAGTCAAGTTTGCGAAAATGTTACTTAACCGAATGTTACGATGACAATGAAAATAACTAAAGATAAATGAAAAATAAGATGATCTGGGATATCGACGAATTTCGACGAGTCAACTGATACCATAGGTCGTTTCATTGCCAATTTGTTAATGGACGATTAGATCCCACAGAAGATGAGTCAATGAAATCATTCCTGCTTACTCAGAGTGCCTTGTGAAAGTTAACAATCGAACTATCGCGCAGTTATTCCCCAGTTCATTAAATTTGCTGCGGCCTGAAGAGGTTCAATACGACGCCTTACTTTTCATCAGTGACGCTGCATCATATATGAAAAAGGCTGGAATAGCATTAAAAGTGTTATTTCCAAACATGCTTCACATGACCTGCGTAGCACATGGCTTTCACAGGGTGTTAGAAGAATACGATGCTTGTTTCTGGATGTTGGCATATGCATTTCCAGTATTAAGAAGATCTTTGTGAAAGCCTCAACAAGAATCCTGACATTTAAGTACATTGCTCCAGATGTAATTCTGCCCCCCCCCCCTCCTCCACCCCCAACCTATCATAACGAGATGGGGGACATGTATCGCGGCAGTACTTCGTTTAAAACTTTGAAGTTCTTTAAAATATGACGATCAGTTATTGAATAGTGTAATGTATTATTGGGTTTCTCTTATTGCCTGTTTTAGTATTTATAATTCCTTTTTTCTGCCTAGTTTAACTATTTATAATGTCTTTTTGACTGCCTATTTTAATGATTTATAATGCCTAAGCTTCCCACCTCCTAATTTCTGCTATGGCCAATTGCGGATAGCTTTCAACAGATTGAGTACCTACATTAATATTGTTTTATAATCGTATATTGCCCCGATAAACCCTTAGAAACACACCAATAACCTTTTCTTCAAACTTGGAAAAAAAGGTTATTTCTAAGACTTTAACGAGACAATATCATGATCTCAAAACAATATTAATGCACTAACGTTATTTATGCAGGTACCCAACATTCGCTAGCGTAAGTATTTGGACCAAAATTGGATTTTAGGAAATAAATAAATAAATAAATAAATAAATAAATAAATAAATAAATAAATAAATAAATAAATAAATAAATAAATAAATAAATAAATAAATAAATAAATAAATAAATAAATAAATAAATAAATAAATAAATAAATAAATAAATAAATAAATAAATAAATAAATAAATAAATAAATAAATAAATAAATAAATAAATAAATAAATAAATAAATAAATAAATAAATAAATAAATAAATAAATAAATAAATAAATAAATAAATAAATAAATAAATAAATAAATAAATAAATAAATAAATAAATAAATAAATAAATAAATAAATAAATAAATAAATAAATAAATAAATAAATAAATAAATAAATAAATAAATAAATAAATAAATAAATAAATAAATAAATAAATAAATAAATAAATAAATAAATAAATAAATAAATAAATCAATCAATCAATCAATCAATCAATCAATCAATCAATCAATCAATCAATCAATCAATCAATCAATCAATCAATCAATCAATCAATCAATCAATCAATCAATCAATCAATCAATAATAATAATAATAATAATAATAATAATAATAATAATAATAATAATAATAATAATAATAATAATAATAATAATAATAATAATAATAATAATAATAATAATAATAATAATAATAATAATAATAATAGTAATAATATTGTCAATAACTGCAGGATAATTTTGCTTAAAAGAAAATTGCACAATCGGGCTCGGGTCGGGCCCGGGCCATGGCCTATACCAGGGTTGCCAACTCGTACGATAATTATGGGGGTGTACGATAACTTTAATGTTTGAACTCATGGTAACCAACCCGTACGATAGTTATGGGGGTATACGATAATTTGAATGTTGATAGTTCGATACCGGCGAAATATCATTTTCACTGGTTTGTCACACCAGCGAAATAAAATTAATTAGAAATAGCGACATCACTTTTCCCTCATGGCCAGTCTCCACCCCCCCCCCCCCCCTAAGACGATTCCATACTAATCCTTCTACCCTTTATCCTCTTATCGCCAGTGTGCCCAGATCTGGTAATCTCAATGAAGAAGGCACTGCTCAGAAAATCGATGATAAATGGAGAAAACTATGAATAAGTGATATTCCGTGTGAAATAAAGAACATGCCTGAACCTGACAGTTTCTGGAGTGCTGTTAAACACATTTCACCTTGGTGTAAATACTGATTTAAAAGAACTGGTGGAGTTTGCATGCTCAGTTATTTCGTTGCTCCACAGTGGAATACTTTTTTCTAAACTGGGCTTAATAAACGCCAAAATTAGAACAGATTGGCGCTAGATACGGTAAATGGACTTATTCTGTCGTCTCAGCTTATGAAAGAATGTGGTCCGAAAATCTGCAAGTTACCGAGAAGATGTTAAAGTTTATCTCAGCAACAAATTTGTATAATGCTGCAACAGTTGAGGAAGATGAACTTTCAGATGAATAGTGCGAGAAACATAAGTGCTAAATCCATTACAACTATGTTCACGGGTTTATTGGCCGTGGTCCAGTCGATGCGTAAACACCTGACGTTTCGCCCGCCATTCCGACGAGCATCTTCAGAGGAAGGTGACCTATTGTGAACATCATTTTAGTGGATAGACACCGGCCGTGAAAGCCTTAGTTCACACAAGTGCTAAAGTTGTAATACTGGTTGAGGCGACCAATCTTGTAAGTGGATACAATAAACATCAATACATTACATTTTCATAAGTGCTGTGCTAATATTTTCATTGTTGTAGCATTTGGTTTATGATGTACGATAATTTTGAATCCAAATCTACAATTTTGAGTGGCCGGTAGGATAATTTTACTTTTAAAAGTCGGCAACCTTGGCCTATACACTATTCTTGGGCTCGGGCCGGGCCCGGGCCATGGCCTATAGAGACTCTTCTCGGGCTCGGGCCGGGCCCGGGCTTTGTTGGTACCGGGCTGGGCCGGGCCGGGCCGGGCCGGGCCTAAGAAAGTCGGCCCGTGCAGACCTCTACTGTATAGAGTAGTTCCGCGTGTGACTAACTGCCATTTACACTACATTTTCTTCTTAAAATGTCTGTCTAATGGTCAATATAGGTGTAAAAATGTTATTTTAACGACATACGATGACAGAGAATACATTGGCGGTTGTGATAGGAAATATAAAAACCTTAGAAAGTGAAACAAAATATTTAATAATGAGCGCTAAACTTTTCGTGACTAACTGACATTTTTGTCAACTGCAGGTCCAACTTCAAACGTTTGTCCTCCGTTTTCTCTGAAAGTTTTCTTATTTGATTTGTTCTGAAAAATCACTTGAGAGAGGAACTTCTAAGATTTCAAATGACCTGAAAAAAAGGTTTGGCATGTTAGTCTCATCTGGAGATATTTATTCAAAAGGGCAGCGTGACTGACATGAGTTTGTGACTAACTGACATTTGTGAAAATTGTAATACCTTGTCTTTGTTTTACATGGTATAACATATGGTAAATCATAGTGATACGTATTATACGTTACATACATGTAATACATACAGGTGTGTAATTGCATTTATCATTCTGAGAAGAATCATATCCTTTGGAGAAGCATTAAAGTCATGCAACATAAACAGAATAAACATCTGTTGACAGCTCTCATTTCTTATCACAGTTACGTCATTGTAAGTATAAAAAGCTGACTCAAAACCATAACAAAGACGACACATGAGAGCACACAGCACATACCTGTAACACACAAGTTACTGGTTGGACTCCTTATAGTTCAGGAACGCTAGATGCAGTAGCCCCGTAGTACACGCGTATATCACTACACTGTTTTTATTTCCGAAAGTTGTGTTTTATTCTGACACTTCCCGCACATGAAAGAAAAGCATATTCCACACCATTTAAACCTAATACTTTCACATAATGAACCCGCTGAGTGGACGGCATAGGTGAAATATGTTCAAATCTTTTGTCGAGAAATTATTTTGCTTCTTCAATTTCAGGTAGAGAAACTTCAATAACACATATTTTGGTTTTCTTTCTAACAGTATTAACAAATTCTTCAGCACTCTGAATCCTGCTTCCTGCTTTCGCAGCTGTCCATGCCATCCTCTTCACTTGTCCTCCAATCGCATCTGCTACACCCTTTCCGTGATAGGATTCGAAGAAGTGCCATTCAATTTGGATTCCAAATACTTCGGAAAGATATGTCACATGGCTCAATGTGTATTTCTGCTTAAAATGACAAGCAGCTCCATCAGAAAACACTTTCACAAGTTCAAGATTCGGAACAATATCCAATATTTCCGCAAATATATTCCTTAAGCAAATATCAACTGCATATTTGTCATGCGATGCGTAATCAGACACCAAAGCAAAAGATTGTTTCTGAATTTCACCAATATCTACTTTCCTATACCAGGCAACAGCAGTAAATATTGAGTTCTGTGTATTGTTCCAGTGGGCAGCTCCTTGCATGTGTAGTTCTCAAAGAAGTGGATCTGTATCACAGCTTCACTAATTGCAACATTTTCCCGAGCCTTCTTAAAGGCTTCTGATTGCTGTCTTTTTACATAAACGTGATTTAGGAAACGTGGCAGGCAATTGGTCAGTTCTTCAATGCAGTCTTTTACAGACCCATTTTTAACTTCTATTTCCGTTCTTCCATTACGTGAACTCCACAGCTTCCATTCGCATGGAGAATTAGCAAGTATATCCGAAATGTCTGCTCCACTCAATCCCGGGCACTTGGAGCATCCTCCCTGCACACATTCACTCGATTTCTGATTACAAACGACTTGTGCTATGAACTTACGAAATTCAGTCTCAGTGAGTACGTGATTTTTACACAATGCTTTGAAAAGAAACTTCGTATTTTCATGTATAATGCATGTGCATACATTATGTGGGATCTGACTTTGAAGACGCACGTGAGCAGGGCGTAATTCAGCGAATCTTGTCAACCCCACGGATATTTCTACTCGGCCTTGTAGAAAGAGTGCATGTGCTTCTTTTAATGTTACCACTAGATACCTAATGCGAACTTCTTTTGTTTCTCCCTGAACATGGATTTCAATAAAATCATCTCTTCCAGGAGCTTGGTAAGATATTGAATCATCCTTATAGAACTTAATGATTGCACTTTTAAGTTCCTCTGATAGTTATTTTCCTGATACCGGGACAGAATGCTTTGGTTTTACAACATGTAATCCCTCTTCAACTGCTAACTTACGAATCATTTCTTTTCTTTTACGTGGAGATTGCGGCAATGCTTCCTCAACACGTTTTCTGCACTTTCCGAAATACCGTTTGCTTTTGAAAGCGGTTGATGTTGATGGAGTATCCTTATCAATCCCTTCTTGGTCTCTTATCTTCTGTCTTGCCCGCTGTGCTTGCTTATATCACCTATATTCAGCTTTGAGGTGTTCTCTTCCTTGTTTTGTTTGTTTCAGTATTTCTCTTCCTTTCCTCATAGTCACTTTTATTTTTCCTTCCATTGTGCATAATTGCCTTGCTCCTTCAGACGTTGTTTGTATTCACATTGTCTTTGGGCTGGTGTTTCAGCCATGGAGTCAGAAACAGACCGATACGTCTATCCTGACTGAAGTCTCACAAGCACTGTACGCGTATGACGACCACGGGGTGCCCGCATTAACTGTCCGTTAGTCACGTGTTTTGTGGGTAAACTAATGACTATTGAGGAAAACTTTCTGATACTTTTTATTTGTTATATTTTAATGACGCAGAATCAAAAAGGATATTTATTTCAGTCTATTACTTTTCCCTCCAGAGGACTTTATCCTTATTTACCGTGACTAACTGACATTGACACACAGTAATAATTAAAGAGGCTCTAAGGATTATTTATAAATGTCGAAAATTATTAGCCATATACACGTTTCGAAGACGAAGAGTCAATTGTGTGTTGTACAGAACAAAAACAAACAAAAAAAAAAATTAAAACAGTTGTACATAGCTCCTGAAATATTGATATGAAAATCACCGTTATTCGCGCTTGTTTTTAGTGTTTTGGAAATATATGCGTAAGAAGTGAAATTTGAACCCATATTCACGTCAAAAACATTTATTTTTCACTTCATAAGATACTTTGGAGTATCTAGCATCATCTTTCCTCAGTAAAAAAAGTGAAACATTAATTTCAAATTTTAACACTCAGTATGACATATTCGCGGAATTACTCTATAGCAACTTCTGACCTCGCTGTATAACTAAGATTATATTTTGTTCATTCCGTGGCTGCACTTGCTTAGATCACACACAGTCCCAGTGAACAGTTTGTTTCGCCAAAGTTAAGCTGTGGAAATGCCGAAAGTAAAGGGAAGTAGACAAAGATTTTTTTTTTGAGGGGGGGGGGGGGAGTGGATTAGTAACTCAAGATGGAAGTATACTATTTTGCAAGTTGTGTAAAATTAAAGTAAGCGTGCAGAGAAACGGTTTATTGTGCAGTAGCATATCGGGCGCGAAAAACATTTAAAGGCTATTGCACTTACATGGGAAAGAAAAGCATCCCAATTACCTACCTCTTAGTGAACGTGTGAGGGGATCGTCCAAAATAGGGGTCAGCAAATCTGTACCGGCTGATGTGATGTAGCATCACCGTCGGGGGCAAGCAATACTTCTCCCTCCCTTCCTTACTCAACACGCGTTCAAACGAAAGCAAGCAGTAGTGGACACAGCATTGATAAACATAGCTCTTTCGAAACCACGAAAACACAAAGAAACCTTCATATTCCAAGAGAACAATATTTTTGCTGCACTATGGTTGAAAATGTGAAACGTCTGTTGTGTCTGAAAGTTTTGATTAGGGTTTGCAAGTCAAACATTAAACGACATTACGAACGTTGTCACAAAGATCACAAGCACGAAATCTTAAGGTATTTTATAATAATATTATAAAACCAACCTTTGTCCATAAATGTAACAATAAAGTTTAAATATTCAATGACGCTTCGTGGTCTAGCGAAGTGGATTACACCATATCTACACTAAATGTATAAAACCTTACAGGTTGTTGTGAAAAACCACAGTTATAAATTAAGGTTGAAAATTTACAAACAAACACAATTTTGAAATTACAATTACAAAACAAGACTGGTTTACTTTTATTTAGAGAACTTGACATGGCATATCCGTCTCTCCGTTCATTTGCTGCGCATATTAGTGCTATATGTGAGCAATTTTGTTCTAAACTGAAGATTGTAAAATTTAAAAGCAGATCGCGATTGACAGATGACAATCTACGTCCTCTGTTGTATGCCAGTACTTTGGATTAACATTAGACGTACACGCAAACGTAACGCTCCTCATGGAGTAAAGAATACGTTAACGAAAAATAAATGCTGAAGCCCCCTCAGTCTGTGCAAATGTATTAAGAATGTATGAAAGCAAACGTGTGTTAAAGAAGTGGCTTTACACCATCATTGTGGCTTTCAAATCCCCTCCTTCGAACCGTGCATCATGTGCATGATGGGTTACGTCCCCTGACGTGACAATTCGTGCAATCGCGATGACCAATTTGCCGACTCCGGTCCAAAACATAATTTTGTTATAGAGAGCTTTGCAAAGGACTGGTTTATGCCAGTATCCCATTAACAAGGATCAATAACGTCACATTTCGGCAGTTTCTGCAGCAATAATGGAGCAGAATATTTCAGATTAATCCACCCTTAAAGCTTACTTGCGTTATTACGAAGACTATGATCTGTCGCGTACTTAGCTAGCTAAACTTTAAAATGTTTGTGCTGCACCATATTTCGTTAGCCAGCTACAAAACGTGTTTCTCTGTCTCGCATGTAACTATAAAATATAAGACCACGTTGCTTCATTTGAAATCATTTCTAGGAAAGCAATTATTGTTAATAAGACAATGCGGATGGAAGATTCACGATTTATTTAAATTGTATGGAATATAAGGCATTTATGAATTTGTAAAGTGCAGGGAAAGCTGTATAATGGTAACCATTAGCTTTTAAATTTTCATTTTAAACGTACAATTCCATATGAGAGTGGCACAGAACATTTTTAGGAAATTAAACAAGGATTAGTTTTAAGCAATTTAAATGGTTTTATTGCTTTTTCAAAATATGTCCCTTTAACATCAATACATTTTTGCTTTCGTTGAAACCAGGTCTTAAAGTAATGCTGCTGTCACTATTCTTCAGGCACTTTAGAAACCAGGTTTTTATAACGTTACATTGCTTCATCTGAGGACGAAAAAGTGATTCCGCGAATTTATCTTTAATTTTTGGAAACAAAAAGAAATCAAAGGATGCTAGATGATATAGTGGAGGGTCCATGATGCTGACCTTTAGGACATCCAGATACTCAGTTATTAGTTTTGCTGCATGGGATAATGCGTTCTCATGATGTAAATTAGTGTCCCTTGTGGGCGTTTTTCATCAACTTTTTCAAAAATTTGCGGTACACAGACATTTGCATACCGATCGATAGTCTAGTTAATTGGTCTATCTTCTAATGCTGTAATAACAATATGGCCAGTTTTTGAAGAAAAAATCTAACAACCATCTTTTTACCAGCACTGCGAATTCGTCGGTCTTTTGTAGTCTTAGGTTCTGTTCGAAAGATCCATTGAGCCGATTGAATTTTCTTTTGAGGTTCATAACAATAAATCCAAGATTAATCACCAGTAACGATATTCCAAATCAAATTTGAAGTGCCGCCTGGAAAGTTCTACAGTTTTTCTGTCTCAAAATATGTTGCTGTTTTTAATCGAAGTCAGTTTATGTGGAGTTCATCGACAACAATTTTTTTCACGTCTGTTGACGTAAAATGTTTTGGATTTGGCTCATACGAATGCCCAATGTCGCTTGAATAAATTTATAAGATCTCCATCAATTTTCTTCAAGTATTGCTCGAAAAGTGGCAAAAATTTCATCCTCTTGGGCATCCCTCACGAAATTCACCACTAAGAAAAAACTGATCTCTTTTAAATTCATTGTAAAAATTATAAATTGTTACCTTATATACGGCTTCTTCAAGCCGATCTTCACATTTAGGTGTTAATGACGATTTAAAATCGTAAAAAGTTATCACTCAGAAATGTTCTAGTCAAATACATTCTGGGTGAACACCATCTTTAAATGATGATAATTAACAAACTATTAGAGCAAATCGAACAAACTACATGTCAGTCAATTTGTAAAAACAAGATGTCAAATATAAACATATTGCATTTGTTTTTAGAAATATTCCATTCTGAAATTTTTCAGTGTCGCCCTCGTACTAATGAGTGAGTGTGTTGGGTTTAAGTGCCCGTCGACAACTTCGTACTAATGGAATAGATAACTCCTTTTTATTGAATTATTCTCTGATGAGAATGTAATAAACGGAAGCAAAATTAACAATGAAATTCATGCTTATAACATCAGGAGTACGCATAATACAAATGTAGTAGAGCCGCAGTTATCCGAGCCCCAACTAACCGAGTTCCGGTTTGAAAAGACCATCGAGTACCTAGAACAACAGTGAAAGACAACTTCTGTAGGCCTTCTCTTCATTTTTTATTTTTATTTTATTTTTATTTGTATGTACATCATCTTTTCATTTGATAATACAGTAGATGCCTTTTCCTCACATCTTTGATCGCGTTTTGATTCATTTCACCAGTGTACTATACGTTTCCGTCTCAGTTTCTGACAAACCCGTGTTATCCGAGTTTTCTATTATCTGAGGTACTGTCTGTCCTCCTTACCTCGGATAACTGTACTGAAGTCTTTAAAATCAAAGCTATTATATATTATTATGTCTTACTAGCCAATAAAGAAACATTTTAATACAGAATTAAAAGCATGTATGCAGAACAATCTTGTGTATTCCATGGACGATTTTACAGCAATTAAAACATGTATTTCTAATTATTATTTATTTATGCCAACAAACTTACTGTTGGTGTTTTTAAACACACAAGCCGTGTGTGGGCAAAGTTTAAGAGGTAGAACTGGAACTTGAAAATTCAATGCCACAACTGGGATTTGAACCACAGACCTTCCGCTGATGTGAGACTGCCTTTGTGGTTTACCAGGAGAAATACGAACTGGCTTGAGAATTTAATGCCATTCTGGCAGTTTGTCACAATAGTGGTTAGAGCGTCCGCCCGGCAAGCGGAAGGTCTGTGGTTCAAATCCCAGTTGTGGCATTGAATTTTTAAGTTCCAGTTCTACCTCTTAAATATGTATTTCTAATGTTTATGTTATGTGAATTGTATGTGATATCGTTCGCTTGCGAGGAAATGGTGTTAAAGGTACTGTCATAATTGATTCCTCTATTTATAAAATCTTGCTTTCTCCAGCTCTGAGTAAACTGTCTATGTCCCCGCGGTTTGTCAACTTTCGTGTAGTCGAAACTATGCGGATGATATCATCGCTGTAGTCAGTATTGTGTATCTGTGGGGAATGCCCCGATTATGACTAACTAATCCTATAAACGCCAAGGCAGGACCTGTTCTAGCGCGTCCGTCCTCTACGTCTACGTGCCAACTAATGTAAATCATGCACAACTAGCGTCTGTCTTTTCTCTCGGCGCCAAGTAGGTTTTGTTTTGTCTAGGATCTAGAAGACGTGTTCTCGTGCATCACTCCTCACAGATGAGTTCTCTAAGTCTAAGGCACGTTCGCTATTGCGGTTATCTGTTACAGTGGAGCAGCCAGCATTTGATTCTGGGATGGTTATGAACAGCGTCTTATGGCACGTCATCTTTTAGTTGTTGCGTCATAGACATTGCTAGCATGTACTAGTACATAAATTAGTACATAAATAGTACATACATTTAGTACATAAATCCTTATCATGGGTTCAACAGTATGAAAATCTACATTTATTAGGTCATCTTAACTTATTGGTCATGTTTTTGCTCTGATCTGTTTTAGACATTTTTCGATTTTCCATCATTATTTTGCCATTCCCTGTCCTTTGCATCGTAAATTATCTTTTTTTTTTTTTTTGTCTGCATATACATCACAGTTATGAATTCATGTCCCAAAATAAGGATGAGACAGGTCAGTTTTCCCCTTTGCGCGTTAATGAGTACATAGTTCACGTGGGATTTGCCCTTATGTTGTGTTATAGTTAAAGTTTTGTAAGACTTGCTTCGAAATAAGTGTATAAATTTACGTTTCGGATTCTTCAAACAAGAATACAGAATATTTCAATTAATTTTCTAAATTATCTCATTATTATTCCTATACCTACTTTTTGTACAAAAAGGGAATTTATTAAAATGCAAGGATTATTTAAGGATTATTTAACGAGGCCTTTGCAGCTTCCCCTTCCCTCCCTCGCTTTACCCCTCTCCAATGACTGGGCAGTATTCATAGTACTGGCTGTAACCAGAGAGCGGAACTTAGGCAGAGTGTTTTTTTAAATGTGTCAAATCTATCTTCAACTTGAAAGTGACTCTGTACGAATTGTGCCTTTGTGATTGAAATGCCACAGTTTTGTGTTGCCTTTTTTTTCTACCTTTTTAAATGTAGATGCCTATTTTACGAAATGAATGCTTTTTGTTGCCTTTATTTCATTATTTATTTATTCATTATTTATCTGGGTAAACTTAGAAACATTTAAAAAGTTCTACAAGGTGACTATTCTGTTGCAGTTGAAATGGATGCTACAATTATGCTATGATTTAGATTTGTTCCTATAACCTCTGTCGATGTTGAGAGGTCACTTTGCTACATGAAAAATGTGTTATCTGACAGGAGACTCAACATGACCCCAGAGAACTTATTGTCATATGCAACGAATAAGACATTTTTAAAAATGTTTCGTTTTTGTGTCAATTACAACCCTAGCATTTTGTTTAAAACTTTAAAGTTCTTTAAAATATGACGATGGAGTTATTGAATAAGTAATCTAATATAATAAATGGTTTTTCTAATTGGCTTTTATTGCCTGTTTTAATATTTATAAAGCATTTTCCCTGCCTATTTTAGCTACTTATAATACCTTTTTGCCTGCTATTTTAATGGTTTATAACGCCTAAACTTACGGTCTCTGGTTACAACCAATGACGCGTCGGCATGAAAATCAGAAGCATTCAAAATGACATTGTAATACAGCGCTTTAGAATTTTGCAGGTTAAGAGAAAATTAGAATCGAACAATACATTTGTCTCGGTGGATGCACTGTTATTGTGTCTAGTAGTATTTATGAAACTGTGTCATAAATAGCCAATCACATAAGGCTTTGATCATAATAACAACCGGTATGTAATGCTAGGGTTGCATAACGTTAATTCATTATTTAAACACAATATGTATTAGCATACATTAATTAGTGGAATTCTCATTGTTTGTACAGAATGACAGTGGCAGAGTTCTTCTCTAAATATTAGTACCTAAATGATGAAAGGTTCTTGAAACTCCCATCAATGACAGATGACAGATGTACTGGGAAGGACTCCAGTACAAGTAATTCCACCACGTCTACATAAGGACAGCAATTCACGGCATCCATAATCGCATATCTACACATGTATCCAGAAGAGATAACGGAAAGCTTCAAACGAATGGAAATGATTATTAAAGTTATTTATATGGACATCTTCTTGCCCATTTCCGTACTTTGAGGAGTAAATGCTCAGCTTAGTAATCCGGAGGGCCAGATTTCAAATTTCGGTTGGAGTAAGTCGTCTGATCAAAGTTTCTCCCAGTATTTTCCTTAAAACCGAAAGGACAAATGTTGAGCACTTCTCGAGCCGTTTGTACTGCTCATTTGTGCACTCATTTATTAACTCTGTAAATCTAAGAAGTCAAAAGGGTACATAGAAATCTACAAAGGAGAGTAAATGCATAATGTTAAATACCCGTCTAGGCATACAAACAGTTGCGCAGTCGCCTTCTTTGCATATTCGTATGTATTAACTCATATTAATGTGTTTAACGTATTCAACTTGAAATGGTTGAAAATCAACTTGCAGCTATCTGTTGACTATTTCACTCATACGCTGCGTATTTGTTATTGATGAATAACGTTTAGCTATGCCTCGGATATTGACCAATCACGGTCGTTTATGTTTTGCATACAAGAAAGCTATTATCGGATATAACAATTCGTTACTGAATCTAATGGGCATCTGTATACATTATTAATAGGTTACGTTACTGATTTTAATATAGGCACATTTGCCAAGCAAATTATGTTCTTGAAGAAAGGTGTCTTAATTGTGTTTTAATGTTAGTTTATTTTGAGGTTAAGTACACCAGCATCCCGCTAATCCAAATCCCGCAATTCGAATACTAAGCAATACAAGCATTTTCCCCCTTGTCAAGTCGCTTAAGCACTTCTAGTTTTCTTTTAACGTTTAGGAACTGTGTTTTGGTTTGGTCGACATCGTAGTGCACCGTGTAGCAGAAACATGCACCTGTTCTGTATTAATTTATGAGGGAAAACAATAAATTACTGTATAATGACCGCTAACAATAGCGAATAAAACTAAATTACCTGCTCACCGCATGCAACTGCATATGTCCACAGGTCAGAAGAAAACGTAATGTTCAATACATTTACTACGTTTCCATGGGGGAGTTCAAATCGAATTGAGTTCTCATTCCAGATTGAATACTAAATGGAAATGTGAATTCAGATGGAACTGAATTTTGGATCCGATCCTCTTAAAAGTGGGATCGGATTGTGTTGCAGGGAAACACGTACCGTATTCAAATCGGTTTGAATCCGCCAAAGATGCTAACTTCTATTGTACTCCTAACAAGCTGCACACTCGTCATTTTATTTTCTTCGTGGAAGTGGTGTAATAAAACACAAAAAAGCCACTTTTGTTGTTTCTATAATCTTGCAATAGGTATATTCTTCTAAAAAAATTCACTAACCTCAAAACCTTGTTAAAATACACAGAAAACACTTTTTACAGGTTCGCCAACATAAACCAAGTGATCAGCATAAAAGCTTGAATTATTTATGCTTGAGCCTTGTGTATCCAAATCGATCTTATTCCGGATTGAATTCACCATGGAAACATGGCTTGTATTAGGAATGGGATTGGACTCAAATCAATTTAAATTTCCCTGGAAACGTAGTAATTGTCATCATGTTGTACGTGTTAATCGCAACGTTGTCACTTCATCACATCGCTATGTTACCTTGCAGCTGCTAATCCTATAGCTGAATTTATATACATTTTTGTTTTCGTTTTTCGGTTAATTCGAATATTTTCGAATACCTCCAATTAATTCGGATTAGCGCGGCTCTACTGTAGTCTCTTATTCCCACTGTTAGTAGTATTTGTTTGAAATAGCTTTAATCCCATTCTTGATGGTTTACTTATGGTAAAACGATTTATTGTGTATAAAAGATGAATTCTGAGTTCACTTAGCTCAACTGGAAGAAAGCTTCCAGAGACGCACAAAGAAATATTCCCCATCCCCCCTCCCCCACCACAAAAAAGCAGAACGCGGAGATAAGGTTTGAACGTTAGGTGCCAGGATGTGACCCTTAACAAAGGTCACTATAAAATTTTGACCCTGGTGGAAACGTCTGGGATAGGGGAAATCCGGTGCCCTAAATAATGTTATATTTACAAGCAACTTCTTTAGGGGCTGTTTTTCTTTCCCCTATCAGGCGCGACCATATCTTCGTCTGCATCTACTATTCTCAGCAGATAAATACGGTGGAAGGGGAAAAAGTGTTACAATTACAAGACTTTTTATCTCTATCTATTATCATTTACACACCAACCCAAACCCCGCTAATCCGAAAATTCGACTAATCCGAACAGCGCTAGGAAAAATATCTGCCAAATTTGTTTTGAATTGAACAGGGGAAAAAATAAAGATTAAGATTAAACTAGCTTTTCCAAGTAAAAACGTAAACTTATTAGCACAGAAAAACATTAAATAAATACTACAGGAGTAAACAGTGAATCTGTGGGCTATCTTATACACAAAAAGTAAAAAACGGAAGGCCTAGACCTACTAACAATATGCGTAACAAAGTTTGAATGCACTTTTTTTACATTAACGAGAAAACAAAACCCAAAAGCAAATCAACATTTAAGAAGTGAAGTCAGTGATCTTTTGACGCAACGCACTGAAACATCTTGAAGAGGCAATGTTTCGCTAACTTCTACTCCAAATTTCACCAGACTGCTCGCGCTAGGTAGACACAAACAGTGCTTACAAAAACATTACAGTAATTGGTTTTCGAGCCTCAGAATGTAGTTTGTAAAATAAATTACAGCATACTGTACTAATTTCGTACTTTCAATCATTTTAATACCTAACACATAATCGCTTAAGGTCAATATGTTGTCCAGTGGCGCAGCTAAGGTTTTGGGGCCCCCCTGCCAATAAATGTTGGGGGCCCTACTTACTAATAAAGCTTAAAATGGAGATATTAAAATATTACATGTTTACTCACATAGAATAGCATGAAAGTGAAATAAACTCACTTAATGATGAACTCTTTTTAGAAAAAACAACCTAACGAATTGTTAAAATAACACTCCTTGATTACCAACAGTAATGGTTATTTTCCCTTAATAAACAATATAAACACGCTAAACACATGCTACACGTAAATGGAACAAAATTGTTACCTGTCAATATTTTGGGTAACTCAAGTATTAACCCAAGCAAACGTCTAGTATTTGTGGTATCTCAGATATCATTCAGAAGCAATAACACTGAACAACTGGTTAGAACAACACATATTCATTTATGTTTATACCTTATGACCAAATTCTAAAATAATACAATTTATTGGCTAATCGACATTCTCACATAGGTACTAGTCGTACTTACTATGTTGTTTGTTCGGCTTTTATAACAGCTGTATTGATTAAAATACCGTACTTTAATGATTTTCTCTAAATGATTTTGAATGATTTTGAGAGTATACACACGGTAAGCTTGTTTCACACTTTTAATCAAGTAAGAGTGGGCAATGCTTACATGGTACACTTCTGTTGTCAGTATGTCATCAGTGAACTGCATCTGTTAAAACGCTTCTTCCTAGCGATTTTCCTCGTAATATAAAATGTCATTTTTAAGAAAACTATTAAAGGCAGTCTGGGGCTCCTAAAGATCGGGGGGGGGGGGGGGGGGGTCTGCGGGGCCGTTATTTAACCACTGATGTTATTGACGAAAATTCATCTAATTGAAATTTTCGCTAAACCGAACAGGGTTCGTTCCCAATTAGTTCGGATTAGTGTGACTCTGCTGTATTTCCATAACTGTTCTACAAATAATCACTAAATTGTCTTGCCGCCAACTTTGTGTTAAATACGATGAGTGCTGCACGAAGTAGTTTCAATACAGCTTTTGCTGTAGCTACAAATAAGTATATAGAAGACTAGGATTAGTCAAATGTTTGAAAAGCAGGTCGCTATACGCTGGCCTTTATGTTGTACATTCTTGGCATGATCTCACGAGAAACAACATGTGTATAATTTCGGAAGCCTATTGCTTGAAATGTTGAAAAAAATCAAATGAGTAGTAAGAAATAATTTGTAAACGGTTTAAGCTACAACTTTAACATCAACTACGAGTCCTGCATTTTTACTTTCTCTACTGGTAAGTAGGGGAAGTATTGTATTCCATCCAAAAATTCGATGTCGAGATTTCACAGGAAATATATCTTTTGAGACACCCTGAATAAAAAAAACAACAACAAAAAACATTTTTTAGAACAAGGTACGTTTGTGTGTGTGTGTGTGTGTGTGTGTGTGTGTGTGTGTGTGTGTGTGTGTGTGTGTGTGTGTGTCAGTCTGTCAGTCTCTGTGTCTGTGGACAGCATAACTCAAAAACGAAAAGACGGTTAAAAAAAGTTGGTATTTAAGTTTAATGTCCAAGGATGTGACACGAAGATTTTGAAGAAAATAGCCCCATCCTAAACTACCCTTTACATGGAAAATTGTTCGAACATTATGATTTTCTTGAAAATGACGCTAACGATTTTGAATAAAATGCCATATGTTTAAGATATTTTTATAACAAATGAAATGTTTATTTTGAATTTTCTGGCTATAGCCCATGTAGTCCTGTTACTCTGGATGACTTTTGAATAACTCCTAAATCGTAAGAGATAGACAAAATCTTACTTTACAAAAAATGTATATCTCGCTAAAACACACAGTTTATGTCTAAATAAAATCGTTTAAAGTGAACCGTTTCCGAGATATTCCTTGATATTTGTTTCAGTTTCGGAAAACTTAAAACTTTCGTGAAGTGGAACATCGTTCATTTTTACTTTCTCTACTGATAAGTAGAAGGAAGTATTGTATTCCACACAAAAATTCGATGTCGAGATTTCATCGGAAATATGTTGTGAGACCTCTGAATAAAAAAAGCATTTTTAGAAAAAGGTTCGCGCACGCTTGTGTGTGTGTGCGCGCGCGCGCGCGTGTGTGTGTGTGTCAGTCTGTGTCAGTCTGTGTGTGTCTGTCAGTCTGTGGACAGCATAACTCGAAAACGAAAAGTCAGTTAAATACCAAAGTTGATATTTAAGTTTAATGTCTTTCAAGGATGCGACACGAAGCTTTTGAAGAAAATAGCTCCGCCATAAACTACCCTTTACACAGAACATTTTTTGAAAATTTTGATTTGCTTGAAAATGGCTCTAACGATTTTGATTAAAATGTCGTATCTTTAAGATATTTGTATGATAAATGAAATGTATATTTTGAATTTTCTGGCTGTAACCTATGTAGTCCTGTTTACTCTGGATGACTTTTGAATAACTCATAAACAGTAAGAGATAGAAAAATTCTTAATATGCATAAAATGTAGATCTCACTAAAACACACAATTTATGTCTTCATACATTTTTTGTAGAGTGGACCATTTTGGAGATATTCCTTGTTATTTGTGTCAGATTCGGAAAACTTCAAATTTTAGAGAATTGGAACATCGTTGTTCACTTTTTTATATTTTAAGCGTGCAAAGAGAACGGGATCTCAAAGCTTTAAAAGATTTGACTATCGCTCACAGCCTACTGTATTCTAATGTTCCCCTTTCACCTACAAGGAAATGAGCAATAAGATAATTTGTACAAATGTTTATCTCAACTAACACGAAGAAGATATCTATAGTAATAAGAGCTTGTAAGATTGGTTGATACAAGAGTAGAGAAAGTCATGTGTGTGGAACACATTAGAGTTTTTTATAGTAAGTTTCTGGCATCCTCTTTTAGATTCCCAGTGTATAAACTACCTTTTAAAAGGGACACTTAAGAGCTTTAAGCAGTTGACAGGACCTACAAAGATATTCATTTGATTTATCAGGTGAATATTTGAAAATGACATTTCAATACAAATCGATTGTGGGCTTTGACTAAGCCTATTATTATTGTTATTATTATTGTTGTTATTGTTGTTATTATTATTATTATTATTATTATTATTATTAGTAGTAGTAGTAGTAGTAGTAGTGGTAGTAGTAGTGGTAGTAGTGGTAGTGGTAGTGGTGGTGGTGGTGGCGGTGGTAGTAGTGGTAGTGGTAGTGGTAGTGGTAGTGGTAGTGGTAGTGGTAGTGGTAGTGGTAGTGGTAGTGGTAGTGGTAGTGGTAGTGGTAGTGGTAGTGGTGGTGGTGGTGGCGGTGGTAGTAGTGGTAGTGGTAGTGGTAGTGGTAGTCGTAGTGGTAGTGGTAGTGGTAGTGGTAGTGGTAGTCGTAGTGGTAGTAGTAGTGGTAGTGGTAGTGGTAGTGGTAGTGGTGGTGGTGGTGGCGGTGATGGTGGCGGCGGTGGCGGTGGTGGCGGCGGCGGTGGTGGTGGCGGCGGTGGTGTTGGTGGCGGCGGCGGTGGTGGTGGCGGTGGTGGTGGCGGCGGCGGTGGCGGTGGTGGTGGTGGCGGTGGTGGTGGCGGCGGCGAAGGTGGTGGTGGTGGCGGTGGCGGCGGCGATGGTGGTGGTGGTGACGGTGGCGGCGGCGGTGGTGGTGGTGGCGGCTGTGGCGGTGGCGGTGGTGGTGGCGGCGGTGGCGATGGTAGTGGTAGTAGTAGTAAACCACAAGAGATAGACAAAACCTTCCTACACAATGCATCACAAATATTCCTGCTATCCTAGTCATTCGTTGTTCTTTCTTTGTTTGAATTTTCTAATACTTCACTTTTTAAAGTGCTGTAATTATTTATTTGCTACTTGTCTGGCACGCAAAGAGCCTGGAATTTTCAAAGCCAGCATATACTTTCCAGTTTTTTTAAAAGATTTGACTATCGCTTCAGTCTCCTGTATCCCTCTAGTTCTAGTACAATAAAATGTGTAATTAAGCCATTTTTGGAAACATTTATTTCAATCAACATGGAGTGGATAGAGCAACAAGCTTTTGTAAGAATAGTCTGTGGAAGGGATATAAAAATAAAGGACAGAGAGTAAGAAAACGCATATGAATCTAAAACATATATTTTTTTCTTAAGCAAAGGGGATTATAGTAGTTAATAGATTGTTGAATACATTGTTTACCTTAGTAGTATGTAAGCAGGGAAATAACGAATCTTTTATACAACTATTAATGGTAATATAATTATCTTAAGTCATAAACCAATTTTGAGAAAATATGCTGTATTAGACTCTTTTGGAAGATGTCACATTTGAGATTGTAGAAGTTGCCAGACTATAGTGGGTTTGAGTATATACAAGGTAAGCTACTGACTATTCTGAAACTTTTGTTATCCATAATCAAAAAGGGAAACTTAACAAATAGTGTAATGGGTGATGCCATATGGTATGCGATAGTGAATAATCTTTCATATCTATTTAAGCCTGGCGCCAAATAGAGAACCCGTTTATATACTCGTCGTATGACGTCATAGAACCGAACCGATTTGTATGGAACCGTCTCCAGTTCCTTTTCCTTCTTCACCAGACGAAGGTGAGTCATGAAGCACCGGGACTCTATGAATGCCTTTTATAACTAGTCAGTGATGATCATTAACTTGCCGCTCTACTAGATGGCTCTAGGGTAAAGGAAAATTCTCAGAATATGAAGTTCTGTTACTTTCCAAAAAGATTCAAATGGGACCATCTGCTTTATTTTCCTTCCAGACGATTTTTTACGGTCCAAAAAATCCAGCAGCGTCCATCAGGTTTGAACACACGACCTCGCGTGTAACAGGCTAGCCTGGCAATCGTTCCATGGGCGACGTTGCTTAACAAATCGATGTGGTGCCAAAATAAACATTTACTTGTGAATTTCTAGGAGCTTCGGGGCTAACAATAAAAATCCTCTGTATTATTTCATTTTATCTTCAAACATAGAGAAATAAAATAGGTTCTTAATTATTGCCATTCTGTTTAGTTGACAAATGAATTAAATGCCCCCCAAATCAATAAAAACCACATACCTGTTACAAAGTTATCTTAAATGAAATGTGGTACAATCAGTAACGTCGTCCTATTAGAGCACAAGGGTACGTGAGCTTCCTCTTACTCTATATCTTGTATACTTTATAATTTATTTTTAAAGTTTTGTATTTATAATGTTTTGAAATAAAATAATTTAATTCTCCTTTAAAACAGAAATGTCACTGTAGGAAAATGAAATCCGCCACTTTCTGGAGCTTTGAGTTTGCAGAAAAAAGTGAAACTCGTCATTGCACTGCGTTTTGTGACCGAGCTGGCAAACGCTTTGAAATAGGGTCTCTGAGGCTACGTTGTATGAAAAACAGTTACAACTGTTAAGACCTATAGGTAGGGTGGTTTACTGACCCATGTTTTTTTTTTCGGAGATTTCCCGGATCGCCAGGCGAATGCTGGGAAGGATTTCCATATCCTCCGAATTTCCCGTCCCTCCATTTCGTTACATTAATCATTTCATTTCACCCTTCATCCCATTGGGTTTCTTTCAGGGTTGGAAGTGTCGGCGAGCGTCGTGACAGCTCCACGGCAGGGGGAACAAATGCGCTCTGAAAATCTCGTCCCCCCGGGTTCGAAAGCGAGCCACTGGTTTTCGGGCCCCCATTGAATGCTACAAGCCCAAGGAGTGGAAGGGAGCTAAGCCAGCCTCCGCCAATGCTTGTAACTGGGAAAATGTAGGGACCTGCCACCTGCTCTGTCATGGCAACGTTCCGGCCTCCTTTAATGTCTATGCGCCTCATCCATCCTCCCGGAAGGGGCTCCGTTAGGGGCATAGGCACAAAATATCACATTTCGGTCGAGATGCCCTCCGCAAGTTCTCATTGACTCATTGTCATACGGTGGTTTAACTTGTCTCTAGGACCATAAAAGTGGAAGGTCGCAGCACGCAAGTTAGGGGTAGCGGATAGAAAACATGTTTTGCGGGCACAAACGCCGGAAGTCCATTGACACTTATCTCTTTAGTCCAGCACTGATTGGATAGAAAGGGTCGAACTTTGCCCAAAACAACGGAGACAGAGGGGTGAGTAACTGCGTCTCTTTACAACATATAGCCCGGTTACTCCATTTGGTCAGGATTTTATGACGTTCTCTTATCTCGCTTTCTGCACGAAACAAAGTGAACTAGGCAGTTCTTGAATTCCGGTGTAGCAATGAACGTTGAGTTAGTTTTATTTCGAGTTTTCTATAAAAGTAATACACGAGAAGACCTGCGAGTTGCAGGTGGTGCCTGCCCTCTTAATCTTCGTCTTAGAGAACAACTTGTCGTATACCTCTCGAATGTGTCAGTATTTTGAAAATAATCGTTACCCTCCCAATGACAAGTGAACGGTCTTTTTCGGCATTAAAAGGAATAAAGACTTTCCTCAGAAGTACGTTGGGAACACAGAGATTGGCCGCTTTGGCTACGCTCTCCCTTTAAAAAGGAATGCTATGCGGTATTCCAGGCTTCTATATGGTGGTAGAGGTATTCTCCGTAGCTAAAGAGAGGAGAGCGGAATTGATACACAAAAATTAAGATAAGGTGTGTATTATGTACACATATAGATTCATTTTTATGCATGTATTACTAACAAAGTTAGGCTCAATGTATAACCCCCTTAACTTATAACTCACGGGTCGCCTTTAGGTTCAATGTTTGAAAGGTACAAGCTTTTACTTTCACTCTGGTAAGGTTTTAAACAGCAGTTACTTGTAAGATTCTGTGAGTAGAAGTAGGGTAGACGGGAAGGGAGTCTTCGGTACTTCGACCTTAGAGGCCTTTTGTGCCTGTACCCTGAAGGGGCGCCCCCGGGAAGGAGGGGTGAGGCGAGAGGAGAAAGAGGGCGACCAGACCACAGGAGAGTAAGCACAGCAGAGTGTAGGGGTCTCCACATTTTCCCAGTTGTAAACTCCCCTACACCAGCCAGTACACCGGTCCCTCGCCGCCTGCAGGGCGGCAGTGAAGTCCTCTTCATTCTGATAACCTCTATACAGGTAATTAGAGGAGATACACAAAATTTTACTACACTATAGATATCTCCTTAGAGCACAATATTTATGTCAAACAATTTTTTGAGTGTTAAACATTTCCGACATCTCTTTGTTGTTGGTTTGAATTTTTAGATGCAGTATTCGTATTTCCATAAAACCCTGGTAACTAGCGTTCTACAGCGAGCAAGCCATTTTTCAAATTTCCCACTAGCTTGCCATCTGTCTGCCAATCATAAATTAAGAGAAACCATAGGTTATGAAGGCAAAGAATCAAGTTTGCTCAGACGACACGCCTAGATGGCATAAAGTAAGATGTGTGTATTATCAATAGTGACAGTCGCTCCAAAGGTAAGCATTGAATTATGCCAGGGTTTTTACGGACGTAATCTAACTCTACCTACACTTTTTTCAAGTGGTAAGCCGTTACTCCTTTTTTCTCGTGACCATATCATAGAGGTCTGCACGGGCACGGGCCAAGCCCTCGGCCTAGTCCCGCCCCGACACGGGAACCGGGTTCGAATCTAATTTGAAAAAAGCTTGTCGGGCTCGGGCTTCAAAATTAAGAGATATAAAGTAATTTATTATATTTTTTGGTCACCGATGTTGAAATTCCAAGAATAGCACAATTATTGCAGCATTTCTTTACTAGGAACTATATGATTAGAGCCCAAATGACCCAGCTGTTGACGGACCCTTAAACGCCACTCACTCACTCACTCACTCACTCACTCACTCACTCACTCACTCACTCACTCACTCACTCACTCACTCACTCACTCACTCACTCACTCACTCACTCACTCACTCACTCACTCACTCACTCACTCACTCACTCACTCACTCACTCACTCACTCACTCACTCACTCACTCACTCACTCACTCACTCACTCACTCACTCACTCACTCACTCACTCACTCACTCACTCACTCACTCACTCACTCACTCACTCACTCACTCACTCACTCACTCACTCACTCACTCACTCACTCTATATGATTATTCTGTTGATATGTTTATAATAATAATAATAATAATAATAATAATAATAATAATAATAATAATAATAATAATAATAATTTATTATGTATTATTGTATTAATGTTAAACTCTGCAAAATAATTTATGTTTAAAACAAAGTTACACTGTTGGGCCCAGGCCGAGCGTTACACTGTAACTTCTTCTCGGGCTCAGGCTTAATTGGGGCGGGTCGATCTTAAACATGTCAGCCCGTGTAGTCCTCTACCATACAAAGAATAAGTAATTTCAAAGTCATCACATAGTGACACGCTTTTTAAAAAGCTGACTATCCCTTTAGTATACTTAATTATTGTTACATCTAGTTAAAACGAAACGCGTGAATATGCAATGAAAGTTTATCTCAATTACAAGAAGTATAGCTATAGAAGAGAAAGGCTGTGTAGTATATTTTATAGGAGAGTGGGTAGAGAAAGTGATATGCAACACATACCTACTTTTTTTGTTAGATTAAGATTTCATTACTTTTGGCTTCTCAACAACTATTAATTTTACAAATATAATTTTGCAAATTACTAGCAAGTTCTTCAGAAGTATTATGTAGCTTGTTGCAGTTACATTAAATAATATGGTTTAATGGAGCAATATCAGATGTCTGCTAATTTTCTTTCCTTTTCACTGCATCCGTTCCTCCACTCCTCCATTCCTCAGGGTAGTTCATTTAGTGATCCATTACCACTAATCCACTAATCAGTCCAACTTAATTTTCCGGTAAACGTATTATGAATGTTGCTCTGTTTGTCTGCAGATCACCGCTGATCATCACCGGTCTTGGCGAGATTAGGTGCGACCGCTTCCTTCCGGTTTCCTTCCAGGTTAAGCACTGTCGTTCATGTTGCGCCCAATGTGCTTTTGAAAAGAAAATAGGTTGACCATAAAGTAATCTCTGTTTATACTCCTGACTTTAGCTCTCATATGAAAGATAAAAGTGGGAAGTTGTAAATTATGGCCTGTGGGGATTGTAAGTTTTAAGCACGGTCTATGCAGGAGCATATAAATGTGGCCCATAAGTGGTCCGATTATTCTGGTGAACGTTTACAAATAGTAATCTTGATAATCATCTTCATATGACTATCATGAACGTATATAACTGACATCTATTTTGAATAATGTGAAGCGGATAGAATAATAACTAGGGCTCGCATTTTTAGATGCTAAAAGCTCAGGAAATATTTATTTTGTATGTTATGAACTTTCCGCTTTGAAAATAAATTTTCCCAGCCTAATGATAGTATGTAACTTAATATCACATGAATAGAGCGCATATTACCCAGCATAGAAATAGCCGAAGTCGTTGGGTGGCTATCCGCAAGAGTCGAAAGTACTGAGCGTCGGTAGTGCAAACCTCAACCCCTGCTTGCTTATTTTCTGAAATGGAAAACTATCCAGCGTCTTTAGTTCTCCAGATTTTTTTATCAGGGATGGAGAATCGGGATAAAGACAGAAGTCTAGAAATTGAGTTAATGGGCACATGGCAACATTGTGTAGTGCTTGAAAATAAACAAAATGACAACGCTGCCAGGTCCAAAGGTTCCTTCACGCAGAAGGAATCTACAACTGAATTGCATTCTGTTTAAGACATCATTAATTACTTTTTTCAGTGGCATCAAGTTCTTTCAATTAAGCATTTTTGTGACGAGTGATATCCCATTTTCTTTCGTATGGTATATAATACACTAAATTGATTTTACTTCGGTGCTTTCAGTCTTATTCTCGCATAGCGTTATACTTGTGTCGTATTACTGCATAATTAAGTATGCATGAATGAGTGATTAAATGTTCTAAAATAATTAGGTACTTCCGTTTCTTGTGCCTGAAAGCTTTTAGTTTTCGTAGAGTAGGTAATGCTTTCTAGCATCCATTGTAAGCAAACTAAACAGTAACAGTGCATGATGGAAGTAAATTCTTCAAGATGGTAATAATCCTCGATATTTGAATGCGGGTATTTAAAGGAAAATATTAGGTATTAATTTCTGGAAGAATGATTGATAGTTGAAGTAGACGAATTCCTGTTTTATATACAGCAGTTGGAGTCAATATCTTCTAAAGTTTTGAGTTTTTTTAATTTCAGTTGTATTGCAGCAACATGATAATACTGTATAATAGTATATTATATACAGGATATATAAATGATGATGTTCCCGTTAAGACAGAAAGGAAGGGAAAAGAAAAAAAAAGGTGCATTGTGTGGGGATTTGATTCAAATTCAGGGTATCAATGCACTCAGCTACTACTAAGTAAAGAAATTCCGTGTGGATGGCTTACGTTGGTATGCAAAGAGCTCAACACTGACATCGTTGTTACTTCTTGTCCACTATTTAACCAAAACCCGATAATAATATATTTTCTGCAGGTGTAGGCGTTGAATTTTCAATATTTACGTGTTAATGTAGAATGATTGCTGAAATATTGCTTTTCAAAGCTAGGGTTGCCGTGCTCTCTGTACAATAAGAGAAGAAAACATAGCAATTTAATTCTCATACCATTTATTTAGGAGCGCCTGAGAATTAGGTGACCCTTTGCGCAGGTCTCACTGGAGTTGGGTATTTACTTTTGTGAAAGATAGAACTTATAAGCGTTTGAAATTGCCTCTGTTTTGGTGAAGTACCCAGAACCGATGTGTGATTTCTATGGCACTTGATTTTAAAGACTTAAACACACAAAAACGTTTTCCTAGGAATTGCTTTACACTAGGTAACAAGCACTTATAAGTTGAATATGAAATACGTAAACAACATGCACGCCACGTGAGTCAGCCGCGCCTTATTTTTTTGGAAGGTAGGCCACCCATCTAACGGCATGTGCGCCTCAGTCCAGTTTTGCGCTTACTAAAATGTACTGCTTGACGTTCTTAAAGAGAGGAATGCGCAAAATTGAGAGCAACAGCGGTTTAAGGGACAGAACCTACTCCTCGCTAAAGTACACCTCAAAAACATACGACTCGTTTACTGAGAGCGAATCCCGGTTCCCAGCCGATTTTACAAACTTTGTATTAGAGTATACATAGCAACGTAATTCAGTAAACGCCTCGGAAAAAATGGACCTATCATATGAGTACACTAACAACGTCAGCTAAAACGAAAATGGTGGATTCTTGTACTTAGAGCAGGGATTGGTTGCCAAAACTTAGGAAAAATTTAGACACGCCTCATCCATCATGGACCCGTACAGTCAAAACGGACATATTATTAAACAACAGTTTGTTTACATTTTTGCGTGAACTACGCCTCGTACATCTCAATTAATATGCATAACGGCTTTTGCCATGTAAGTAATAATATTAAATCGCCCGGCAAATGATTAAAACTGTCTTAAAAGGCTAAATCAAACCCGAAAACTTGCGAGGTGGCAATGGCATAGCGCCAGGCATACAAGTCCTAGTATTGCACGCGGTACGTGCTTTTTTAGTCAAGTCTCGAAATAGCTGAATAGGATTGTGACGGGTCCTCTGCGCTAAGCCCCAATGACACAGGTTCGAGTCTCAGCATTGTATATATAATGTTCATCAAAACTTGGAAACCGAATTCGCAATAATCTAATTATGAAGTCCCTGAGGGTTTAGGACATTATAATTTAAATCGTTTTTGGTTGTCTGCATTTTTAATAGCACAATAATTCATTGTGTGCAAAATTGAGTTTAACTTCCATGTTAAACTCTGACAATGTAATTTCTTTGCTTTCTGTGTTCAAATGTGTATAAATGATCCTTATTTCAATTGCACCTACCTATAGGTGTGTTTAAATAACTACATAATTGTAGTTCACCAATAAAGAAACATCAAACAATGTCATAAAACATAAATAAAACAATAAAAATGAATATAATAACAGTTTTCAGAATAATAGTTTGCAAATTGTGAGGATTGCACGGTTTAAAAAAAAAAGAAAAAAAATAGTACATACAGGTGATTCGCACCACCTTCACAGCAGACAGATTACTTCAGAGTTTTACGCTCGTTCCAACTGAGCTACCTAGTAACGTGTGAGGTACACATACCGTTTAAGATGTAATACTCGCTGGTTCCAGTGAACATTTGCAGAAGTGCAAACGTCAGCTGTCTAATTACGAATATATTAAAAAGCGATGTGATAACATCTATATTAGTACTAATTTCATCGAGTGTTAAACATCCATGTTAAATACGCGGGTAGAACCTAGTAATGGGGTCGATGTTTTCATGTTGGGGTATAAAATGCGGATTGCATCAAACTCGAGAATAAGGGGCAGCTGACTCACCTGGTATATGTAGGCTCATACCAAAAAAAAATGGATTGACAATTTTCAATGTTTGTGAATTGAAGCCCTAGAAAAATTAAAAATAATTTTCCGAAAACAAATTTCTTCCATTTCTAATAGTTTTCCAGTTACATAAAATTTAATGAAAAGAATAAAACTCACAGCCTTTTTGAAGAAAATTCAAGACAATATTTCTTTGTTCGTTTCTTTCTCTCTTTCTTTCTTTCTTTCTCTCTCTCTCTCTCCTTCCTTCCTGGTTTGTTTCTTCCTTTCTTCCTTCCTTCCCTCCCTCCCTCCTTCCTTCCTTCGTTCTTTCTTTCTTTCCTTCTTTCCTTCTTTCTTTCTTTCCTTCTTTCCTTCTTTCTTTCCTTCTTTCCTTCTTTCTTTCTTTCTTTCTTTCCTTCTTTCCTTCTTTCTTTCCTTCCTTCCTTCTTTCTTTCTTTCTTTCTTTCCTTCTTTCTTTCTTTCTTTCTTTCTTTCCTTCTTTCTTTCTTTCCTTCTTTCTTTCTTTCTTTCTTTCTTTCCTTCTTTCTTTCCTTCTTTCTTTCCTTCTTTCTTTCTTTCCTTCTTTCTTTCTTTCCTTCTTTCTTTCCTTCTTTCTTTCTTTCCTTCTTTCCTTCTTTCCTTCTTTCTTTCTTTCTTTCTTTCTTTCTTTCTTTCCTTCCTTCCTTCTTTCCTTCCTTCCTTCTTTCTTTCTTTCTTTCTTTCTTTCTTTCTTTCTTTCTTTCTTTCTTTCTTTCTTTCTTTCCTTCTTTCCTTCTTTCTTTCTTTCCTTCCTTCCTTCTTTCCTTCTTTCTTTCTTTCCTTCTTTCTTTCCTTCTTTCTTTCTTTCTTTCTTTCTTTCTTTCCTTCTTTCCTTCTTTCTTTCTTTCTTTCTTTCTTTCTTTCTTTCTTTCTTTCTTTCATTCTTTCTTTCCTTCCTTCCTTCCTTCTTTCCTTCTTTCTTTCCTTCTTTCTTTCTTTCCTTCTTTCTTTCTTTCTTTCCTTCTTTCTTTCTTTCTTTCTTTCTTCCTTTCTTTCTTTCTTTCTTTCTTTCTTTCTTTCTTTCTTTCTTTCTTTCTTTCTTACGACCACGTAAAGAGAACAGCATCTCAAATCCATCATATACCCCCCCCCCCTAATTATTTGACTGTCGCTTAAGCCTCTTGCATTTGCTTATTCCCCTTATAGGTATGTATCTACAAGGAAATATGTAATAAGTAATTTCTGCAAATGTTTATCTCGATTGACATGAAGTGGGTAAAGGAATAAATAACCTTTTGTAAGAATAGTTTGCGGAAAATGGGAAGAGAAAAGCATGTTTTGCTTTTAAAAATGCAGACGAGCTTACAGACAGACACACCCAGCACTGTTTATTTAAAAGATGTTTCTTTTTTTGTTTAGAGACCCAAAATCTTCATTTCAGATGAAAACCCGTTATCCACTTTATGAGTGAAACCCATTAGGCAGGGAAAATAAAATTGCAAAATTATACGATGCGAAATAGACACAATGTTGCTTGATGACTAGTTTGAGGACATTGCACTGGCCATTCTTCTGAAATTAATGACTCAATATTAACCAGGCGACGGTCTCTGGCATAAGTCATAATGACGGCGAAATATTCACTAGCGCTTGGAACAAAAGTGACCCGATCAGGACACCCTTTTTCAGAGTTCACATAAACTATTGTAGTCATAGTTGTCTTACATACGGCTAAATTCGCTACCAAAATATTTATTCGCATTGCCGGAGTAGTTCATTCATGTTTGTAAACTGCAGAGAGAAAGGGAGAGAGAGTGAGGGGGGGGGGCATGGGTATGCAGTGGCGTGCAGTAGTCGTGAGTGTGTAACATCTAAACAATGTATCACTATCAGAACGAACTGTTGATAAATCTGATGTGTTAAAGTCACGCGAGTTTCTCTAACCATGTCATAAAAAATATTCACACAAAAGTTTATTTTTCTCTCTTTCGCGCTAATTATGATGTATGCTGGCAGAGAAGTGTTGAATTCAGATTTGTAGAAGATAGAGAAGAGCCATGGATTCTCAAGTTGCATCGAAATTTACCTTCTTGGCGGGATATTTGCGGGTACCGAGTAGAAAATGACGTCACTAGCTTCCAATTATTGCATGTCTTCGCGACATTGCGTATGAATTTAAATGTATATTTACATTCGCAATGTGTGTTCCAAAAAGTGCTGTTGCTAATTGAGGCCACTTGTATGCAAAAATGAAGGCTGTGATAGTGTTTCATACTTTACATTTCCTAAGCACTAGGCCTTTGTTTGCTTTGCTGTATATTGCAATACCAAGCAGCATAAAAAGTGGTGCGGTGTAATTGTATAATAGTTTTATGACGCAGCACAATACCTAGCTGATGTTTTATCGACAGGTTATATCTGAGGAGGACAGGTAGTGCCGCTGTGACGTCAGCTCACACCTCTGAATGTGCTTGCACTGAAGACCAATTCAACATGTGACGTCACGTGCTTTGTACTGCTGCCACAGGGAAGAAAAAATAGTTTGAGGCAATCGGGATACAGTAATGTATGTGAGACAGGAAACTAGCATTTTGGATCTTGTAATATTAATGCTATTTTAATTACATAAGTGGTCACAGATTATAAGCAATTACATTTCGGCCCTATGCAATGAGAATATGTACTATAACAATTCTAGTTTATGTGAAGGACAGTCATGTTATAAAGTAAATAGAACAGAACACTGTCATTTTCTCTGCAAATTAGAAGAGAGCCTTAGAATACTTCCCCTACTTACTATACGTAGTAGAGAAAGTTGTTGTTGTTGTAGTGTTTAACGCCCGCTTTTACTACTACGGCACCGCAGGCGGTGACACTGATGATACATGAAGATGGAGCACCGGTGGAATGAGATGGCGGGGGAAACCGGAGTACCCGGAGAAAACCCACCCTGACGCCGCTTCGTCCACCACGAATACCACATGCGGGTCCCTGGGATCGAACCCGGGCCGCCTAGGTGGTAGGCGAGCGCGCTAACCGCTCGGCCACGGCGCCGCCGTAGAGAAAGTAATAACCCTTTAGACTTGATAACTTTCTTTACCAATGGAACAGTGAGGTTGAATGCACGCCAGTGTATGGGCGGAAAGGAAAGAAGCACACGAGTGCTATTCCTTTTCCTGTAACTAGATTGCCTCCAGATAATTTGTTTCTCACATGTGACATATGAAGGCTTTCTTCGTTTCCAGACACTGCATAATTATAAGTAACGTGTATCGTTGAAACATTTCTCTATGTCAACATCTCAAGATAGCGAGCACACATTATGAGCATCACTAAATGCATATTCCCTGAATCATTGTCATATTACTGTATACAAGCACTGTAATCTAGGGTCCCTGTATTCAATATATACTCGAATGTAATTTTTATCAGTCTTTGAAGGCCATGATGGAGTACGCTCGTATAAATTAATCAAAGGGTTCTTCCAACTCCAAGATTGTCTGCTTACAAAACTAGAGTTTTGGCGTTTAAACCTAGTTAGAATGAGTTATCTCAGTAAAGGCTTTTTGCCGGTTTTTCTGTTATACTTATAAGTAACATATTTACACATTTATTGTAGGTGTAAGAGGGATACGGTAGGCTAAAGCAATTGTCAAACTTTTGAAAAGTGGATCCCTTTGTTATGGTTTAGAAATTCCATGCTCTTTGCATGATTACAAGGAAATAAACCGAATAGCGACCTCCCGTATTTTTTGAAAATTTATTCAATAACAGAGAATATCTCGAAAATGGTTAACGGCACAAGTAATATTTCAGATAAATTGTATGCTTAATGAGATCTACATATTTTTTGGCGCAGTAACGTTTTGTGTAACTCTTACGGTCTACCAGTTGTTCAAAATTAATTCAGAACCTAGAGTACTACATAGGCTGTTCTCAGATTATTCAAAGTAGCTATTTTATTTGTAATAGCGATATCTTAAAACGTATGGTATCTATTTTAATCAAAATTGTTAGGGCCAGTTTGTAGAATATTTAGATGTTACAATTGTGATAGTTTGGATTTGCAGATTTTTTAAAATCTTCGGGATGCATTCTCGGAAGATGCTGAACATAAATACAAACCTTTTAATTTTTACTTTCTTTACGACTCACGCCAAGTAGAGGAAGCATTGTATTCCACCTAAAAATTCGATGTCAGATTTCATCGGAAATACAAGTTTTGAAACTCAATGATTCCAAAAAATGAATTTTTAGAAACAGATCTTTATGTATGTGTGCATGTGCGCGCGCCCGTGTGTATGTCTGCCTATCTACGAGTATGAACAGCATAATTCAAAAACGAATGTCGGTTAAGTACCAAACTTTGTATTTAAATTAACGTCTCAAAAAGTGCGCTTCTTTTTAAAGTGTGGACCTCTGTAAAGTAGGTAATCGTGATCATTACCGGTTTGAATTAAATAGTGACAAAAGATATGGTTTACGTTCATTTTTAGGTTTAAAGAATAGCACTTCAGCGACTGAAGATTCGTCAGGATATGCCAAAATACTTAAAAAATCTTAAATCAGTGTTAAAGATGTTAAAATCGTGTTGAAGTAAGAGAACCCAATAATAAGAGAATAACTTTTCCACAAAGAAAGGTTTGGAACATTCGGAATCATGTTCGATTACTTGAATGGAGATATCACCAACTAATGAGGAACAACCAAATTGCAGTAAATAAAGAGTTGCTAAGAAAACCCATGTAAATACTCAGTAAATAATCTAGCATTCTGCATTAGTTTAGTGAGCAGGCGCTTGAAACGATGCGCATCCGACGACGCGACGCCAGGGTGGGTGGCCCAAAGGCAGGGTCTACAGGCGCGAAAGCAGTAAATGGAGGAGGAGTTTTCGATGGTGTGGTTTGGGGGTAGGTTTTCCTGGAGTCTCCATCTTCGTGTGCGTCTATACGTTTCAGAAGTGATGCAATTTCCATTAAGGTTACCGAATTGGCCAAGGGTAATGTGTTGTCTCTGCAAGAGTCAGTCAGCGCTTTAGTGACATCTTCGTTTACTGACTTTGGCTTTAATGTATTTAAAAACATTGACAACTTGTATGTCCAATTATAATTTGTGATTGATATGTTTAAGGAGACGTTCGAGACCTTTCTCAATATCGTTTATAAAACATAGATAAACCTCGTAACGATGATTAGCGCCATTGCTATCAGTTACACAACCTTTAAGGCAATGTATATATGATAATTAAAAACTCCAGGTTTCATCTGATTGCTTTGAATTTTTTCCACACACTCAGAACACAAAATATATAATATACACAAAATTTCAATGTCCTATGTCAAGTCGTTTTTAAATTATTAATATATTTATTAATAATAAATTATTTTTTGATATGCTAATATGAAATGACCCTTGAACACTACAGTTTATTGTATATCTCCTAAATTCTTAATATGAGCTCAGTATACAAATATAAAAAACTGTCAACAGGCATTTCTTATATTTAATTAGTTTAAGAGAAAAAATGATTTGTATGGAATTTATTGATATTTTCAATTTTATCAGTATGAGTTATGAAAAATATTTAATTTCAGTTCAATTATTTAATACAATACCCATTTCCAAAAACGCTGGGACAGTGTAAAATATATCCAAATGAACATAATGGCCGATGTCATACACCTCTCTGGCGAATATTAAAAAACATAAACAACCTTTATAAACTGAAATAAATATAATGCGTGCACCAAACCATTGTGTATTTGGCCAGGACGTTGATGTTGAATGGGTGTGTTGCAACACGTTCCAAAACAGTTGGGACATAGGTGCTGGCCGCGCCGTAGCCGAGTGGTTATACCATTCGCTTCTCATCAAAGCGGTCCGGGTTCGATCCCAGGCAACCACATTTGGGACTCGTGGTGGACGAGTTTCCTCCGGGTTCTCCGGTTTCCCCCGCCATCTCATTCCACCGGTGCTCCATCTTCATTCCACGTATCATCAGTGTCACCAACTGCGGTGCCGTATTAGTAAAAGCGGGCGTCAAACACTACAAAAAATCTGATGTGTTGCACTCACATAACTTTCTCTACTCTTGTACTAATCATTCTTACAAGCTCTTATTCCTTTATCTTCTTCGGGTTTGTTGAGATAAACATTTGTACAAATTATCTTATTGCTTATTTCCTTGTAGGTGCAAAGGGAAATTAGAATACAGTAGGCTTTGAGCGATAATAAAATCTTTTAAAACTTTGAGATCCCGTCCTCTTTGCACACTTAACATATAACAAATAAGCAACGATGTTCCATTTCACGAAAGTTTTAAGTTTCCGAAACTGACATAAATAACAAGGAATATCTCCGAAATATCTCTACAAAAAATTTTATTTGGACATAAATTGTATGTTTTAGCGAGATCTACATTTTTGTATAGTAAGATTTTGTCTATGTCTTACGGTTTACAAGTTATTCAAAAGTCATCCAGAGTAAAGAGGACTACATAGGCTATAGTCAGAAAATTCAAAATATGCATTTAATTTGTCATAAAAATATCTTAAAGATATGTCATGTTAATGAAAATCGTTAGAGCCAGTTTCTTTTGCTCAAAATCTTCGTGTCGTATCCTTGAAAGACATTAAACTGAAATAGCAACTTTGGTTTTTAACCGACTTTTCGTTCTTGAGCTATGCTGTTCACAGCCAGCCGGCCAGCCAGCCAGCCAGCCAGCCAGCCAGCCAGCCAGCCAGCCAGCCAGCCAGCCAGCCAGACAGACAGACAGACAGACAGACAGACAGACAGATAGGCACACAGACACACACACCCAGACCTTTTTTTAATTTTTTTTTAATGTTCTGGGGGTCTCAAGATATATATTTCCGGTGAAATCTCGACATCAAATTTTTGGGTGCAATACAATACTTCCTCTACTTACCAGTAGAGAAAGTAGAAATAGAACATAGGTAGTCGAATGCACCGTTAGCAGTGGTACTGTCGCGATTGGTCAGGAATAATCTAGAATGATGACAGCATTTATAACTTTTCTGTATCCTTGGGCAGTGTTCAATATGAACTAGAGGTCACTCTTGAGGTTTAAATCCTTTTTTCATTCTGTAAAGCAGGGCACTCGAGGATAAGGTGAGAAGTTGTTACGTCTTCTTCAGCTGAACAATTTGGGCATGGATCTTTGGTTGTTTTCTTCATCAGACAACCATGGCTGAGGTTGAAGTGGGCGATGCGCAACCTGGTGCGTAAGACTTTTTTTTCTTAGAAAATTAAAATTTGATATAGACGGTTCTGTAATAGATTTCTAAATACGTTATAGTTTTGAGGGCATAGATTTCCAGTTTGTCCCAGTGTCCCAAAATATAGATTTCAAACATGTTTTTCGTATTCTTTCTGAAGTGTGCTGTTTATATTAGCTTCAGTCTATTGCAGTGTTGTAGCAGATTTAGCTGCCACATTTGCACTTTCATTTTTGCTAATGCCTTCATGCGACGGAAGCCATGTCATGAGATTTGACAGCCGTTGTTGTAATGATAAACTAAACGTTCTTGAATACTTTGAATGGGTGGAGCTATAGGAAATCTGTTAGCAACAGCAGCAAGAGTTGACAGTGGATTTTAAGATCACAGTTAGCGGATTTTTGTGCCTTTGAATACTTATTTCAATTACTTTGAGGACAACCCCGGCCTCACATGAAAATGGAATAGTCTGGTAAACGATAAAAATTAGTTTCTGAAGATGAAGTGATGACTATAGCGCATCCAGATTTTGAGTCTCGTTTTGATACATTGGTTGTGATGATTATAGCACTTCTGGTTAGCAGAGAGATCATTGGCAGGATTACTAATTTGGGCATTGCTGCGTAGTTTATGACACCTCCAGATTAATCGATGAGAGTAAATGTTCTGCCATGAGATGAGAAAAAGGTTTCTGAAAAAGGAAAGAAAAGTTTTCAATTTCGAACTCGGAGTGGTATTCCAGCAGTCTTTCTCGCAGTGGTTTTGAATAACAAGGGCGAGAACCACAAATTTCTGTTTTTGAGGCATTAAAATATTTTTGTCTGTCGAATTGCTTGATAAGTAGAAAATTGAATAGAAGAAATTGAGGCACAATTGTTTGCGTCGTAAGTCAAAGGGGAGGAGACAAGCATGCTGCAACTTGGACTGGATCTAAAGACTCCCAAGTTTACACGACTTGCGGTGTTGATAATGGGTTGAAGTATTTGAAGAAGTCGTTTATTTACTAAGCTATACACTGCAGCTCCATAGCCTAGCTTGGATTGCATCAGACCTCTATAGATCTTGATAAAGCATTTTAAGTCGGTGCCTCACTTTAGCAGTTGTTAACATTTGGATGATGTTTAGTTGGGAGGCACTTTTTGTTATGAGAGACATAATATCTGATGTCCACGTATGTTTCTGGACAAATGTCATGTCAAGGGTTTTGCAAGTATTTGTTCCAAGTAACTTATGGCCACCAATATTGAGAACAATGTTGGCTTGTAAAACCTTTTTGGTGCTAGACAAAACTAGGAATGCAGATTTTCTTATGGATATAATAAAGCTTGAATTGTTTGCCCAGGTGTATATATTATTCAAGGATTCTTGAATTAAATGTGTTGTCATCTGAATATCTTTTTTACTCTGCACAAAAGAGTAATATGATCAAAGAAAAATACTCTTATGGATGTTTAATCAGGTTACATGGGCAATCCATAGCAACAAGGAATACGAGTACGCTGATCACACAACCTTAAGGTTGACCATTCTCCATTACCAGTGGGAACAATTTATCGTGGGTGCTTATTTTAATGTATCTATCAGCTAATAAATTTGTGACGAATACTAAGATATTGCCTTTAAGTTCCATATTTAAAGGGTCTATAAGCCTAGGTTGGAAGATCATTTTGTAAGCCTTTTCTATGTCCAGACTATGACTATGTAATGTTTCAATGCCAGAGCATCACAAATTTCATTGTCTATGTTGGCTAAGTGATCTGCGGAACGAACGGCCAGCCACTTTGGGGAGATGATATTACCTCGTTCGTTTCCAAAAGCCATCTGAGGCAACTGCAGACCATTTCCTCCAAGAGTGTGCACAAAGTACAGGTTAAGGAAACTGAACGATAACTGACAGCTTTGGAGTGGTCTTTGGTAGGCTTAGGAATAGGAACAACCATGGCTTCCGTCCATTGGTCAGGAAAGGTTTGAGTCTCTCATACAAAATTGTACAATTGAGAAATATATGCAATTCCTTTTTGTGGAAGCTTTTTAAGGAAGCTGTTATGTCATGACCGCCCCGTAGCGCAGTGGTAGCGCCCCTGCCTTTGGCTCGGGGGACCTGAGTTCGATCCCCGGTATCGCATGGGATTTTTTCCCCGCTGGGAGGTCTGTTTCGGGGAGTACTCATCCTAGTTAAGTCCCTGAGGGGCCAATTGAGGAGCTACTTGAATAAAGAAGTAGCGGCCCAGGTCATTAAGTCCGCATAACCAGCCGGGAGGGATCGCTAACCACGTACCACCCTTCCAGTACTGCACTGCCTGTGGTGGGCAGAGGTGGGAGACGCAGCGGCTGTGGCTGTCGCGACGCGGGGTTAGGGGGTTATCATGTCATCCAGTCTGGGAGCATAATTTTTGCTTTTATTTAGCCACTGAAGAAGCTCGTCCATGGCGAACGGTTGGTTAAACTCGTCTTCATTGCACTTAACTAGACTTAATATTCATTAGAGGTGATTTCAGCTGAAATCCGTTTAGAAAATATTAGATCGAAGAGTTACCTGAATCAGCAGTTTAGCAAGTAATGTCCTGATAATGATAGGATTGTTGTATTTTGTAACGGGATTCTTATATCTGTCAGATGTGTAGATCTCTTGTCCCGTATTACGCACCACGGCTTAGCCTCAGACGGAGAGCTTGACGATTCTTATTCATTAATCCCAGGCGCAGTACGGATCGGTGTTTGATTTTTGGAGAAATACTTCGTAAATGATAAACGAAATTCTGAGCAACGACCAAGCACTATGAACGACCGTACAAGGCCTATATTACAGTTCAAACTTGTAACGAATAATTAATTCAAATTATCACCGCTTACAACAGTTTTATTAAAGTATTACATATAAATCTTGAAATCTTTTACACCATGATATTTAGATTATATCTTCAATCGTTGTACCATCAATCGATGACGATTTTGCCCTTATTTGTTTGTATAACAAGTGAAGTCAGTCTGTGTTGCCTCCGTTTTTCCAGTTAAAATGATTTCAGAGGGCTTACACAAGAAACTACTCAGAACACATACATACATGATTTCGCCTAAATTTATCACCATTATCGTCTTCCAAATTTGTGAGGAAGAAAAGGGCGTTGCACCCACAAAACACTGGGGCTTTATTTTGGCCTAAATATCTGAATTCGGAGTTTCACTTCTGGTAACGGAGGAGATGAAATCATTAAACGACTGGACCACTGTAGGCTTGAGTACGTAATGTGCTTTCGCCCTATTTGTTTAATGCAATGTCATATCCTGAAGATCTACCTATATTTCTTAAGTTTCCTAAGACTTTCTTCTTGGCTTTTGGACTGACGGTGTTTGTGCAGTCTTCCAGAGCTTTTAGGAATAGAAAATAGAGCTACAAGTGAACATAATTCGTTTGCAAATATTCTCTTTTAGTTAAATTATCAATGTTTTCATTAATATAATCTTCAAACAAAAGCCATTTGCTTTATTTTTGTGCCATTCCTGATGAGTTTTAAGCTCCCTAAGATTAAAAAAAAATGATTTTGTCGTTTAACGACACTGTCAATTGCCAGGATCACATCAGCGTCGCCGGTGTGCCGGAATTTTGTCCCGCAGGAGCTCTTTTACATGCCAGTAAATCTACTGACAGCTGTCGTTTTTAAGCACACTTAAAACCATCGGTTTTGGCTGGATTTGAACCCGCGAACTTGGCATCAGTAGGCCAGCGTCTAACCAACTGAGCCACCCAGACCGACAAGCTTCCTAAGTTATTGCTCATGCAATAATTGTATGTTTAAAATTTAATGATCACTGTCGTATAGATACTGATTTTGGGATCAGGATATTTTCCTCTCAATGTCGTTGGATGAAAAACTGAAATCTATTGCACCTTCTGAAGCCTTGTTCAGATTAAGGTGTGTTGTTGTTGTTGTGTTTAACGCCCGCTTTTACTACTACGGCACCGCAGGCGGTGACACGGATGATACATGAAGATGGAGCACCGGTGGAATGAGATGGCGGGGGAAACCGGAGTACCCGGAGAAAACCCGCCCTGACGCCGCTTCGTCCACCACGAATACCACATGCGGGTCCCTGGGATCGAACCCGGGCCGCCTAGGTGGTAGGCGAGCGCGCTAACCGCTCGGCCACGGCGCCGCCATTAAGGTGTGTGACTAAACCTGTGTATAATATAATGAGATAACGACGATTATTCAGCCATTGTTAAATAATTGTCCTTTTCTGTCTGTTTTTTAATATTCCCATAGGATAGTATGATTATCAAAGTATCCCAAGATAAGAATGACCTCGGGAGTAGCGCAAGGAGGTTTACGAGTCCATCGATACTTACGTCGCGGCTATTAGGAAGGAGTATATTGCAAATGGTCACAATGAAATTTAATGTGATTCTGATTGCCGTGGTATCAAACGTAGCTGAACAGGAATGTTATTCCAAAAATGTTCTATTAAAAACTTTTCCACTCCTCCACTGGCAATAATGACATTTTTCCCGTTAGAAACGCGCGTTATATAGCCACGCAGCTTGGTGCAATGTTATTTTTAAAGTTGGCTTTCTGAGCACATAACGCCTTTGGTCTTTAATCATTGATAAGATGCTTTGAATAGGCTTTGCTTGTATAAAAGCTGTTGCAATTCCATTGTATTAGATTCATTATGCTTGTAAGTGTGAACCTTGACATCTTGTTTCATAATTTTTTACATTATCTAATATTTCTCTAATATACCAGTAGCAAGGTGGCTATATTCATTCTTTAAGCAATTTTCATGGTTTTCCTCTTCATCTTCTTCTTCTTTCCTATTTGTTTACCACATTCATATATACAGTTTATACAATTATCATAGCAATTAACTTGTGTCACATTAAATACCGTTAAAAGTGTCTCTTTACACATGACAATATTTTTTATTTTGATCGCATAGAAATATACTATCAATTTCCAATTTGGTTTCTCTTACATTTGTTTATGTGTAAATTTCTCTCTGGAAATTACTGATAAATTGCCTTTTCGAAAGATTGTTTAATTTGCCTTTGGAAATGGCTGATATGATATATCACGTTCTATTTTACATTTTTTAACAGAAACATATACGTACATTTATGTTGCATTATATTTATAATTAATAAATGTTTGCCATTTCCGTTTTGTTTGTTTGTTAAAGACTTTCCTTCTCTATCATTAGTGTCTTCACTGTTTGTGTCACTGTGTTATTGTTCGGTATTGTTGTTATGGTGAGAATTTAGTTTTCTTCATTGTTGTATTTTTGGTGTTGGTGTATCTTCACCTTGACATCTGATAATAGTAGTTGTATTTATGATGTAGTTGTTCTAGATTTCTAGTCTTGGCCATAGGATCTGAGTGATTGTATGTTAATATCTTGCTATAGGTGTGTTGCATATTTCATCTACTAATTCAAAAGTGTGTTCTCCAAATGATTTTATATGGTCCATTTTGCACATTTTTTCTCCTCGTTTGTTTTGGATATCCACGGGATCTTTACTAATATTTTGCTACATATCGCCGGATACCATTTTCCTTCTTTATTCCTACGTTTCAGATTTTTTGGAGAGATTTCTCATATGGACTCCTGCATTTCTCTTGAAAGTATAATGTCTGTTATAATTGCAGTTATAGTGTCCGGTAAATTTGGTATTAATGGTTGAGGAATAGGAATAGGAGAGATACCTAGGGGGTTAGACACTGAAGCTAGGCTTATTGTACCTATGCCACCAAGGGGACACCCCCGGGAGGAAGAATCAGGTGACCACGCGGCCAGATCCTGACTAACGGCACAGACATTGATAGAGTTCCCAACGGTTTCTCATGGTTGACCACCTCGAAGTCTTTAGGTCTTTCGGGACCATCTTTGGGGAAACTTGGAGGAGCCCAACGCCCCTATTGCTGCCCCCTACCTGGAACCCACGACCAACGAGAGACAGAAAGAGTTCCTGTGCGCATATCATCCCTGCCAAGCTGCACCTAACGCCTTCGCTGACACTTGCAACTCTGAAAGAACCAACGGGATGAATGATGAATTAAATGCATGGACAGAAAATTCGGAGGTTATAATTATCCTTCCCAGTATTCGCCTAGCCACCCGGGGAATCCCTGGGAAAAAAAAAAAAAAAAAAAAAAAAAAAAAAAAAAAAAAAAAAAAAAAAAAAAAAAAAAAAAAAAACCACCTAAGGATCAGGAAAGTCGGACATGGGAATCGAACCCACGCCCTACCGAATGCCAGCCTCCAATGTTACCGCAGAGCCATCTCCATCGGTATTAATGGTTTAGGCCTTTTATTTAGCATTGATTTGGTTGAAATAAATCCTGTTGAAATAAATCCTGTTGCTGGACTTGAATGTGGTGTGTCATGTATTCAATATGCTGTATGTACTGGAACCATGATCTGTTTTTCCTAAAATATGTTATTCTTAGATATATACCCATCTCTTACATAATATATTCACATGGATTCCCTTGTGGATAGTAAGCAGGTGAGTGATAAAAGTTTTATCTGTTAATGGTGCAAAGTTTCTGTAAATAGTTTATTTCGGTATACTGTCACATTGCCTGACAGTAATTCTTTCGTCCTCTCGTGTTTTGGTATATAATTCTTTATGACTTTTGCTAAACATGATTTGCTGTTTACTCTTCTTAAAGGGCAAATTTGAGTAAATTTAGTGAAAACATGCATTATAGGTATATTTACAGGTGTTAATGAACTACACCGAAATAACTTCAGAGATCGCAGATGTGACTGATATAAGTAGGCTGCGGATTTTACAAGCAGTTTGCTTCCGGTTGTCTACACAAAGTATTAGATCCGTCGCACAAAATGTAAACAGTCGTGGCTGTGAATCATAGAGATGGAAGGGGGCGCGACCACGTGACCGCTACAAGTATACAGTCGGGTGAATAAACAACTACAGTATGACAATGCTATCGACTGTAGAGCATATACTGCCTATGTTTTCATATTTCCTATTACCGTAAGCAATATATACGGTGCAAATAAAGTATACTACACGAACCTACTGTATGCAATATTTATTGTATTTTAACTATATTTAGAATGCAATTTTGGTGCAATATGAACACAATTATCGTTTTAATACACAATGCATTTATACATTTTAATATCCATGATATGCATTTTCAACATTATAGCTCGTATGTTTAGTAATACAATATTCCATAAGATGTGCATTTTTACTATCTCCACTGGTAAGTAGGGGAAGTATTGTATTCCACCCAAAAATTCCTTGTCGAGATTTCACCGGAAATATGTTTTTCCAAAAAACGCATCTTAAGAAAAAGGTCCGCGCGCGCGTGTGTCTGTCAGCCTGTCAGTCTGTGGACAGCATAACTCAAAAGCGAAAGGTCGGTTAAAAACCAAATTTGGTATTTAAGGTTAATGTCTTTCAAGGATTCGACACGAAGATTTTGAAGAAAATAGCCCCACACTAAATTACCCTTCACAGGGAAAATTTTTTCGAAAATTCTGGTTTTCTTGAAAATGGCTCTAACGATTTTGATTAAAATGTCATATGTTTGAGACATTTTTATGATAAATGAAATGTATAGATATCTTAAATTTTCTGGCTGTAGCCTCTGCAGTCGTATTTACTCTGGACGACTTTTGCAAAACTACTAAACCGTTAAGAGATAGGCCAAATCATGCTCTACAGAAAAGTAGATCTTGCTAAAATACACAATTTATGCCTGAATAAATTTTCTTGTAGGGTGAACCATTTCGAAGATATTCCTTGTTATGTGTGTGAGTTTCGGAAATTAAAACTTTCGTGAAATGGAACATCGTTGTTCATTTTTTTATATGTTAAGCGTGCAAAGAGAACGGAATCTCAAAGCTGTAAAATAGTTGACTATCGCTCAAAGCCTACTGTATTCTAATATTCCTCTTACACCTAAAAGGAAATAAACAATAAGATAATTTGTACAAATGTTTATCTCAACTAACACAAAGAAGATATAGTAGTAAACGTTTGTAAGAATGGTTAGTACAAGAGTAGAGAAAGTCATGTGAGTGCAACACAACAGATTTTTATTGTTAGTTGCTCCTGTGCTATTGGAGTGAATCACCATGTACATCTTGAAGTTACTGAAGGTGAGTCTCTTACGACTTGCAGAAAGACATTCCTAATCGTGAAAAATTACGATTTACGTCGCAAATTGGATTATCAGCCACAGAACCTCTCATGAAATACCCTTCCATATGCATCTTTTCGATATCCCTTCTGTACTGTTGCTGCATTTGATACGGTTCTTTTTGTGTACTTTTACATAAGACTTTTAAAATATGGATTATGTTAACTTGTTAAATAGGATATTAACTCATATCATGTTGCATATATCTTCCAAAAAAGGTCAGATTGTGTGATTGTATGAGGCAGAATGCATAATTTCACCCTGTTTATTTGAACCCACCAAACGCGCTGGTTGGCAATGTCGTTTACTACGACAATGTTGTACATTGTTAAAGCGTTTGTTCCCTGCTGTTTGTGAATTACGGAGTTTTCATTTTGTTATATCACCATAATAGTAAAACACTGTGCACCAAATTCTTAAATATATTTCTGTATTTTCTCTTTGCGTGTTTTACACATACTGTATTTCTGCGTATATGTACCTATTACTGTGGCTAGAGAAAACGACACGGAATCGGCACTTGAAGACAGCAGGACAAGGTGCAATGTATATGCGCACAGACTGTCCAGGAGGTGCGGGTAGGGATGGAATCTCCAACGGCACTGCCTAAAGTCCATTTGCAGCGTAACCTAATTTCTGTTAGTCTTGGCATTAGTGCTTAAGAAATCCTCAGCCTAGATATAAGTAATTTGAGACAGGCAATGCATGGTCCGCGGCTAAGCATAACGCAGTTATATGGCGTTAACCATATTGGTATCAGATACTGATAACTCGGTGTTAAAGCACAGCCGGGTAAAGTGTTGACTTAAAATGGCTTTAAAACTACTGCTCGAATAAATATTGATTTTCGACAGCTCGTTTTCATCGTTCTCAAGATTTAACGCCACAAAAATCCCTCAAACCTGGAACAAATCACTTGACAATGCGACACTGAACGAGTTATGTAGCCTACCGTAGAGGCCCCTGTTTAACTGCTCTTGTGGATTAATTCGTAACGCGTAGAACGTAATGAGCTCGTTTTCTGTCATGTACGAGTACTTACTATTTATTTTTCTTAATTTTTTTTATTTCATACCAAGAAGAGTATTAACAATACTATCATTTCCTTGATTCGGCTCACACTTGAACAGATTACGATAATTATTCCTTTACACCTGTCAACTTTGCCTTGAAAATTCAGGCCGCCATTTCGAGCAGTTCCTATAAAACTGACGTAAAGATTTAGATGTTTTTATGTTTTCATACTTTCTTTCACCTCTTAAACTACTTCCCATTTTGAAATAGAAGATATATTGTTGTTGAACGACGCTGTCAATTCCCAGGATCACTTTTAAGCACACTTAAAAACCATTGGTCTAGGCCGGATTTGAACCCACGACCTTCAATCAGTAGGCAGGCGTCTAACCAACTGAGCCACCAGACCGAGACTCTGATTTTGAAGTGCAACATATGAATGTGTTGAGCAGGGTTCAACTTTTTGTTAGCAAGGATTGTGATTGATTGTACTGATAAGTTAAAATAAAAATGCATAAATTGAGATCGAATAAAAAATCTAGATCTAAACAGCATTGATATACTCTGCTCAAAAGAAAGAAAAGAAAATGAAAAGTAGTGAACGATCTCGGAAACGACGATGATTTTATACTTGAACGCTGGAGTAAGTAAGCTTCGGACATCTAGTTAGGATAGGTGTACTTCTAGTGTACCGACCAGTACGTGGAAGAAACATGTGTCTACGTGTGTGTATGTGTGGTTTATGTTTGCTTTTTCAGGGTACATTTCGTAAGACTGACGATCCATATTCGCTAAACATTTCCTGCACATTATTGAGCAAATCCTCATTGTCATTGCTGACATTGTTATGCACATTTTTAGTGCATGATGAACATGAAGTGTGTCCACAACCTCTCATAACTTGTTTATTTCTCATTAGGTTGATTTACTTTTTCTGTGTTTATTTTGATTATCATTTTCTTTCAAGTTTGCTTTGCTAATCTACTACTTAAGTAAAGAAACCTTGTGCGCACATTTAAGTTCTGACAATATCTAAGCTTTCAGCCACTACTGCTATTTCGTTATGTTGAGCTATATTCTTACAATTTGACTTTAACTTCTGAATTTCATTATTTACACTATTATATCCGTTGTGGTAGAGTTTTCTCTAGTTTCATTGATTTCATTCTTAAACATATCTTTTATTTAACTGCTTGTTTCTGTCTGAAATTTAATGTGCTCAAATGTGAATTCTTCTATTTTGACATTTATATCAGCTGCTAACTGGCTTTGACTGTTGTTTCAGTAGCAAGCTGCTCTTGTTCCCTAGATATTTCTCTAGCTATTTTATCCTGTTTTTCACTGATCTCCGTTGCTATCTCTTTCTGATCACTGACCAATTTGTTTTGCTTTTCAGCGATCTAGCTAGCTAATTTGTACCGCTTCTTAATACTATCCTTAGCTATTTCTTTTTCTGTTCTGCAGTCACATTATAAGTGGTCAACGGTTTATTTCGCCTGGTAATACCATAGTAATATATTGGTGCACAGAACATAGCGGGCCACTTCAGTAACCTATGCTTCCTTCTGGCCACACACTTGGGATCATAATGCGTGTCTTAAACGAGTTTTCGTGTGTGTGTTTTTTTAGGGGACAGTGGGCTTTCAACTCCTTTTTCACGATTTTGGTTAAAGTAGGGCATTTGTGTTTCATTATAGATTTAAAGTGGCATGGATATAATAATAATATTAATAATTAGGATTCAGATTTCTCTGAGATGCATTCTTTTTCTGATGGTGCTGGGATGATGTGCTATGTTGAAAATATGTGTCATAAAACATTTTGAGTGAAACTAAACCACTTTTAAGGATCATTTTCCGCATTTTTACATATGTTTATCTGATAAGGAATTTTTTACAAGTTATATATAATTTTTAGGTCATTTTAAAGAACAGATCCACATTTTTGTCACTTTAGCGGGTTTGGTTGCATTAGTAGTGTCACGTTTCAGAAACTCAAAATTTAAAAATTATTGGAAATCTATTGGAATGTGGCTCCCCTATTCATATTTTGTTAAACATTTGGACTCGTTCAACTAAACGGTTTATCTCTGCTGTAACGCAAGGGATGTAGGATGAATCTACCTGCTGCTTTGGAAGGCCGCACCTGTTACAATGCAGACAAGAGGTATTCCCTCGATGTAGAAGAACTGGAAACCCACAATATGTGTTGTTTTAATCATGCTCCTGTATCATCTGTTGGTGCTGAAAGAAACGTCTAAATGTTTAAGTTCGTATTAGTTGACTATAGACAGTGTTTCAAATTGGAAAACTTACAAAATCTGTTTATAATGTATTCTAAATCAATATTCAATGATAAAGTATAAATTAAATGATGTGCAAGTAGATCAAAAAATGAAGGGATCTAATTTTTAAACCATCTTTGTTGTTTTGGGTCACTTAATACATTTTAAGGTCATAAAGTCATTTTAAGCTCATTTCTAATATTCTTCAGGTCATGATCCTAAAAGTGGTTTAACTTCACTCAAAATGTTATGGGCCACATATATTTTCCACGTACCATCGTCCTAGCATCATCAGAGAAAAGATGCAAAGTCGTAGAAATCCTGACCCTAGTAATGAAGGTTTATCTTGAAGAATATATAAGAATCAGCTTTTGTTAAAATAGTCATGAATGTAACACATTAAATTTTATTTTGTTTTTTCTTTTCTACGAGCCTTCTTATGTCTAATCTTTCACAGATTTAATGATTTGTCGCAAACATAAAACCAGCAGCTATCCAGTTTCTACATTTTTCATGTAATACACTTCCATTGTTATTGTGTATAGGATATTAATGAATAGTGGCGAAATGTGTACAAAACATAGACGGAACCGAGGACATAATTAATGTCAAAATTGAATGTCAAGGATTTTAAAATATGCTCGTTACTCTGGCAGACAGTTCCAAATGTTGCAATAGCTTACGGAACGAACAGAATCATGACTTTCTAACAACTCGAGAGAGGGAGGGGGAGAGAGAGAGACAGAGAGCCGGCGCGCGAAATCATTGTCCATATTTGGCGAGGTTTTAAATTTTGATACTATGCTATTATAGGTGTCCCTTGTATCATGTTACCACGTGACAAAACACAAGCGCCAAAAATGTGACACGAAACAAATTATTGTACACGCAAGCACAGAAATGGCCTCACAGCATACACAAAACATAGTACATGCCACTGACAATGGATCTATGAAAATCCAAAAATATACAGATTTCTTATCATTCTATTGACTTTTTACTACATACATAGTTACTCAGAACGCAAAACATACTGCACACAAAAATTTAAAGAGTTATGTCAAATCGTTCTAAAGATATTAATTTTTTATTCACAAGTGACCAGTTTTTGACATGGTAATATAAAATACTCTTTAGATCCGGTATTTTTTGTATCACTCCAAAATGTTTCATTTGAGTTTAGCATAAAAAATATAACCAAATTGTTGTGCAGCATTTTTTAATTTCAATTGATTTAGGGGGAAAAATTCACGTTGTTGAGTTTTTAAAGCTTTTAAATTTAAGTTTTGGAAAATAATTAATTTCAGCTAAATTGTTTCAACTAGTGCAAAGAAAATTTTAAATCCATAATTCTACAAGTTCTCCTAAAAATTCCAAGCTAATAAACTATACTCTGATCCAAGGAGCATTTTGAAAAATGAAAAATTCTGAAAAAGAGCAATAGAAAAACTGGAGCTTAAAGTTCAATGCGGATTTAATAGCCACTTGTGGCTTTAAACATTTTTGTATCAGGCAACCATTTGTGCAGCATGAAGGTACAAGTTAGAAGCATAAAAAATTCAAAAATAAAAATCGAACGTTTCCATATTTTTAAGCAAATTTCACCGATGCCTTAAACACAAGGGAGAGATTGCAGTGGCTTTATTAACGACAGTGTGGCCATCGTTGTGTCGGTTTTTGTCTGTTACTGTGGTCACGTTGTACAATGTTACCAGTAGGATTCCAAACAAACCTGCAAACCCATGCTGTTCTTATAGAAGAAGCACAACGATGTACATGTTTGCTTGCTTTAAGCCTAATCTAGATCGATCTTAAGCTATAACATGAAAAGTCGAAAGCACGTGTTTTTGGCAGTTAATATTAAGGCTTGGTATATATTTAAGTCGGAAACTATTTTAGTCCTTCATGCTCCATTATTTTTACGCGTTAAAACTATGTATTTATAGTTATTTCCAATATATTAGCATTCAGAATTGAATAAAGCATTCAGTGCTTCGACGGCTATTTAAGGAATACAAATTACACTTAAAGAAACTTGGGATTGCAAATTTATTCAAGTCTACCTGGACTCTACTGCTATTCTGAAAAGATACTGGAGGATTAAATGTAATGCGCTTTCACAAGTTGGCAGTAATGTGCTACTCATATAAAAACCTAAGCTTTTCATCTGCTTTATATAAATCAATACGTAAATACATACCTATCTAAAATCACAATTTTGGGGTAACTCATTATTCATTTCTGTTGAGATAGGTAGTGTGATAGGTGTATCACTAATATGTAAAGAAACAAAAGTAAATATCTCTGAAATTGTTAACGCTATGAAGAAAAATGCATACGAAAAAATGTGTGTTTTAATATGTAATACCTTTACCTTCATTACACTTTCCCTGTCGTTTAATAGTTTCCAAATTATATTATTAAATTCTTCCAGAATACAGAGCACTTATAACAGCATTTTAGGAAAATTCAAGATATCTACGCTTTTCACTTTCTCTATTATGTTAAGTAAAGCAGAGAAAGTATTGTATTCCACCCAAAAATTCGATGTCGAGATTTCAGCGGAATTATATGTTTTAAGGCCCCCTGAATCCAAAGCATAGCATTTTAGAAAAAAACGTCTGTGTGTGTGTGTGTGTGTGTGTGTGTGTGTGTGTGTGTGTGTGTGTGTGTGTGTTTGTGCTTGTGTCTGTGAATAGCACAACTCATTAACGAAATGTCGGTTAAAAACCAAAGTTGATATTAAGTTTAATATCTTTCAGGAACGCGACACGAAGATTTTGAAGAAAATTCGTCCACCCTAAACTACCCTTTACAATGCAAAGTTTACATGGAACATATTTCGAAAATTTTGATTTTATTTAAAATGGCTCTAACGATTTTGATTAAAATGCCATATCTTTAAAATATTTTTATGGTAAATGAAAGGTATGTCTTGAATTTTCTGGCTATAGCCCATGTAGTCCTATTTACTCTGGATGACTGTTGCATAACTGGTAAACCGTAAGAGATAGACAAATCTTACTATACAAAAATGTAGTTCTTGCTAAAGTACACAATTTATGTCCAAATAAATTTTTTTGCAGAGTGAACCATTTCGGAGATATTCTTTGTTATTTGTGTACGTTCTGGAGAACCTATACTTCTGTCAAATGAAACATCGTTATTCATTTTTATATGGTAACCATGCAAAGAGAAAGGAATTTGAAAGCTTTAAAAGATTTGACTACCACTCCAAGTCTACTGTATTCCTCCTGTACCTATAAGGAAATAAGCAGTAAGATAATTTCTGCAAATGTTTATCTCAACTAACATGAAGCAGATAGAGGAATAAGAGTCTGCAAGAACAGTACAAGAGAAGAGAAAGTCATGTGACTGCAACACATCAGATTTTTTTTATAATTAAGTTAGCTAATTGCTGTATTTTTGACGAAACCATCTTCAGTAATCGTTTCTATTTATGACAGGATTGCAAATTACAATATTTTCGACGGAATTCATTCCAATAAATTCACAAAATCGTTATATTTGATGTATTAGTAGTGGAGAAAAATCGTTACTGTTTATGCCAAGTGAAGCACGACTTTTCAGTGCCTACGTTTTGAATGTAATTTTGATGGCTTAGAAAGGAAGCTGCCTCAACGTTTTAAACACGTTTTTGAATGTATTCATTCTCTTGTATCTTTGGAAATAATGCGGTAAAGTTCTAATAATTGTGGTTATTAATATTTTGGGAAATAATCATAAAAGCGGACTATTTCCATATAAGGTGCATTTAATTTTGTGCTAGTTTCAACCAAAGGTTTGTAAGAATAGTTAGTACAAGAACAGAGATAGCAGTGTGAGTACAACACATTACATTTTTTCTTTTGAGCTATGCCGCTCACAGACAGACACACGGACCTTTGTCAAAAATTACCTAATGGATTTAAGGGATTTCAAGACGTGTGTATACAGTAAAATCTCCATGTGGAATTTGCGGATGAATGCTGTACTCATTTTATCTAGGACTCCGAGCAGAGGTAGTAAAAATCTGATGTGTGGCACTCACATGACTTTCTCTACTCTTGTACTAACCATTCTTACAAACTCTTATTCCTATATCATCTTCGTGTTAGTTAAGATAAACATTTGTACAAATTGTCTTATTGCTTATTTCCTTGTAGGTGCAAGGGGAATGTTAGAATACAGTAGGCTTTGTGCGATAGTCAAATGTTTGAGATTCTGTTGTATTTGCACACTTAACATATAAAAAAATGAACAACGATGATCCATTTCACGAAAGTGAAAATTTTCCGAAACTCACACACATAACAAGGAATATCTCCGAAATGGTTCACCCTACAAGAAAATTTATTGAGACATAAATTCTGTATTTTAGCAAGATCTACATTTTTTGTATAGTATGATTTGGTTTATCTCTAACGGTTTACTAGTTATGCAAAAGTCGTCCAGAGTTAATACGACTACAGGAGCTATAGCCAGAAAATTCAAGATATACATTTCATTTGTCATAAAAATATCTCAAACATATGACATTTTAATCAAAATCGTTAGAGCCATTTTCAAGAAAATCAAAATTTTCGAAAAATTTTCCATGTAAAGGGTAGTTTAGGGTGGGGCTATTCTCTTCAAAATCTTCGTGTCGCATCCTTGAACGACATTAAACTTAAACACCAACTTTGGTTTTTAACCGACTTTTCGTTTTTGAGTTATGCTGTCCACAGACTGACTGACACACAGACACACACACGGACCTTTTTCTAAAAATGCTTTTTTTCGATTCAGGGGGCCTCAAAACATATATTTCCGTTGAAATCTCGACATCGAATTTTTGGGTGGAATACAATACTTCCCCTACTTACCAGTAGAGAAAGTAAAAACGTCTAACGCCGCTGGCAAACTATAGAACATATTTTTTGGATGAAAAACTGGTAATCGTGGAGGCAGATCTAACCTAAGTGTACATTAAGGTTCATATTACAAGGTGTTCATTTTTATTTGTGCCTTTGCTTTCCAATTTATGACGTCACTCTTTGAAGCGAGCCTACGGTTACCTAGAAATACACCCGTTTTGCGCCACCTAACTATGTATACTTATGGTTGTTGTGGCGTTTCCGTCAGCCTCGGCAGCTGAATCAGTGGTTGGTATCAGATGTACTTTTTAGAATATTTTTTTCACTTCTAGCTGTCCCGTAGCGATTATTTGCAGAATTTACACGACTATACCACGAGGGCATCCTTTGAACCTGTCCACATGATATAAAAGGGCATCTTCAGAGCTCTGAGTACGATGCAGCATATAAGAAGCTGACACTACATCATCATGCCTACATGTTGGAATGTTATTTTTGAACCGGATTGCTGAATGAAGGGTGATATCAGTACGATATGAACCGCTGCATTGAAGATTTTCTGGACAGGTATGGGGAATTCCAAGAGAAACCTTGCAGAATTCTAAAATAAATGTTAAACGGTAACCACGATCACTGTACAGTACTTCATTATGGCGTGGCTATATAAATGTCACACAGGTATTTTGTATCTTTGAGATGCCTGATCTGTCAGCCAGTCGGGGAAAGACACTGAGAGAAGTACATATAATTGCACAAGACAGGAAGTGGCTGAAGAAACCTGACGCCTAAACGCATAAGGAATAGAGAAAGAAGAAGAAGAAGAAGAAGAAGAAGAAGAAGAAGAAGAAGAAGAAGAAGAAGAAGAAGAAGAAGAAGAAGACGAAGAAGAAGAAGAGATGACTGATGAAAAACATTTATTTCTTACTTTCAAACATGTCTTAGTGTGGAAGATCAAATGCTTAATTTAAAACAATGTTGAAGGTTTTACTTTTCTCCCCTCCCCTTCCCTTTCATGTAAGGTTCTGTTTTGCCTAAGGAAATCTAATCCATTAAGTTTTGTATGTAACAAGTCATATTCATTGACACATCTCTAGTCTTTACTACACTAAACCTTTTCAAAGCTTTAACACCGGCCAAGGCACTAATCTTAATACGTACCCACATGTCTGCTAGTTCTCAGTTTCGGCATCGAAAAGTGTTCCAATAAACTGCCGGAGGTAACTGGTGTTGCGCGATCTATGGGAAGCTCCGTAAAGACCAAGCAAATGCCTCGATAGGCCAGCAAAGCACCCTTGCAACATTCGACCTGAGCGCTCTCTATGCAGCTATTCTTGAACCTGCTGCAACTAACGGCTTGCCAGACAGCGTTGACGTCATAGGTGGCCATCAAAGGCTCAAATAGAAATGAACACCGTGTATTTTACATTGCCGCATAGGAGGTGCAAATAAAGACTACTGTATTGATTGTTACACATTTTAGATGTTACTTAAATACGCTTCATGTCAGCAATACAAATCCAGCAGAGCCTCGATTATCCGAGGTACGGAGGAGCGACAGTACCTCGGATAATCGAAAACTCCGATAACGTGGACTGTCAAAAATCGAGAGGGAAATGTATGGTAAACTGGTGAAATGAATGAAAACGTGGTCGAAGATGTGAAAATAAGGCAAATATTGATTATCAACTGAAAAAACGAGGTATATACAAATAAAAACTTTAAAAAAAAAAAGGCCAGCAGTAGATACATACAGTATCCCAATTTAAAAAAAAAAAGTTATTTCTTCAAGAAATCCATAAGTGTTTTCTGCTTAATGAACACGCTCGCTTCTTTACCGCCGTTTCAAGCAATCGACTGTTGCTCTAGGTACTCGATGGTCTTCTCTATCGCCCACTGTGGCTGATTTTCTCATTCTCCATTTCAATGTCTTCAATGTCATCCTCCCGTCCCAGCGGGACTCCAGCGAATCCTAAGCTTGCCCCTCTTACCAGCGCTGCCGAATGTGGTACATGCGTCTCATACGCTCTTATGTCCTCTGCCGGTACACGCACTACACACTTGGCAATATTGAACATTGGCCAGCGTTCACATGCCTTGAACTTTTGCGAGCGGTATAGGTGCAAATTTAGTTTAGTCTCCATAAAAGTAATTTGGTTGTTTGGAATCCTCGTGGCGGGAAGTGGGCGTGTCCGCTCCAATGGACACACTGTTGTTAATAGAGCCACTATGGAAGGGATGAGATCGGAGCGCTCTGCGGGGTGTGTCGGAACCAGAGCTAGAAGCGCAAGCCAGCGAGAGGTTTCTAAACGTGAGCTGGAGGTTCTTCATCTCAGCTCAAGGCTTCACGAAGCACCCACCAGGCCATACGGGGTTCGACAAATCGGCCATCGTAACCGAGGTCGTTGGAGCGTGTCTTTGGCGCTCCGCCTCTCAGAGGGTCGCGGTTTCCAATCCCGCCTCAGGCAGGGGTGTTTATGTGTATGTGACAGAATAAAAAGGAGTCAACAATAAGAAAAACAATGAAAATTGAACAGCACCAGCGCCACCCATACACCGATGCGCAAAGTCCCCATAAGGTAGCGCCGCCGTCGCCCATCATGAGCACTGAAAAGACCTGAAGATGAATGGAAATGGAGGGACGGGAAATTGCGGGGTTTACGTATCCTGGCGGCCCTGGATAAACAAAGTCGGCCCGGAGAATCGAGCCCACCACTTCGAGGATGCGAGTCGCGCACGTTACCACGATGCCACCTCGCTCGGTTATATGTTGAGCTTCTGAATCTCAAAGTGTGGCTACTTATATAGCCAAATTGTAGACACATGGTTGTGTCCCCGGAATCCCTACATTAAACTGCCCAGGACTCCTCTGTACAAAGTGAAAATAATGCGATGTTCATGAAAACCCTGTAGTTGATGTTAGTCTACCTATGTCAATTAATGCAAGTGATAATGAAATAATATAATTAATATAATTAATTAATATAAATAATATAATTTCATATAATGAAATATAATAATTAATAATGAAATCTCTTTTTGTAGTTTACATATCATATCACATCATCATATCATATATATTTAAAGGAGCAATTCTTGTATATAAATATATTCCGCGCAACTTGGAAACGGCTCTAACGATTTCTATCAAATTTTGTATTCAGATAGGATTTTACTTATTAAGTATATCTATATAGATTTCGTTCCTGAAAAAACGCGATTTTACGCCTAACAGTCACAATTATTCGAAACCTTATTTTGGCCATAATTTCTCTGTTAATGGGCCAATTTCAACAAACAGGTCAGGATATTAAAGGTCTCAAGAGCTTTCAGAAAACCTAAAGAAAGTTGACTTAGCTATCTTAGTCTACGCGCAACACTCACAATTAGTCGAAACCTTATTTTGGTCATAAATCTTACATATTTAAACGAGCAATTCTTGTATATATATTTATTCCGCGCAACTTGGAAACGGCTCTATCGATTTCGATCAAATTTTGTATTCAGATAGGGTTTTGCTTTTTAAGTTCAACTATATAGGTGTAATTCCCGAAAAAAAACGCGATTTTACATAAAAAATAACATTTTTTATTCCCGCTTCTATAGTGCAATTCTTGTGTATACTCACGGTATTTCAGAAACGGCTCTAAAGATTTGATTAAATTTTTGTATACATGCATATTACATTCACAGCGTTTTCTCTACTCACTTTTAGGTAACACATTCACATCTCTTTCTCTGCTCACTCTTCTATAAATAATTTTCCATAAAAAACGTGATTTTGCACCAAAAACACTTTTATCCCCACTTTTAAAATAAGTCATACCATGTTCCGTATGTTTGAAATAGAAATGCGATTACATTTACACTGTTTTTTCCTCTCACTTTTAGGTAACACATTCACATCTCTTTCTCTACTCACTCTTCTACAAATAAGTCATGCAATTTTCTGTATGTTTGAAATAGAGATACTATATATTACATTCACAGTGGTTTCTCTTGGTTTCTCTACTTACTTTTAGTTATCACATTCAAATCTCTTTCTCTATTATATTCATACTGTTTTCTCTACTCACTTTTAGGTAAGACATTCACATCTCTCTCTACTCACTTTTCTACAAATAAGTCATACAATTTCGTGCATGTTTAAAATAGAAATGCTACGTATTACATGCACACTGTTTTCTCTACTTGCTTTTGGGAAACACATTCATAATTATTTCTCTATTCACTCTTCTAGAAATAAGTCATACAATTTTGTGCATGCTTGAAATACAAATGCTGCATATTACATTCACACTGTTTACTATACTCACTTTTATTTCACACATTCACATCTCTTTCTCCACTCACTCTTCTACAAACAATTCATATCATCTACACAACTTGGTTGTTTATATATATCCAACTGTTAAGCTCGAAAACCGCTTAACCGATCACCGGGAAATTCGACACGTATATGTATTTTTTCATGGGGAATTTTTTTATGGCAACAATTTTACTACACAATATATTAATTTCAAATGGCTTTCTACTGGCATTTCTTTTACGTAGCACATTCCTTTATCCTCTATTTGCCCTTTAACATACAATTAATATAATATTCTATGATTGAAATATAAATGCAACGTATTACATTCTCACAACTTCCTCTGCTAATTCTTCCTTTACGAGGCACCATCAGTCTTCTTTCGCCACTCGCCCTTCAACATATAATTCATACAATTTGATATGTTTGAAAAAGAAATATAACGTATTACATTCATACTATTTTCTCTACATACTTTTGTTTTACGTAACAATTCACATGTTATTCCCTATCGTTTATCAACTTCATACATATCTACGCCTATACATATCGTATGTTGAAGAGTGGATAAATTCCAAAACAGGTTGACCGATCGCCATGAAAAGTGACATATCTAATTGTTTTCATAGCGAAGGTTTTTATGCAATCCATTTTACCACCCAACGTATTACGTTCACATGGTTTTCTCTACTCCCTTTTCTTTTACCTAACATACTACTCCCTCTTCTACAAACAATCCATACATTTTTCCATACACTTGAAATATAAGTGCAACGTATAACATTCACATGGTTTTTCAACTCATTTTTATTTTACTAAACATTATCACATTCCTTTCACTACTCCCGCTTCGGCGAATAATTACGAACAATTCATACAATTTTCTATATGATTGAAACAGAAATGCGTAGTACATTCACATGGCTTTATCAACCAGCTTTTCTTCCTGTAGTATTTGTTATTGTTCAACAGTGCTTTTGCTTAGTGTTGCTCCGGTGTTTTAATAAAAAATAAATAAATAGTTAAAAATGTAAAGTAATCACAATTGATGTCAGGAGCGCGCCGAAAAGCACGATATGGGACAGTTGGTGAAATAAATGTTAGCCAAGATGGACATAATGGGAAATGAAATGAATTCCGGAATGCGGCAGAGGAAACAAATATGAAAACCGAATTGGAAAAATGTAAACTACGGAATAGAAAATATAGGAACAAAAGTGGACAAAATTAAAACAAAAATGGAAGGCAAACTGAAAATGTAAACTGCGAAACAGAAAAGAACAAGACGGGAATGTGTAATATGAAGATAGACCTATCGGAGAGTACTAACGAGCGACTGGCCAGAGCAAAGAAAGCCATGGAAGAACTCGTCGGAAAGATGAAGGACCTTGGCGAATGTGTTAACGCCCTGGAGTCAATCGCAGCAGCAAAGAACTGAACTCCATAATGGAACAAATGCTCGACGAAAACGTCATACTGGGTGGATATCTATGGGGGAGGCCTGTGTTCAGCATTAGACGTTTTACAGCTGAAATGATGGTGTTTATGAATGTTTGTATCTCGGAAATGACTCTTCGCAATTGCGACTAAAATTGTTATTTAGTTAACGTTTTGACTTTCAGTTTATCTAAATAAGTATCTTCTCCCACAAAAAAAAAAAAAAAAAAAAAAAAAAAAAAAAAAAAAAAGATTTCACAAAAACAGAGGCGAAAAACGCCGAGCAAAGCTCGGTCGCCCAGGTACTTCTCCGTTAATGGGTCAATTTCAACAAACAAGCCAGGATACTAAAGGTCTTGTCACGGAAACAGCTCCAACAATTAGGATAAAAATGTATATTTAGTTAACATTTTGCTTTTCAAGTTTATCTAAATAAGTATCCCCACCCAAAAAAAAAAAAACACGATTAAGAAAAAGGAAAAGAAAAGTCGAGAGAAGCTCGGTCGCCCGGGTACTTCTTATTTATAGTCGTAACAAAACAGAGCATAACTTAAGTTTAAGACGCACATCGTCTCCGGATCTGATCACCCTTCAGGTCTCTCCCTCGCCTCTCCCTCCCAAGTGACGCGTTGGAATCACAAAGGGCCACACTGGCATAACTGCGGTGCTCTTCCTCGGTTTCAGTGGCCCCTCCGTGACATGTAGCTGTACCTTATACCTACACATTTCCACATTATGCTGGATAAAGCGATCAGGAGCGTTGTAAAAGGGGAGAGGGCACTGCTATCATTCGCTATCTGCTTATTAAAGAATGTAAGAAAAATATTTCTCAACTTGAACACCCAGGACCGAATGAAAACTACTCAGAATATATTTATAGCAAAACGGCGTGACTGAGTGAGTGAGTGAGTAAGTGAGTGAGTAAGTGAGTGAGTGAGGTAGATTAAAGGGCCCGCAGAGGTCATTTGGGCCCGATAGCAACAGCGTAAAGGGTACTGAGACCTCACTGAGACCTCCACACAGATCTATTGCGGCTAACACCCTCCAGGAGGAAGCGACGCAGTGAGGGAACCGTGGGAAGCCACAGGGTCGTAGTCAGACGGGCCACAGAGATGCGCGGAAGTCCCTAATAAGTGCAGCGAGATCATCCCGGAGCCAGGCCTAGTCGAGCAGACACCATCCAGCGGGTCTGGTGTCTGCAAGCGTCCCCACCCACGAGAGGATAGCGACCACACAATAGCACCTAGAACAGCAGTTACAATGCGCAAGTACCTGCGCCATCTATCCGACACCGCCAACACCACTCGCCTGAAACCACACCTGAAAGATGATAAGCAAACGGAATGAAAAGAAATGATGGAAAGGAAACCGTAGTATGAAATTAAGCACCCCAGCATTACTTAAGTGACAAGGGGAAACCACCGAAAAATCCAAGTCAAGAGTGGGTGGCCAAGAGGATCGAACCTGGGACCTCCCGAATGTGAGTCGCACACCTTGCCGCGGTGCCACCTCGCTCGGTTACGTCTATAGTAACTTCCTTTGGCTTCCTCTTCCTCGTTTCTTTTGATCGTTCGTATTCATTGTTTCATTCCCTGACACCTTTTATCGTTTCACTCATAATTTCTGTATCGTTATGTATAATGTTATTGTAGGAATCAACACCAAAATCCCAAATATTTGAAATGGTTACAAAAAATCTACATTACAAATGACGTATCAGTCACGCCATACATGATTTATTTGCTCCTGTTTTTTTCTAACAAACTGTATACTTCATAACGTTAATCATATGCATAACTGCTCAGGCGGTAACGTCTGTGCCTCGCATTCGGGAGGTCATGGGTTCGATCCCCGTGACCGATCTTCCTGACCCATAGATTTTTTCGGAGGTTTCCCTAGGAAACCAGGCCAAGCGAATGCTGGGAATGTTTTCCATATCCTCCGAATTTCCAGTCCCTCCATTTCGTTACATTAATCATTTCATTTCACCCTTCATTTCTTAGATTTCTTTTAGGGTTGGAACCGTTGGTGAACGTCGCGACAGCAACTCGGCAGGGAGAAACAAATGAGCTCTGAAAATCTCGTCCCTCGGATTGGAAGGCGATCCTGCTTGTTTCCGGGCCCCCCATGGGATGATACAAGCCCGAGGGGCGGGAAGGGAGAGGAGTCGGTCTCCGAGCCCCGCGCTCCCATTCCGAGTGCGAATCCGAAAGGGTTGGAGAGGAGCCGGGCTAAGACAGCCTCTGCCGGGGAGTTTCTAGCTGGAAAAAGTGCAGGAATCCTGCCCTCTGCTCTGTCTGAGTAACGCTCCGGCTGCCCTTAGGATCCATTCGCCTCATCCATCCTCCCGGGGGTGTCCTGTCAGGATCATAAGCACAAAAAATCGCCTTTCGGTCGAGATGCTAAGTCCCCCACCGCAAGTTGTCATTGAGTCATGGCACGGCACGGCATCCTGTTGACAGGCTGAGAGCAGCCCGAGGTGTGTCATACGTATACCTGCCCTTTTAGGGCTTAATCACTTTCATGACAGGATGTGGGATTTTTCAGGGTGGCGGGTGAGAATGAGGTTGTGGGTAGATAGGGGATAGCAATTTATGCTCCTCAACGGCTGCCAGTCAGGGTACAACTGTCGTTGGGCACCGCTGGATAGTGTAACCAAATATGGATAATTTTAGATTTTGAAATTAGAAATCCAAGGATCTCTTGGAAGGATTGTATGGGAGCTCAGCTTTCGCTGCTGATGGGTTGACTCCGCTGTTACCGGGTGTACCCGCAAGTCATGCGGGGAAGCCGGTGACGCTCAGGTGTGCGTTCTCTGGGGCTAGTATCCCCAAGAGACCTAACCAGGGCGCTCCGATATTGTAGCAATGACTCGTAAAATTTTGCAGCCTGGCGCCTAATTTCATCCTCCACCTGCGGAAGAGATGAGATCTCGTGCAGTACTCTCGAGGGGAATCTGCGGTATACAGAATAGATTATCCGAAGTCCTCTATTCTGTACACGCTGCAGACGCAGAAGACGGGAATGTGCACCCGTGCCCCAGATCTCGCAGGCGTACGTTAGGACTGGGATTATGAGAGCCCGAAAAAGGCGTAGCTTCAAGGGAACAGGCATCCCGGACCTTAACATGGGATACAACGAGGCAGTTGCCCTGCTGGTCTGATGTAATAGGTCGCAGATGTGCTCCCGGAAAGTCAGAACCTTATCGATTTTCACGGGGCTCTAATGACCTAGCTGTCGACGGGTCCTTAAACCCTAATCACTCACTCACTGACTCACTCACTCACTCACTCACTCGAGTTTCACTCTCAGGTAGACGGTAATCGTCCATTCTATCCTTCTACTGAGATAGGTGAATGTGGGGAAGTTTGCGAGAACATTGCGTCTTTGATAACCAATAATATGACGGGATGTAGGGATGTAGGGGTTTCGAATCGGAAACCAATGGTGTACGACGTCAAATTAATAAGTTATACGCACCCAAAGTAATTAGATATTGTGACCAATAAATCATAAACAGAAAGAAATATGTCAATATTATCCACTGGAATCGAAATAGTGCTTATTAGGAAGTTAGTAAAGCCTGTCTGCTGTCTC